>CM069867.1:28631502-29009002 GCA_036172795.1 Pelodytes ibericus | reverse complement strand
GCCCCAGTAATATGTCAGTATTATTTTGCCATTATTATGCCACAGTCAATTTGCCCGTATTATTTTACTATTTAATATGCCCCAGCCAATTTGCCCAGTAATATGCCAGTATTATTTTACTATTTAATATGCCCCA
This sequence comes from Pelodytes ibericus, assembly GCA_036172795.1. Taxonomy (NCBI): domain Eukaryota; kingdom Metazoa; phylum Chordata; class Amphibia; order Anura; family Pelodytidae; genus Pelodytes; species Pelodytes ibericus. The sequence continues at coordinate 29,008,866 of CM069867.1, read as the reverse complement.
GCAATATGCCAGTGTTATTTTGCCATTATTATGCCCCAGACAATTTGCATCCAGTGGATGCGGCTTGTGAAAAAAAGAAAAAAAAAGTTCAGCAGAGCATCGGACAGCACGGGTGTCACCCCCGGTTGGGGTGTCACCGGGTGTGGTCCACACCTCCCTCGGGACGGCAGTGTATGTGTGATTGACTGACTGTGTGTGTATAATTGACTGACTGCGTGTGTATAATTGACCGACTAATAATAACAGCACTTGTCACCAAGGGAAAGTCAAGGTCAAAATGTCTTGTCACCAAGGGGTTAAACATGTGAAAGATCATTGGGAAAGCAGGTAACCGGTCTCTACTCAGAGTAAACTTTTCCCATTTTTATACACCTGACACTATTGCACTTTTAAGATATAACAACATGTTAAAAGTGATGGAAAAACCCAACACCTGAAGTTGAATGAGGACTCCTAATCATAGGTAGGCACCAGCATTGCTTATGGTGGACATGTATTGGGGTCTGTGACTGACAATCTAATAATTATCTGTGGACCTTCACAGACCCTACCACGGACACTTTGCCTATCACTGCTCCTAATGTGCACGTGGGAGTCTTACAATCTATGGGAGTCTTACAATCTATCCTCAGAGATGTTGGGATGCCCATTAATTGGAGAGAGCTTGGGACTATTAATCCCTGGGAAAGTCCGGCAAAACCAGTAATTAATAAATGCATATTATTTGAAATAAGTGTAATCTTTAAAACACATTAACTGGTTCTTTAATTATTCAAGAATAATAATCAACAATGGTGAAACATCCAAAGAAGCAACATCACCACAAGCTGAAAACACATTACAGAGAGAACCTACAGGGATATTTGCTTTGCCATTGTTGTAGGACATTATCCTATATTTAAGATCAATCCATTTTAATGGTTTTTGAACTAGTAAAATAAACAAGTATTCCTTCCTAAATAGAATAACCTCAGACCGAATTTATTGCAATTGTAATGTTTCCATCGCCCTTTAACAGATATATAAAAAACATAATAAATGGGTCACATGCCTTGTTCAACTCTCTTGTTATTTTCTCTGGGGCAAACTGCTCAGTATGGCTCCGGAAGTGAAGCGCATCAATGGCAACAATTTCTGTTGTCCGTCTTTCCCAGTCGTCTCTGTTTGGAAACAAACATGCATATTAATTAGAATGGATGTACCAATGGCTGGATCCCGATGAAGCCTATTTGAACGGGCGAAACGCGTTGATCAGATCAAGCACTACTCATTGGAGATTGAGACTCTCCATAACGATTTGTCAGAACCAGATCCTGTTTTATCCTGTGTTCCAGACTTTGCTTCCTTACGGATGTTCCTGATCTTAAGTGTAAGATACTATATGCACTTTTTATTAAATTGAGTTACTATCTACTGATATCTTTTTATCCTTGGAGGTTAAAAGAAAATCAACCCAGGAGAAAGAACCTACAATTTGTATACAGTTTGTCCAATAACAATATGGACTATCTGTGAGTGCTATATGTCTTACATCCTGTACTTTTGCACAGATAGATTTATCTGCTACACTGGTCACTGTTAAAGCATTTTAGCGCACTGTCACTTTGTGTACATTGTTTATGTACGTATACATACATAAATAAATACAGGGTTTTTAAACCCTGGTTAAAATGTCCGTCTGTCGTCTGCAATAGATTGTTGCCAGCAGGTTTGTGCCTAGCCCAAAACGCACTCACTCCTCTCTCCGACCACATCTAGCTACCCATCATCTATTTAGTGGGAGGTGTAGTGGCTGTACCTGAGGGTGCCACGTGACTGCCTGGCACTTGAAGTGGACCACCCTCCCCACCCCCAGTAAGTACACCTCTGATAGAACATATACCCCTCATAACTCTGACGAGTAGGGAACAGTGCCCCCCGTGAATATTAACATTATATTCTGCGGACAGAATAGTGGGCAATGCACTGTGGGTCAAGTTAACATTACATGTTACAATTCAGAACTCTGTGATCATATTACTGGGGTAGATAGAACATGGCTACCATAAGGGGAGATGTTAAGACAGAGTAGATATTGGAGACTTTACCTTGGAGCCTCATCTTCATGATTAGAAGCCCATTTGTATGTTTCCGCGTACCCAGTGTATTCACTGTACTGCTCGGTGCCTGCACAAAGGTTTGATAACATTATACAACTTTTCAACACATTTCATAGAAAGTCACATTTTGTGATATATATATATATATATTTATATATATATATATAAAGATGAACAAAACAAAACAAAAAAAACACACAAAAAAAATAAGACATGGAGAACTGACAAGGGAACTGTAAAAAACAGGTCTAGTTCTTCAGCTTGCTCACCTTTCCCACTTTGCCATAAATGCTGGATTGCTGTATTTCACTTTTAGTCAATAGACCCAAATAACTTCACAATAATTGTACTATATTTACTTGTTTAATTGTTGCAGCCAATAGTGAAAAACTAATTATCATTTCTTATAAAGAGAAATACCTGGCATTCAAAACATCTTAGAGAGCAAATCACAACACATGTTTTCTTATGAAGAGTTGAAGTTTGTTATCTGTTGTAAAGCCAAACAGCTCAGTCCATAGGACTCAGTCATAGACCTTTTAATGCAGTAATTATTGTCATTTCTTCAACGCAAGCCACGTATTTGTTAAATTAAAAAAGCCATTGGAAAATTCAGTCAAATTTGTCGTGCAATCTTTGATCCTATGAGAAATGCTTAATGGACCACTGTGACTTAAAAATGACCTACCTTCCCATGCATATTAACCCTTTAAGGACCAGGGATTTTCCTGGGCCAAGGACCAGAGCGTTTTAAAAAATTTTAAATGCGGTTTTTGAAACATAATTTTCCTTTCTGTCATTTAAACGCACCCATACAAGTTATATGTTGTTTTTTAAAGGACAGTTAGAGCTTTCTTTTGATACCGTATACATAAAAATTATTTACATTTTAGTATTAAAAAATACATATAAAAGAGTAAATTTTGGGGAAAAAAAGTTTTTCCCATTATTTTCCCAATAATAAGCGACACAACTAGTGCAACACTAACCCACTTATCCCACCTAATTAACTAACTAATAAAGAAGAAAAATATTGGTTCCCAAACCCCCCATAACAAAAAAGACAGAAAAAAACTCTGAAGAGTGCGATGTCAGATCCATAAAAATCACACAACAGGCATGCAGGGGTTAAATTTTATTAAATAAATATATTAAAATTACCTTTATTTATTTAAAAAAAACGTTATAAATTGCAAAAATAATAAAAAAAAATTGTAAAAAAAAAAACCTAAATAAGGGCCATAAAGTGGAAGGAAACTGATCACAGTTACAAACTGATCAGCATTGAAAGGGTTAATTCCCCCCCTCTGGCTATGTTCTTTCTTTCTTTATTTTTATTTACAGGTCACTCTCTGTGCTTCACTATAAAAACGTGAAACACAGAGAGTGAATTAGAGGCAAAGTCAGTGTGTGAACACACTGACTTTGCAGCTAATTTGCATGTTATCGCGGTGATCACTCAATCACCACGATCACATGCCCGGAAATCCACCGCCGGCTAGACTGCATGACGAGTTAACGCATCATAAGGTCGCGAAGGGGTTAAAAGGTAAATAAACATAAAAATGTATGCATTTAAAATTTGAATATACAGGTTGAGTATCCCTTATCCAGAAATCAGTTATCCAAAATGATTCTTTATTCAAACTTTGTTTTTATATTTGTCCAAAAGTGACAAACTCCACTCACACGGGTAGGAATCAGATTCCCCCACAAAGGGTAATACACATGTGCAGGCCTGACATGCCAATGGCGGGTTCTCAACGGTGTCTCAGATCACAGCTATATCAGAGTAAAAGTACATTATTTGCATTTATACTACTGTATCTCAAAAGTGATGAGAGGCTTTAATATATTTTGTTGGTGAAAATGATCTGTTAGGCAAAATACTTCTGCTCTCAAGCATATTGGATAAGGGATACCTAGGGTTGCCACCTGGCCGGTATTTTACTTAAGCATTTAAAGTACAATATTTTAATGTACAATATTTGAGTCATGTTATAGGTCAGTGGTCACATATTATGTTTAGGGGAATTGTGCAGCCTTTGTTCATAATAACGTTTGTTTTACTTTCTTTTCACCTCGTGGGTGGGCTCTTTGAAAAAAATGATGTGCTTTAATAAAAATGTTCTAAGAGCTCAACCATAAGGTGAAAAGAAAGAAATGGTAAAACATTATTATGATAATAGGCTGTGGAATTCCCTAAAACATAATATGTGACCACTGACCTATAACGAAATCCAGATAGATTAGGCAATGTCAAAGGATTTATCCCCTCAATGGCTAGACGGGTATATGCAGTGTCAATGGAGTTAACCCCTGGGTGGCTAGATAGATACAGGCAAGGTCAGAGGAGTTAACCCCTTGGTGGCTTGACAGGGCAGTAAGTGACAGTGTGCAACCAGATCAGCCTGTATGTACCAGATCGAGTGATAATGGCATTAAAAATTGTACGTTCAGGGCAAAGATCACGTTGGCTTCTATTGAAGCATTTTTTTGTTTTTAAAGTTTAGTGGCAGTTTCAATATAGGCATAATACAATGCAAAAAAAATCCACAGTGTTTACTGGCTTGGAAAAATCTACGAACCATAACAAGCCTGCTTAAATGCGAATTGAAAAAAAATAATTACATTATTTAACAAGCAAATATATGCACTTTTTGTAATTCACGTATAATTCGATCTTTGATAACCGTAGATAGAGGGTAAACAAATGAAAAGTGCGTTTAATCTTTCTATTCTTGGCTTTCCAATGCACACAAGACATTGACCCAGACATATAAGGGTGCAGAGAAATCCGTACAGCTGACTCTTGCAATAACCATTAAAAATAAGATACTAAGCAGATGTAGCAAAAATCACAGCAAACTTAATTTCGTTTCAATTTTTCAAGCTCTTGTGCAAATTAAACCTGCATAGTTCCATCCATTAGACTCGAGTCACGCAGACCTTGTCGTAAAGAATGTAATTTATTGGGGACGGAGAGATTGTGGCATAAGGGAAGGACTGGCCCAGGGAATGCAGATGGAAGACAGCCAGCCATTTAACAGGGATGATGAAATGGCCATTTCCATTAATGGAACAGATCATCATATCCTTGTAATTCATTAGCAGACACTCTAATAAAGTAAAGTGGATTGGAAAAAAAATGTAGTAAAGGAAAAGTGCTGAGTAAAATAAAATGTGCCTTATACGTCCATTCACATCTTAGCTTAAGATAAGCATTCCAACAGTGACTCTAATCAGAATATTGTATTTATTTCCAATACATTCTTTCAATATTTGTCTTTATTTTTTGATACTTTTTAAACCTGTTCCAAATCAGCGGTCCTTGGGCACCTTGCATCATGATGGAGTTCTAATACAGACATTTCCCTCCCCTGCACAGCAGGGAAGTCGCAGGTATCGTTTCTAAGGAGGGGAGACTCGGCATGCTCCCTCCCAGCTTTGGTCTGATTGGAATAAAATCAGACTGACGAGTATTTTATAAACCGTTGTTTTCGAGTGTGTTATCAAAGCAATGAGCACCATATTATTTTGATCACTTATTCAGCACGAGCACATCCATAATTCTGAAATTGGTAGGGATAAAGCCCTGGAGTTGCTGGAGCTGTGGGTAAACTAGGAAACCAGCACTTTGTCTATGACTCAAAGGAATATAAAAAAATATACATTCAATTCTATCATATAAGTATTGTTTTTATTCTGTGAATGTAGTGAATAAAAATACTGAAAATGATCTATACACTGTGTTAGCAAAATAAGGAGAAAATAGGTTTTAAGTGTGTCTGTGGTGTCCCCCATTTATGACATCATCTGTGGCTTGATATGTAAATTTACTGGTTTTTAATGGGAAATGTGTAATTTGCATTTCAAGTGACAGATGATATCAAACTGGAGAATCCACATTTTTCTCCTAATTTAGGTATTTGCTTGTAATTTTGCTAACACAAGGTATAGATCATTTTTTTATCATACACCAATATTCAGGTGATACAGTCCTTTCAACCCCTTAAGGAAAACATTTTTGGAGGGGATATTTTGTTAGTGGTGCGTTCGACTGTCATTTCTTAGTCTCATTTAGATTACTCACACTATATATTATTTTTAAGGTTATGTAAAACTTTCATTTCATGCCATATTTGTCCTTACATACCAGAATTAAATATGAAGATTTTGAATAAGGTTTATGTTCATGAAGTGCCAGGACTATCATTTGTCCTTAAGGGGTTAATGATCATTAGATACCCAAAAGTAATAACTTTGTCACAAACCGGCACAATAGGTTTTAGGGTCCCTGCCACTTTAAGTCTTGGAAAATAAATCATTAAACCATTTGAGCTTGTGTTTCTATTTTCGAACAAAAACATGTATATTTTAATCTCGGTATAACAGACACACTCATTTTTTTTTCCTTTTCTATAACAATGCCAAGAAAAATATTTTGTTGCCATGTGTCAGTTCGGTAATGCATAGCAAGTAGACCAAGCCCACACTGCCCACACTGCCGACTCCCAGTAAGTATAAAAACAGCTGTCCAATGGATCTGGAACTGGCAACAAATCATTTGCAAAGCCCATTATGTTCTACGGATGTGTTAAACAGCGGGCTTACTTACATGCTCAAAAATGCCTTTATTTGCATTTTTACGACTAGAGACTGAGGGCATGTTACCAGACTTGGTAAACATAGATGCAATTATAAAGTCATCTTCACCCCTTAAGTCAACATAAGTATATTTGACTATTATATATCTTCCCTTTAAAACATGTGGAACCCAGATCTTCTCCAGAGAGATGTCCTAATATAGCAATTATACTATATATTATGCAGGTTCCCTTACATAGATTAACCATTTGGCAAAGATGGATGTTAGAGCTATAAGAGACTGGACTTCACCTTTGTGCAAGATTTATTTATTTAAAAAAAAAAAATATATATGTTATTTTTAACCCCTTCGTGACCAATGACGGTGCTGGAGTTAGAATTAGGGGTTGTACTAAACATAACCTTAGGGATAAAGTCAGAGTCTAATATAAATAAAAAAGTAAATAAAATTAAATAAATAAATAAAAAAATACTATTAAATTACCGTATTTTCCGGTGTATAAGACGACTGGGCATATAAGACGACTGGGCATATAAGACGACCCCCAACTTTTCCAGTTAAAATTTAGAGTTTGGCATATACTCGCCGTATAAGACTACCCCTCTTCCAACGAGCATTTTCTCCTACAGTGACATTTACACACACACCCTTACACTAACACAGTGACACACTCTTACACAGAAAGTGAGACACTTACACACACGCAGTGACACCAATAGACACATAACCTGAGACACACTATTTTGCCACTCAATATGCCTTTATTGTGCCATTTAATATGCCAATATTTTGCCCCTCCAATATGCCAGGATTTTACCCCTCTCCTACCCCCTTCCCAGTACTTACCTCGTTGCTGCTCTGCAGGTGTACGCGGCTGTGAGGGAAGCGTTGTGCGCTCCCCTCCAGCCGTGCGGCTTCAATAAAGTTTGTTTTAAAAAAAAGTTTAAACAAACTTTATTGAAGTTGCGCGGCTGGAGGGGAGCACACAACGCTTCCCTCACAGCCGCGCGCACCTGCAGAACAGCAACGAGGTAAGTAAAAAGATTGCACCCGGCGTATAAGACGACCCCCGACTTATGGGAAGATTTTCCTGGGTTAAAAAGTAGTCTTATACGCCAGAAAATACAGTAAATAAAAATAAGACATTAATCCGTAGAGGTCCAGTGACATGTTAGGTCTGTTGGTGGTCCTCTAGGGATATTTTATATAAATAAATAAAAAAAGACTGCTAGTGGGGCCAGTGCCTTGCATTGGCCCCCTAACAGTAGATAAGCGCCCGCAGCAGCTGGATATATCATCCACGCAGCCGCAGGATAGCAAGGATAGCAACAATTTGTGCTTCCTACTATAGACTACATTCCCTATGATGCTACGGTCACTTTTGGCTGGCTGAGCATGATAGGAAATGTAGTCACAAGCATTACATAATAAATACATGTTTTAAAGCTGCAAAGACCGTATCCTAAATTTGGCCATTTACCTGCCACATAACACTAGCAAACCTATACATGTGGGGTACCGCTATACTCAGAACAACCCCTTTAAATTCTTACCTAAATACAAAGTGTGTGGGAAAAGAACACAAAGAAAATTACTACGCCAAAACTTGTCAAAGATTGGTGGGAAAATTACTGCATGAAAAGTGTCAAAATACCCCCAATTTGAATACCGTGGGATGTCTACTTTAAAAAAATGTGTACATGTGGGGCTGATTCAGCGATCCATGTCAAATATCGATGTTACAATGTCAGTAACACTAAATTGGAAAAAATGGTTTTGAAACAGCTAGGCGCTACTTGTATTTATTACACTACAACATTAAAAAAAAAAAGCAAAAAAACATATAAACATTGGGTATTTCTAAATTCAGGACCAATATTAGAATCTAATTAGCAGGTTTTTTTATTTGCTTTTGTAGCTTAGTAAAAGATTTTACAAATAAAAGTCAGGAAAAGAGTTTTTTTTAATACATTTTTCAACCTATTTTTCCATTTTTTTCATAAAAATATAAATGATATAAACAAAATAATGGCATCAAACGAAAGCCCTTCTTGTCCTGAAAAACCCCCAATATATCATATGTGTTGGTACAGCAAATAACAAAGAATAAAATTACAGCTAAACACAAACACCTCAGAAGTGTAAAAACTGCCACGGTCATTAACGCACAACATTCCAAAAACAGTCTGGTCATGAAGGGGTTAAACAAGACATTGTGAGCACATGGTTTCAATTTGACTGTTTTTTGGCTAAGACCCATACTGTTAACATATAGTTTCTGCACTAACCTGTAACAATTAGGCACTCGTTAGAATCCAGTGACTCGGTAAACAGACGGGATATTATTAACTCCGGGTTGATAATAAAGCGTATTTCTTCTTGAACGAGACCTGAGCCGGTGACCCCTCCTCCAACATAGCGGTTTGCAAAATCCACCTGTCAAGATAGTTTAGAAAATAGTGTTACAAAGATAACACAGTAGCAATCCTGGGTCTTAAATCAAAAAGAGTGCTCAGGACCAGGAACACAGCCGTGATCTGATAAAATGGCGATGCCCCACAGTGGTACTAACATCGTGTGTACATGCAGAAATCTGGAAGCTCACAGAAGGTGCTGGTTAAAAGCAAATATGACTCTATGACTAAGGATGTTATAGGGAGAAGAGTGTGGGAGATGTGAGCTCCCTCCAAATCATCTTTTTATTTTATGTGGAGACCTGGCAGTACTTTACCGAGATATTCCCAGAAAATAAAAATGTTTTCACTTACCCTACTTAAAGTACAAAATACTAAGAATTTTATTATAATCTTTAAGAATTCTGGAGGCAATAAATGGCTATAATAGTGAAACCAACGAGAAGGTCGCTGCCTCTGGACCTAAAAGAGGCTTAAAGTACAATTGAAAGATTGTATCACGTGTAAAATATTTATAAAGAAAATCTTTAGTGAAAGAATACAAATAACGTACCTTATTAAACGTAAAGATGGCTCAATAAGGTACTTTATTTGTATTCTATCATTAAATCATTGCTATATAAAATGCCTACACATGATGCAATCTTTCAATTAAACACAACTTAATTTTTTGCTACAGTTGACTTTTAAATGACAATACCCAATAGGAGATCAGAGTCACGGATTTAAAACGGTGTACTAATGCCTTAAAATAAGAAAAGTGGGCAAAAATCAGCATGAAATTCAATACAACCCGTCAAAAAAAAACAAAAAAAAAAAAAACTCACAAACAAAATTTAAAGCTCTCTGTCTAACCCACATCCAAAGACTTCATGTTCTATATCAAACTTCAACAGCTTGGAAAACACAGCTTGGACAGTCACATCCATCAATCTCAAATCAACAGTTGAACTAGCAGACCGCCTGCTGTCTAAGTCCAGTCATTTCCCGTCACATTTTTCTGCAAAGGGTCACAGGCCTACAAAACATACTAGAAAAACAGGTCCCAGGGACTAGTCTGGTTCTGTCAGAAATATCACTTGTGTCTTTTGATACAAAGCTTTACTAGATTACAGAAGCTCGGGGGATGCGTCAAATCTGGATGTTTTAAAGAAGGCCCACAAGTTGTCAAAGAAATAAGTTGCTTCAATAACAATTATTTAACTTTGCAATGTAAAACGCACAAAATAATCAAAGGGAAATTATACGACTGCATGGCTAAACACCAGTACTAGAGTCGCAGGCAAACAAACTGTGTTCATAATACAGTGCCACAGTCAACTAAAGATAGTTTATAGAGAATAAAAATGATCTATATATTGTATTTGCCGAATTTCATGGAAGAGTCTGTGTCTCTTTCAATGGCAAATGTCTCTGAAACAGGAGACCCCAGCATACATATTATTGCAAACACAACATGTATATCACCATTAAAGCCATATATTTGTGAACACGATGTATATATCATATGTGATCATTTTGTATTCTCTGCATTTATAGTATAATCAATGTTAACATCCCCTAACTAATGTGTGCACTGTAAATGTATAAAATAGTAAAGGATGGACAGTTCATCTGCTGATCAAGGGTTTTGGGGAGAGGTATTAACCTTGGGACACAGAGGCAGAGTCCAGATAAGGATCTTTACAGATCATCTAGGGGTCCCATCTGAAAGATATCGAGACCTTGTAAAGGCACTCGTGTACCCAGAAGTTCGGGCACAGTACGATTTGGTTAAATGTAACCATGTGTTCACAAGGAAGAGGGCTTTAGAAAAATGACAGGTCAAACAGCACCTTTACATCCTCCCTACATATAGAATGAGTATAATTTCATTTTGACAATCTTTAGACAAATATTAATGAAAAGTATGTGCAGTTTATTACAACAAACCAGCGTTAGAACTAAACAGGGTAAAATCTATATTTGTAGTATAGGTTACTGGCCTTAGTAACTAAAAGATAGGCTTCTTCCAATCAAACTACAGTCACATTAAGCTAAGCCATAACATCTGATTTATTTTCTGATCTAGTAAGCTCACCTGCAGCATCCCATGTCCATTGCCTTCTATAGTACCCTTACAGGTCACGTGTATCTTAGTCAGTTTTTTAGAGGATCTGTAAACAGGGAAATAGGATGAGTACTAAATAGCTCCAATCCTGGCTAGAACAAACTTGGATTTCTAGACTTGATGTAATTATTGCATAGTAATGTAATATTTGTGCCCAGCCTTTATTGTCAATTTCTTCACAACATATGCATTCCAACTCTCTTTCACAATCTTAAAGGGACTGTCTAGTACCCAAAATGCATCTTCCACATATTAATGCATATTAATGTGCTTTTAAAGTACTTTAAAATGCATGTCTTACATTCTGCATTGCTTAAAATATAAAATACTTCCAGCTAGATGAAATTGTGAAATTACAGCAGTTTGTAAGAAACCAAGACTGCCCACAGTAGATAAGTAAAAGTCATTTCCTTGTTTTTTTTTTTTTTTTTTTGCTGCAGGAACCAATGAGAAAAATGCCATTCAAATGAATGGAATATCCTGTCTCTCTAGTGATGTTATCAGACAATGTATTGAACTGTCTGTGTACAAGAGCAATAGATTCAATTTGAGGAGGACAGGAAGTGACTAAATGAAACAAAACTTTATATCCTCACTGTCTATAGAATCAGTGCTGCCGCACCTGCAGTAAACTTGCGTAATTACTGGGAAGAGCTTGAGTCAAATATTACAAATGTGAGTTATACAGAATGCCTGCATCAAATCACACAGGGCTAAAAGCCTGTGCATTATACAAGCAGTGATCTTCATCTTGCACCAAAGAGAGTTTGGGGACTAGGCCGTCTCTTTAATTGTATTCTTATTCCCATTCTCATTTACAGATACGTTCCTCACTCCCATCTTTCTAGATTGACAGACAGACACACCACCTAACATCAGTCAAGTAAACAGCAGCTCAAATAAATTATTTCTCCGAGGGACAGTTGGCCTTCGCATAAAAAAAAAAAAAAATTCATTTTGCGTTTCTCTTCAAGAGGCTTGATAGAAACTTGATCTCGGGTTAGAGCAGGTGGATTTGATGTGGAGCGCAGATGAACATACTACCAATGCATTAAGGATGATGATAAAAGCACAATAACTGTTAAAATAATAAAAATCAAGCTTAACAGCGCTCTAACAAATTCCAGGCTTTACTGTTCCTTTCTCTACAAAAGATCACTTTTAACTAGCTATATTGAACATGTTATTTATGACAAAAAATAAACCTGGGAAAAAAAACCCCATTTATATTGGGGGTGATGTTTAAACATGGCGCACACGCAAATAAAACCAAACACTGGCGCTATGTGTGTCTGTGCATAAACCAGGCCCCCCCAACTGATGTCTGGATCTCCGACTTTATACATAACCCCTTTTGTGTTTAATGCAGCAGGGGATTCTAGAAACATATGTGAATACGTAGTTATATCGTTAAAATAAAGGACATGAATACGTTCTCACCTGTCCCACTGTGGGAAGTTTTTAAGACACTGCCTCGTGAATGTTACTAGACCTGTGGGACCTGGAGAAAGATTGAAACACAGACATTAATATTACAATCACATGTAACCTGGGTTGTTAGAACTGGCAAACATACTTACTTCTGTTTACAACCCGTCGAAAATAACAGAAGAGGGTTTTCAACTTCTCGGCTTTTCTTGGGTTTTTTCCTTCAAACAACCTAAAGACAAAAAAGGCATCCGTATGAACAAGTCCCCAACATATGTTGTTCAAGCAACTAAGTGATACATTATTAGTTTGAAGACGGAATTAACAGTTTTGTCAACTCCAGAATCAGTAGGACTCCGTTTTATCTCGTGACATTCACTCTAATGACTCTTCAAGCAACAGAAGTAAATACTAATGTAAAAAGTGGACTGGGCACTTCCCAAAATAAGAATAAAAACATATGTTTTAAACTTTGCTTCCTTCAAGGAAGAAAGTGTTTTAAAAAAATGTTTTAGTTCTTTAATATGCGAGTTAGCCACTTTAATGGAAAACGTGTCATTGCATATGGAGCTACAATGTGCCGTAAGAAGCCAGAGATGCCACTGACGATAGGTAAAAATCAAATTGTTCTCTTAATTTATTTATTTGCATCGAGTTCTGCTGACAAAACCCACAGATCATTTTTAATCTCTCAATTTGTATAAAAAAAACAATGCGTAGGTGAAGAGGACCCCTTTGTTGTAAATGTTTGGAGATGAGTCCACTTAATCCCTTAACCCTTTAAGGACCAGGGATTTTACTGGGCCAAGGACCAGAGCGTTTGTCAATTTTTAATACGCGGTTTTTTAAACATAATTTTCCTCTCTATCATTTAACGTACCCATACAAGTTATATGTTGTTTTTTAAAGGACAGTTAGAGCTTTCTTTTGATACCCTATACATAAAAATGATTTACATTTTAGTATTAAAAAATACATAAAAAAGAGGAAATTTTTGAGGAAAAAAAAAGTTTTTCCCCATTATTTTCCCAATAATAAGCCACATAACTAGTGCAACACTAACCCACTTATCCCCCTAATTAACTAACTAATAAAAAATATTGGTTCCCAAACCCCCCATAACAAAAAAAGACAGAAAAAAACGCTGAAGAGTGCGATGTCAGATCAGTAAAAATCATGCAACAGGCATGCAGGGGTTAAATTTTATTAAATAAATATATTAAAATTACCTTTATTTATTAAAAAAAACTTTATAAATTGTAAAAATAAAAAAATGTGTTAAAAAAACACTAAATGAGGGCCATAAAGTGGAAGGAAACTGATCACAGTGAAAAACTGTGATCAGCAATGAAAGGGTTAAATTTTTTTTTTTTTTTTTACCTGTGTATGTAATTAATTTATTTTTACTTACAAGTCACTCTCTGTGCTTCACTATAACAATGTGAAGCACAGAGAGTGAATTAGAGGCAATGTGTGAACACACTGACTTTGCCATCTAATTTGCATGTTATCGCGGTGATCACGTTATCACCGCGATCACATGCCTGGAAATCCACCGATCGGGTCCAGGAGCTTTGCCTCGGGTGCGAGGCTTAGTCCTGGACCCGTTGCAGACTAGCTGGCGGTGCCCACGGAGCGCACCGCCGGCTAGACTGCATGACGAGTTAACTCGTCATAAGGTCGCTAATGCGGCGGCTCTTATGATGAGTTAACTCGTCATAAGGTCGGGGAGGGGTTAAGGACCAGGAACTTTCTGGGCCAAGGACCAGAGATATTTTTCAATTTTTGATGTGGTTGTTGACACCTAAAAATATGTTTTTTAAAGGACAATTAGAAATTACTTTTGATACCCTGTACATAAAAATAATCTTCAATTTAGTATTAAAAAATACATATAAAAATAGGAAAAAAAATTTTGGGAAAAAAAGTTATTCCCCATTATTTTCCCAATAATAATCTACATAACTTATACTTACACTACATAAACACTAACTCACTTATCTCAACTAATTAACTAATAAAAAATAGAAATATAGGTTCCCAAATCCCCCCCCCCCCCCACCCCCCAAAAAAAAAGTTACTAGTCAGAACCATAAGAATCACAGAACAGCATTTAGGGGTTAACTGCAATTACATTAATATATTATAATAAAATGTTTTTATTAAAAAAAAAAGTTAAACTCATCATTAAGGATGCAAAAAAAAGGGTTAATCTAAAGCCAAACCTTCCAAAACTAGAAAACTTCAGGAGAAATATATGAGATCAGAAAACACATGGATTGTTTTTCTTCAATTTAAGACATAATGGTACAGAGCAGGGCTTATGTAAGGAAGCTTTCACCAGAAAAGTGGCAAAAGTAATTCATCAAATAAAAGCCATTGTCTACCTGCCATTTTCTGAAACATCCAGCTCAAAATGCCTTAAAGCCAACAGACTGAGGACACATCTTAAAAGAAAGGAGACCGAGCATGCTGGATGCAATCTGTCACTCTGCTCAGAGCATCAGTTAATGCAAAGCATTATATACGACTGTCCAATTGTAAAGTCTGCAGAGCTCTCAGTGGAGAGGGGATTTTCTTTGGGAGCCAAGAATACAAAAGGTGCACTTTTGTGGAGTAATATTTCATGGCACAAGGCACACACACACACCACAAAGTCTTTCAACTGATGGACACAATGAAAGTAAGCCTGCAGCTAAAGCAGATTTCATGAAAAGTAATTAAATTTCAGGTTTGCATTTATTGGCGATTGTACAAAGTTGTGTCTCTACACAACTCGTTTATATTATACAAATAACAACACATTTTCTACATTGGTGCCTTGCTTGACTTAACACAAAGTTTGTTTTTGGAGTCCATCTTTGATACCCAGTTCTCATGGTCACACTTTCCTATCCTAGTCACTATCTTTTTATTAGCCCAGAACGGGCAGTGTCTCACATAGTGATAAAACGTACCTTAACATGCGTGCAGTAAATGTGTGATCAGGCTTTGCACTTGAATGTTGTGCTCAGAAGTTCCACCACTTGGAAACAATGCGTGGAAACAAAGTATGGTACTAGGCCCCTATCGTACAAATCTAGAAGATGAGCACAGATCTATGGGGTGCAGCTGTACCACTTGGGTTGCCAGGTCAGCCAGCTTTGAAGACATACACTTTGCAAGTGTGTCCAGGAGCAACCAATTAATTCATTATGGCAGTTCCTATGGGCTCAATTAATTGAGTTACCTCTGAGCACATACATGATACATTTTGCAGGGCAGCATGTACAAGTGAGAAGTGTTCCTCAAAAAATAATGTATATATAAAAAAAAAAAGGTTGAACATGCATAAGTAGGCAGCGGATCAGAAGTAGGAGGTATCAAGGAAGGATCTGGGCAGCTAAATAGGAATAACATGGTTGCAATTCAGAAACTGTGATTGATAGGAATGGCTGCTTAGGGTACAAGTAATAAAACACTGTAGTGGCCCTTTAGTCCTTAAAGATTGGGAGGCAGGGACACAAAGAATAGACCAGATCAAAGTCTTTATGGAGCGTGTCAGTCCTTGCCACATGTGTCCATTGCAGCAGGAACCCAGTATTGTAGGGAGGCCAAGAACATCACATGCGGGAAGGGATTAAAGAACCAGTTTTCTAATAATGATCTAGCTAATAGAGACCTTATGTCTGTTCATGAACTACAACCCAGTTATCTTTCATCTGGAAAGGGTGTATGGGGAACGTGAGAGTTGTAGTCATTCAACAACTAGAGGGGCACAGTTGCAGAAGACACCCTTTCACTCATTTGCCCATCAGATGACCACAGGTAATTAATCCATTGACAATTAGTATTATTGTTTTTGCTTCACCTGCCTCATATTCCTCTGACCATTTCTCCCCAGAGTGAATAGGATTGAGGTACTGGGAGAAGGTTGTGAAGGGCAACAAATCCCACTTCAGAGTTTAAGAAGAAAAAAAAACCCTGCTGTTTTCTTGTAGAACAGCAGCCAATTCTATGAATGAGCATGTTGGACAGCAAACAGACGATAGGATCATGTTTCCATTACACTTTACAATGGAACAAAGCGTTCAGGAGATGCATTCCATCCAACTCTATTAGCATCAATGGGAGCATGGCAGTAAAGCAAAAGCTGACATTAATCCACACAAATTAGATAATATCTACAATTTCATGCTGCCTGGACCTCATTAGCCCAATTTAGGGTAATCACTGTATATAATGTGTTTTCTTTCATGGATAATTGCTATCAGTGTCCCTAAGTGACGCCTCATCTGTTTATTTTTGTCTGTCAGTAATAACGGCAAAGGGCAGGAAGATCCAACCATGTAAAGGGTAAACGCTCTGCTCCTGGCAGCAGATCAGCCCATTAATAAGAAGATATTGCTACATGTTGGGGATATTAACAAAATATGCTACATAACCTTTTCATTGCTGATCACAGTTTGTAACTGTGATCAGTTTCCTTCTACTTTATGATCCTCATTTAGTTTGTTGTAGTTTTTTTTACAATTTTTTTAAATAAATAAATGTAATTCTAATATATTTAATAAAATGTAACCCCTGCATGCCTTTAGCATGATTTTTATGGATCTGACATCGCACTCTTCAGAGTTTTTATGTCTTTTTTGTTTAGGGGGGTTTGGGAACCAATATTTGTATTTTTTATTAGTTAATTAGGTGGTATAAGTGGGTTATTGTTGCACTAGCTGTGTAGCTTTTTATTGGGGAAAATGGTTTTTTTTTCCCCAAAATTTCCTCTTTTATATGTATTTTTTAATACTAAAATGTAAATAATTTTTATGTATAGGGTATCAAAAGAAAGCTCTAACTGTCCTTTAAAAACAACATATAACTTGTATGTTTGCGTTAAATATGAGAGAGGAAAATTATGTTTCAAAAACCGCATATTAAAAATTGAAAACGCTCTGGTCTTTGGCCTAGGAAAATCCCTGGGCCTTAAAGGGTTAATAGTCATTAGTTTTCGCCTACAGCGTTCATTAATACTGCTTTTCCCCCAAAACAGCAGCACTTCTCTCATTAGGCACAGCCAGCCAGCAAGTTAATACAGTTACAGCTTAACTTCAAAAGAAAACCAATTTTTATTTTATTTTTGTTTTAGATCAGCAAAACTAACTGGTTGTCAGAGTAGAGCTGTGAATGAAGAATTCGGATGCTTAAAATGTATCCAATTAAGGGCACTGGTAAATAAATGGACCAGTAAAGCAATGCTTCTTGTGAAATTAAGCAAGTGATAAATGATTTGAAGAAGAGAGATTTTTCCAGCGATGAGTCAGATCTGCTTTGTATTTATCTCTTTTTTGTGAGCGCTCCTGTCAATCTGCCATATAACTCTGCTTCAATTTAAGACGGAGACAGATGCAGGTATTCCCGCAGCCGACCAAAGATCCAAACCATTTATCATTGGCCCTCCATCCTCCCGTGGAATCAATGCTAATCGAGTTGCAGATCTTTTAATAGATATTTTGCTATGCAGAGTACAAGATAAAGGTCACAGATTACCAATGTTAGAAGTCAGACTTTCATTTCATTTTTAATATCAGACACTGACTGGGTTATCAAAGTGGACTAGTATTATCAATAACCCAAAAACAAACGAAGGAAAGGCATTCAAATTCACCCTGGCTACAGTACTGTAAATATTTATATATTTTTTAATGAGAGACCATAAGTTATTCATAAACTGGGCTGGATTTTATGGAGCAGCTCTCCATAAAGCGATCCAATAGAAGGAACGACTCTCTCGGTAATTGGTGTGTGCTCATCAGTCATTGGAGGAGCTGAGCAGCCAATCAGTGTAGCAAGTCATGGAGCAGACTCATTGAGACTTCCAAAAGAAACTGTAACGGCATTTCCTACAACCCTCGCTAAATTAATCAGTCAGAAATGAGTGACTGTTAAGGTTCAATCCCTGTTTAAAAAGGGTCTAATGCCAAAATGTAAAAGCCATTAATAAAATCTAACCTGTTTTGCAGATTCAGTCAACAAATTGAACTTATAAAATTATATTTACATCACATTTGGTTTAGAAGATCTCACTGGTTATGTGGGTAAGAGACGATGCAGTACGATAATTGCTTCGTGAAATCTGTCTAAGGGTAGTGGTCTGCCACAAATTCACGTGTTTCATATTGATCTATCCAACAGTCAGCCTTACAGACATGGCTTTACTAACAGACCCCACTGTCTGACATGCTTGTAAGGGAAACCCATGAAGAGACCATACCCATAAGCAGGCACCGTACAAAGCAAGTATCTTAGTTGTTGGTTTCTCCACTTATCCATCAGCAATGCTTTCTAAACTAAATAGCAGAGACATACAAGTTTAGAAGTGAAAAATAAGACAGGGCAAATGTATTTTTAATGATCTTATTCAGAAACTCCCATCCGGCCTTACTAAATAAGACTGGGATTAGGAATTCATAGGAAAGTCGTTTATAAAGACTTCATTGGGGCAAAGTGAAATGAAGCAAATAAGAAGGGATATCCTGCTGGCTTCCATTGTGGCTTCTGTATCTTTACATCACTGTCTCAGAAGGTAATGAGTACTAAGGCCATTAAATTAGACCAAGCTGCAGTTTGCACCAGACATTGAAGAGTCTAGTTTAAACAAACGATCCATTTCAGCAGCCCCCTTTATTATAAATGTTAGCTTAGGCCAGTGATTTTCCTTCTGTGTGTTAATTTCATTTGAATGTTTGTATTTGCTGAAGCCAGGATTTCGGTTTACCACCTCTCCTCATAAATGCTGTCCAGAGAAATAGACACATTTGACAGGAAACAGATTCCCTAGTAAAAGTCATTGAATTGAAGAGATTAAGCTCCAGGGGCGAATGCTCCATATGTGCGTCGCACACCTTGCACCTTGACCGAGAGCACACAAACCCCGGGAAATACCTCCGGGAGACAGACGGCAGATGTGAATTCGGCAACACTGAAATTGGCTCACTCTGTTACCAGCACGAAAAATATACAAAAATTCATATACTTTTAGTGCTGGTCGAATTGGCAACAAAGAGTGAGTGACTCTGTTGCCGAATTCGCAGCTGCTGTTGGGCCCATGATGCATCTCATGTATTTCCGGTGGTTTGTGCGTCGTCTGTTCACAGCACACAAATCCCTGGAAAAACACTAGATACATTGTGCTCCTGAGTGACAGGCGTGCTCTGGACTGGCAGCCCACCTGTCACTCAGGGGCAGGACACGCCCCTGTTAAAGTAAAAGGGTTTAGTGTTAGGACCCACTAATATTGGAGTACTTTGACACAGTGGCAGGTTACACATAATATGGCCATATATTTGACAGAATCTCCAAATTTTGTTATCTTAGAAATGTGTTTTTAAGTAGCCTTAATGCAACCTACTGAATATGAGTGAACTGACCCTTTTTGTGTGTTATTTATAACAATTTGGTCATTTTAGCAGCACCTCTTATTACCAATGCTAGTGTAGGGGAGTGCTTTTCCTTCTGTGTTTATAATAAGGTATCCTATGCTACATCAGATTTCAAAAATGCACAAGCAAAACATTTTTTTTCATGATTGTGTCCCTTTAAAAAGTATGGCCACACCTCCTATAAATCACTGTGACATATTATTACTAAGTAATGTACAACATCAGCTCCTGTGACGTAGGTGTTTGCAGCAGAAAAATCTATAAGTTGATTGCTTTTCTAATAGCACTGTATATTTGTAAATAGAGAAAATTGTATTTATTCGAGCTCTCTAAGTCATGAAGACAAGACCAAGACTGTAATAGAAGCACGGGGGGGGGAAAATAGCATGAGGATGTCTGTGTATGTAGGTAGAAATACTAAATAAAGAATAGAAGAAGGGGAGTGGATAGAACAACTAGAACCACATTATTTTGTTAAGCAACAAAGAAAAAAAAAAACGCTAAAGAGAAGAGAATGTGGAGTCAAATTGCTAAATTCAATTCTGGAGCTAAGTTCTAGGAGAGGAGCAATCACCATGGAAACCAAACGGAATATTCCTGCAGGTTAGACTAGTTTTAGAATGTTCCTGCAGGTTAGACCAGCTTTAGAACGTTCCTGCAGGTTAGACCAGTTTTAGAACGTTCCTGCAGGTTAGACTAGTTTTAGAATGTTCCTGCAGGTTAAGTCTAGTTTTAGAATGTTCCTGCAGGTTAGACTAGTTTTAGAATGTTCCTGCAGGTTAGGACTAGTTTTAGAATGTTCCTGCAGGTTAGACTAGTTTTAGAATGTTCCTGCAGGTTAGACTAGTTTTAGAATGTTCCTGCAGGTTAGGACTAGTTTTAGAATGTTCCTGCAGGTTAGACTAGTTTTAGAATGTTCCTGCAGGTTAGACTAGTTTTAGAATGTTCCTGCAGGTTAGACTAGTTTTAGAATGTTCCTGCAGGTTAGGACTAGTTTTAGAATGTTCCTGCAGGTTAGACTAGTTTTAGAATGTTCCTGCAGGTTAGACTAGTTTTAGAATGTTCCTGCAGGTTAGACTAGTTTTAGAATGTTCCTGCAGGTTAGACTAGTTTTAGAATGTTCCTGCAGGTTAGACTAGTTTTAGAATGTTCTTGCAGAACTGACGTTTAGAAATGACCCACAAAGCCCTACCATCCTATACCACAAGCTATGGCCATACAACCAACAATACACATGAAAAGATGAACTTACTGCTTACCTGTTGAAGTTAATGTCTGGGTAGCTGGAGTATCCAGATCTCTTATTATGCGAGATGAAGGTGCAAAAAAACGCGTTTGCCAACAGCGAAGAGATCTGTTTCTGAGATATGGTAATTGAGTGATTCATTCCTTTCTTCAGCAACGGAATGGGCTAAAACAATGGGAAAAAAAACACATAAACCGAAGTCAGCAATAATTTGTTTAGCAATTTGGAAAACATGAACGCAAAATTGAATTTGCCAAATTAGAGAGTGTAATTTGGCACGTTCAGCTGGTTCTTTAATCAACTAGCGCATTAAAGGCAGTAACCATTTATCCTGGGTGATGGGTGTAAAGGACTCTGGTTTGATAAATTGCAGATTTCTAATCAATACAAATAATAACAGGCCTGGTAATTATAGATCACTGTACAAGAAAACCTTAGATTACAAACAGACATTAAGTAAACATAGGCATATTTTTATATATATAATACTTACACACACACACACACACACACACACAGACACAGAGATTCTTACACTTATACACACACACACAGACACAGAGATTCTTACACTTATACACACACACACACACACACACAGAGAGATATACTTCCACACACAGGTTGTTTTTTTTAACGGGGCTGCGCGGTCCAAATGGAACTCCTCCTCCATACACCTTCAGGTGCGCGTCTGTATTCCCTCCCCCTGACCCTTGCACATGAGGTCATGCGCAGGCTAGTGAAGGTGTGCACACCGCACTATATGCGGCGCTCGGACCCCTTCTCTATAACTTCCACAAACTACAAAAACATGTAAACATATGGTATTTCTAAACTCAGGACAAATATTACAATGTATTTAGCAGGTTTCTTTTATTAGCATTTGTAGATGTGTAAAGAAACAAATTCATGTAAAAGTGAGGAAAATATGAGATTGTCGTTAATGCCAAACAATGTTGTTGTTTTTTTAATTGTATTTTTACTTTCTATTGACTTTTAGTATAAGGAAACCCAGGAAATATTTCAATAAAAGCATGAGAGGGAGTTAGGAAAAACATGAGACATAACAAAAATGTGTGTTTTAACCATAGTTAAAACATAACATAAGGTCTGATAAAGACTTCCTCCAATACCTTTGATAACAACTTGTCAAGTACTGTAAGGCAATATATATATTTTTATATTTTAATATGTAGAACAAGCCTAGGAAAAATACAAATTTTATTAGCAGGTGTAATAACATTGAATAGACAAAATACAAAGAAATTGTTTTTGGGTTACAAAAGTATTTTTGTTCTTTGGAGAATATGGAAGAAAACCAGATAATTGGGGGTTGGGGTGATCAATACTCTTAATGGTAGATGATCGCTAGCTCTAAATCTCTAAACAGGAAAAGAAAAGAAAAAAAATAATCAGACCTGTCCATTTGTCTCCATTATGGTAGATTTTGTTAATAAATGAGTTTGAATGCAGTTGAGCATAAGGCTTTACACTAGCACTGTCCAAAATGACCATGATCTAACTGGGGTAGACACAGACAATGCAATGTTTCCCACAATGCAGTCAGATTACGACATGCTTGTGTTAATTAGCAGATGGAGGTAAGATTAGAGAGTCACAGACAAAATAATAAAGCAGGTATTCAGAGGGTAAAAAAAACTTTTTTTAAAAGAATATGATGACTTTTCAAAATCATGTATGCAACATTGGTAGTGAAATGTACATTAAAAAAAATCCAATAAAAGAAAAAAACAAAAATATAAAAAAAAAAGAAACAAAAAGAAGCACATTAATGTAGTGGGTGCTTAACAAAAATGTTTTTATTCCACTGCCATGAGCTCAGGATAAATTATTACCGGAAATAAAAAATCCCCCTGCTAGCACTTAATTCTATATTTCTATAATCCCCCATTGAATTGTTGTGCATGCTCCTCCATCTGTGACCAGGGTTACTTACAATGCTACCGGTAACTATTTCTGATGAATATATTTGCATCTGTCAAAATAAAATAGGTTGAACATACAGAGAAAACAATGGGAAGGTATGAGGACAAGAGAGCAGCGTCAGATATGATATTCTAAGCTAACTCACAAGTCTCATGCTTCATTACGTTTTGTCAGACCTGTTTACCTTATGGACAACTACAAAAAAAAAAAAAGAAAAAGAATAGCCAAGTGATCCCAAAATCAGGCGGAATGTAGAAAGAATTGGAAATGTTCTAATTGTCAAATTTTTTTTTTTATCCAAGAATTTCAACAAGCAGATATTAATATGTATACTAACAAAAACAGGAACGCATTGTTGTGGACATATTGGGTAGGGATGTTTAAGGGACTTTGTCTCCTAAACATTGTTTATGCTGTGAATGTAGAGAAAAAAAATATATTTATACACTATGTTGCAGCATTGCATGCGAAAGGATAAATTAAGAGACAAATGCCACGTCAAAAACAGGAGATACCACGGACAAGTTTAAAACACATTTTTCTCTAAAACTTCGTAATACGTGGTGCTTGCGTTCCAGATATGCCACATTTTGCTCCTGACCACTGATCACAAGGTGATCGGTAGCCAGGAACACAATGGCAGAGACCCAATCGGGGTCTTAATACACTCTGTGGGTCCCTGACAAAAGAAGTGACTGACACAGTAATGTAAAACCAGCATCACTGGGAAACATGCAGACTGTTACTAGTGCGCTGAGAGACCCTCATCTTTTGTTGTTGCTGTTTGAACAGGGGGACCGTAACCTATTAATAACCATACTTGCGCGATCATAAGACAACATGTAAAAAAATGGCAGCAACACTGCTTTCCTCAAATCAACAACAGTTCCGGCTCTTCTCACTCACCTCCTGTGTGGCGTTTTACTTTTATTTTATAAACGTTATGTTATACAGCCAAGTAACATTGTATTAAACTTTCCTCTGCTCATTCATCCTTTTGAAGCGGATCTATTATCTACGACTATTACTTTATATGGTTCATTATGATGCTCCATTTGTTAACCCCTTCCCGCCTGCATGACGTTCTATGCCGTCCTACTTTTTAGTTCCTAGAGGCTAGTAGGACGGCATAGAATGTCCTGTGCTAAACAGCTCATCGCGGCCCCCCACTCAAAGTGCCCTCACTCTGCCACAGAAAATGTAGTGGACGCTCAAAGTGAGAGACGGATATATTTTACTGTAAAAAGCTGTAACAGCTCATCGCGGCTCCCTGCGATGAGCTGTGTGCGGATCCCACTGCAGGGACTTGCAGCGGGATTCCAAGTGTCAGATGAGGTCACTTTGGGTGGCCTCAGTCTGACATAGGAAATGTAGCAAATGCTCAAAACAAGTGTTCGCTACATCTCCGGCATCCCTGCGTGCCCAAACTTCCATCACATGCGACGTCACAAAGTATCGCAGGATGTCGTCAGGGACCGACAGGGTCTATAGAGACCCTGATCAGTTCCCTGCTTGGTGTTCCTGGCTCTGATCACTTCATGACCATGCGCAGGGATTATTCTGCTTTGTTTTCACCCACATCTCTTGCCAGAGCACCCAGATTAAACCTACAGGATTTGCTCCAGCACCCAGGTTGCACAATGAGGATTTGCGTCAACACCCAGATTACACCCAAAGGATTAAGCAGTGCCTGGTTTCCCTAGGATCTAGTGCTGGAAGATGCACATCTCTCAGGCTGATCCCTGAAGCTCTGACTTCCTCATCCGAGTGGGAAGCACAAGAGGCCGCCTGAGAGGATACCCGTGCACCTGGACAGAGCACATCGAGTTGACTGATCACCCGCCGTGTTTGTGTGCCCCAATGGGATTCTGCATGCCAACTGAGGCAGGCGTGCCGTAGGTTTGCTACCATTGCTCTATGAACTAGCAAAACAAGACACTTGGAATCAACGGATCCAAGGCTGCTCCGATTGGCTCAGCGCATGCTTATAGTCTTTATAGCTACATTTAGTCTGGTGTGTATCTGTCCGGTTCACATCAGATGAGTGTTCCTTCTCTTCACAAGTGTTGGAATTGACAATGAAATTTAAAACTTTAGGAGTTGGAAACATTCCCCGAACTCTGCCACTCTGGCCTTAAATTTGAAACTCCCTGCAATTCTCTCTTTCATGAATAAAGCCCCATACTGGACCTGCTCCCCAGTGCATATGTGAAAACAAATGAACCTACTGTACCGTTCCTACTAAAACAGTCAATAAATTAATATTTGAGAAACAAGGAGTTTGAGACCTGCCTCATCCCTATTCCCTACAGAAATGTTCTTTACACGTTATGTAATTAATGTTTCAGAAAACTGATCACCAACTTCCTGTTTGTATATTAAAAAAAAGCTAAAAAGCCACAAATGTTACATTTTCAAGGTATCACCTTTTTTTTCTTTCACCCAGCCTGTAATGGTCTGAAAATACTGCGCACACACGCACTGGTTGAATACATCAGAGAAAGAGAGAACAAACAAACAGGTTCCTTTAAAAGCATTTGAAATGGGTACAGCAACACACCTCCAGCAGCATAACTGTAAGTGACAAGAAACGTAACAAGAAGCAAAGACTAACCCTGACATTTAAATCAGTCATGAATTATGGTTTATCTAAAATACCACAAGATATTCCAAAGCTTCGCTGTGTCAGAGGTATTGAAAAGTAATCTTGGGACTGGTACATATGAATAAAGCAAAAGCTATGGATAACAAGATGTATGCCAGGAGCCTCCATTTTGTGACAGTTTTTGGACATCCTTCTGTGTGTTAAAATCTTATTCTGTGTCCCTGAGGATAAAAGGAAAGTCTTCCACATCCCTAACTCTGTTATCTGTAACCAAATATTTTACTGATAAGTTCATAGTATCACCGGAACAGATAAGGTGGCCATTGTTATGCAAGGTTTATTACATCTCATTGTACTGATGCAGACACAGCTGTGTACATACTAGAGGAGAAGGGGGGCTTCTCTGCAACTTGCTAGCCCACCCAAACTGGCAGAAACCGACAGACACAGACACACTGAGATTATTGGGATTTTTGATTTGTAGAATCTAATAAGGGTTATTATAAATAGACCTAGTTGATTCAAATCACCCAATAAAATATATAATTATATCACACCTTCACTAATTAAAATGTAAAGTATTATTAATCCTACATATTAATTAGAATATTGTTTTTATTGTTTTATTAGTGTGGTATATATTTTATTATACATTTTTATTTAATGTGCAATGATAATAATAAGAATATGATACATATTTACTCTAATTTCAAATTGTATTAACACTTTTAGACATTTAAACATATATTGTCTTATATTATACTCACAATCCAGGTGTAGCTATAAACCATGACATCATCTCATTTAAATTAAATACACCCATCCATTCAATTGGCTAGAAGTTACAGAAACAGGGTGTGAGTCTGAGATAAGGTTGGGTTGAGAAGTTGGTACTGGAGGGGTAGAAAGGAGGACCTGAAAAGACGTGGGGAGACTGATTTTGGGAGAGCTGCCACTAGTAGGGTGAGAAATGGGAATGTTTTAGAAACGGGCTGAGTCTCTCTCCTTCTGGGGAGAACTCAGGAATATGAGGCTTTTAATAGCACATGTTCACTATAACAATAGAAATCTCCATACACATAGTATTGAGCTAAGTCCCAGGAGTAACTCCCATCACTCAATTCTTCAATGGAAGGAGTCCCAACTGCAAACCAACCTTTGCCGGTAATGTATAAATGTGGTAAATTGTTTCTAGCAGAATCTCATTTTTATGGCTGTAATTAGCATATATATTTGGGTAAATTTAACTTAAATCCCACAATTTCTGAGATCTATACGTTTTAGCCTGGTGTCTATCTGTCATCCTTTCTGCAGAAGGAAGCCAGAGGAATATCCTAGAGATATTACCAAGAACCATAAATTCTTATAGTCTAGCCATTTACCCAAATATGTCATATCTAATCTCCAGAGATTATCTAAGATTCTCATTCTTAAAGTCTAAGCTAGAATACATACATTATCATTTACCGAGCAGATTAAGAAATAGCCACCTTGAGTAGTTATATGATTTAGTGATATTACCTTACCTAAGCAGAGTATATGTTGGTAATTTGTAGGTAATTATGGTGTACCATCATTAACCATTTTAAATACTAATCATTATCAATGTAGGTTGTATCTAAATAAAATGCATGGCCATCTTATGGTCAGAAACGTACTGAATAATAAAGTATTCTACATGCATGTTGATATAGGTACAGAGCTGCATATTTAATGTTTTGTCCTACTTACTTATGTTATAAGTCATACATGTGAATTATGATTAACATCTATTGATATTGTATTTTGTTGTTATGCTATTTTGCTTACCATTTGATCTTTATTCTATATTCAATAAATTCATTATTATTTTATTAATAATTGTTGCATTGTATTTACTTTTGTAAAAACGTCATCCAAACTCTCACATACATAACGAATTCTTGATATGGGTATTTTTAGTCGGACCCATATATATGAATCATCAATTTTCATATTTTTTATGATTCATAATTAATAACTCATATTCATATTTTTATGGTTATTAATAATCTGACAGCTGGTTACCTGAGTGCAGATATTAGGTAGTTCAAGTGCCAACACAGCCATTTTTGGAAGAACGATATTGAACAGACAGGAGTATTCATCTTCATCAAGTGCCTGCAAGAAAGAAGACTGGTTAGATCTGTGTGTCCGTTTTCAGCTTCTATACGGTCATTCAAAAATGTGGCACTGCTTTTATTTGAAGGAATCCAGAATAATAAAGAAGATATTCTACATATCCTGCGTATAGACCACGTTAAAATGGGTCCGTTATAAGTATTAAGATAATGGGGCTTCATTAAAAGGCGTTTTCTTACAAGGGTTAGTGCAGACAATATAACTATGCAGTGCTTCAACATGCTTAACGGTACATTTACATATCAGAGATGCCACCACTTGCAGGATGTGTCATTGCTGTCTGTACTGAATGCAGGTTTAAAGACCTGGCACAAAACATGCCAAAGATATTTCAAAAGCACAGCAGATGTAAGGTTTGCTGCCAATGATTTCCGAGTCCCTGTATAGTCAGGGGCTTGACACCCTGCATTTTAAGTGACACGTGAATGGGGGCCACATCATGCATTGCTGGGATACTGTACAGTACTCATCAAAATGTATAATGTGACCCTGACCTTTGTGGGAACT
Source organism: Pelodytes ibericus (assembly GCA_036172795.1). Lineage (NCBI taxonomy): Eukaryota > Metazoa > Chordata > Amphibia > Anura > Pelodytidae > Pelodytes > Pelodytes ibericus. Next base: position 28,980,326 of record CM069867.1, on the reverse strand, counting down.
GTCAGCATTGGATTTATCTGGTAAATAGACTCTTGGGCAATACATGCTAATGACATCTCTTACTTGGGATTCAGGAAAATTCTATTGTATTGATGTCATTTGGGGAATCATTTTATAAGACTATCGAGGGCAAAAAGAAATACATTTAAACCCAAAGCAAGACCAATACATGTGATGAGAGAATGTATGGGTGAACCTAGGGGGATACACAATTTAGCACATATATTAATAAATAAATATATACATACATACACACATTTTAAAAGTAATACTAGTTGTATTAGACATGTGTTATAAATGTGGTAATGCTGAGATTTTGGTTTGCATAAGAGCATCTTTAACAACATTTCAATTGAACATGAGGGGAAATGTGGTTTTGTGAATTGCACAGATAGCAACTATAGATTAAATTTAGTAACAATTAGTAGATGTAAAAAAATACAAAACATGCAGTAGTGTTACTTGGCTGGCATCTTTAAGAGGGACGAAACCCTACAAATATTTTGAACAGGCAGAAGGAAATGTCTGGCGTATTAAATCGAACTTGTAGAGGCCTAGATTAAGGGGCTGACATTTGCCTAGAGGCAAAAGTCATTTTTATTAGACAGAAGTGTGTTTGCAACCATTGTGTAAAAATGACATATCATCAATCTGTAGATGATAAAAAAAAAATCTATCCTACTACCCAAATTGCACCATCTTCCACCAAAATGTGACATCACCCCTTCACAATGCATAGCATGCCTGTCAGGTATTGTGGATGACAAGTTCACTCTAATATCGTCACGGAAGACTATGGTTTCTTCTGACGTTTCATGCATCTACACAAAGATGAGCCAAAGGTTTCCAGGTTCAGGCCTATTTTGAGAAGGTGAGAGTTGGCATAGACAGTCCTCTAAGTATAGACAACATGGGAAACACTACACACTCTCATTGGTTCACAAAACCTTACAGTCCCGTTACAAAAGAGAGGAAGTCTGCATGTACCTTTAAATAGGAAATGATGTTTCCTTCTGAATTAATGTTGGCTTGAATAATACACTGTCATAAATAATGACCCTATGTCACTGCAAACAGCTCCTCGGCAGGTAATGAACCAGCATGACTGACAGCATAAACAAGACCCGGGAGATGACACCAGCCATTACTTGAAGATCCCACCCCGACAGCTCATCAAATCATACAAAACCAACGCATGACGCATGATTCTAGACAAGTCAATCCATCACATTTCAAGGAGGAATAATCAGGCTACAAAATGCCAACTGCATGCAAAGAGTGCCCCAGCCAAACATTTCTCTTCTATGCCGCGCAGTGTCTATTTTTACTGCTTACGGCAGCTTGATTGACAAAGTTGGATATCAAGCAGAAACCTATTCACAGTGTTTGCTCATTCCTGTACGATGTGCTTATTTGCCAGTTTGCACATTTGCTAACTATGTTATATAGTAGTTTAGTTTGAAAAAAAGAAAACTATTTCTAGTTTACAGCTGTTGATCCAAAAGAAGGCAAAAAAAAAACCCATACAAACAAAAAAGCTATTTCTAATTCTACTTCAACGGGGGAAATATCCTTCTCAACACCAAATTGCAATTAATATATCTCACTGGATAAACAAGCAATGAATAAATATTAATGCCTATACTAACACACATAGCCCTCTATGATCTGCTTCATAAACAAGTAGTTTGGAAGGGTTTGAGGGCGCAGAATGGCATACAGGGAACATAAAATAAAAATAGAAAACACATATGGTGCAAAAACAACTGTGTATTAAGTGATGTGTATTGATTTGTATCCCCATTGTGCAGATTAAATACAACTACTTCTTGGAACCTCACTGCTTCTAAAGGCCTGTTATTCCGGATGTCTGTAAGTGCTTCTCATACACATCACTTAATACACAGTGCTTTTATACGTTTTTGCACTATATGCGTTTTCTTTTTGTATTATATGTTCCCTGTTTGACATTCTGCGCCCTCAAACCCTTCCAAACTACTTATGTTATATGTACAGCACACTGAGGAGTGCTGAGAGTGGCAGCGTCTGTCTAAGAAGGTATTTACTGTTTTTGGTGATACACTTATCATTTTTTAAGCACAGTTTCTTCACCTCATAAACAAGTATCCAGGCCCCTTTCAAAAAAGCATCTGATGTATTTTCTAGCAGCACCACCTCCTCAAGCAGTGAATTCCATACCTTTATTGTCCTTGTGACTCCCTATGGTCATAGAAGTTATGTGTATAAGCTCACATGAATGTAAAAGCTCCAGACAAAAATGAATAAGAACATCATATACGATAGCAACCCAGGGCTTGGCAAATGTTTGTAGACCTTACCAGCAACTAGACCCATTTGGAAGTCAGCCTACCAAATTTAAGAGCTAGGGAGGTCGTACTACCCTAAGGTTCAATGTAAAGCAACCAAAAAGTGTTCAGAGGCAGTAAGATGATTTTAGGAGCCATGGCTCCCGGGATAGGTCATGCCCTGTAGTAAACCTCGCTGATAAAGCATCAAACAAGTTTTAACTCACAACTTAACAAGAAAATAAACCCACAAGCACAGCACAAAGGTTCCTACTGATCTCAAGTGCCAGGCAAGTCCTTTAGCACTAGAGAAACAGCAGTCTCTAACATATTACTCGTTTATTACTTGCACATTTATCTCAATATTAAACTGCATAGAAATGACAAACTCAACCTACTGTGTTCCTCTAAGTATACAGCATTATGATTGGCCTTCTCTTTGGAGATCACATGACTCACATGCTGCGTTGCAGAATTCATGTTTATTCTGAGGTCTAGTTATCATTTGGGATATGTGGTTTTATTTTTGGAACATGTTAAATGTGGTGGTTTTTCCTCTGAGATAATCAGCTTATCAGTTATAAAGTATGTACTATAAACAACGCTATTCAGAAGGAACTTTATTAAGCTTAAAAGGACAGCTAAAACTTGTTTCAACCCTGGTTTCCTTGAAGGAAGCAAGTGTTTAAAAATATGTCCTGCTGGTACAGCGCACCCCCGACAAGCATCTTAATAGATGCACGCGGATTTACTCTCTGCTGTGTCTTACAGCCGAGACACAGCCGGTCTGGAGGCTGGTGCTCAGTTTCAGCGCAAGACGCAGCCAATCAAAACAGGGGCTTGCCCCGCACGTCTGAACGGGATCTGCAGATGCAGGGGTCTCTCTCTGCTGGAGATAGAGCCGTGTTTTTGCATGGGATCAGCAGAGGCAACTCCTCTGCTGATCCTATGGAAAAAAACGAGGCTCTCTCTCTCTGAAATAGCAGAGAGAGCCAGCTGCTGACCAGAACGTGCTTTCCATGGAAGCCTGGCAGCTGCCGGTCAGAGGATGTACCGGTTGCCAGCTTATCCTCACACTAGGGACAACTAACTTCACTTGTGCTTATATATTAGAAACATTTAGTCACTTCTGTGCTCCTGGAATAGAATACATTGTGTGGACTGTGATAAACATGCTCTTGTACACAGTAGGATCTCTTAACAGTGCAACACATTGTCTGATGACATCACTAGAGACAGGAAAGTCCACTGATTTGTATGAAATTATTCTCATTGGTTCCTGCAGAAAAATGACTTATGTAGCTAGTGTGGGAAGTCCTGGTTTCTTGCAAACTACTGTAATTTCACAATTTTACTCTAGCTGTAAGCATTTAAAATTTTAAAGCATTGCAAAATGTAAAACATGCCTTTTTAAAGTACTTCGGAAGCACATTAATATGCATTAACATTTGGAAGATCCATTTTGGGCACCAGGCAGTCCCTTTAAAACAATTTACACAACTCACCACAAATTATCAGACAGTGTTGGCAGACTTGCAAGAAAAAGCAAGAAGATAAATGTGTTTATCTTACATATATATATATTGTATATTTTTTCCTTCATTCTGTTTAACCAATATTTAGATATTTTGATGCTACATACACGCAATGCAAGCTGGGTAATGGTGGACTAAGAAGAGAAATGGAGGCAACAAAATAAGTGACACACTGACAAGAAAAACTGATGTGTACTCAGGCTTGATGCTTTATTTCACCTGTGAATGCTACAGACTGAATCCTTAGCTCATCAAGCCTGCCACAAAACAGAAGATCTGTCATACAACCAGAAATAATTGATCAAAACGATGTAATTCAGTAGGACACCTCCTTCAGCTCTCCAATCAATCTTTCCATTACTAGAACTACTTGAATGAAGGACAGGAGAGCAAAGAGGAAATCCTCCTGCAGAAAGCAATAGAAAAGTAAAAAGGCTATACTTGCAGGACTTTAAAGATCCATAAACAGTATGGTAAGGATTCTTAAAGGAGCTGCATGTAGAGAATACAAAATGTTTGAGAATTATCTATACATTTGGTTAGCAGAATTGTAAGAAAATGCCTAAATTACGAGAAAACGTGTTTTAAATGTTTATTTACACACACACACAATATATATATATATATATATATATATATATATATATATATATATATATATATATTATAGAAATAAATCCTGGTCCGTTAACTCCAGACACAATGAGGTTGATGCCCCAGTGCAATCCCTGCAGACACTGTAGTAGTTTGGAGAAAGGAACACTGACTTGATCAGAGATTTATTTCACAAAGATCAACGTTTCAGTCCCACACAGGGGACTTTTATCAAGTCCAATATTATACACACACACACACACACACACACACACACTATGTAAAGTCTCACTAAAACGCTAATTTCAATGATGTACGAATTGAGCACCAATTAAAAGGCATCAGAAAAAAGGTTCAGAAGCCATTATAAATGGTACAGAAGTTATCTTCCGTCTGACTGGAATATCATCTGGAGGGTGTGGGCCCCCCCTTTAAAAGCTGCAGCAAGCTGACTGGCTTTTTGATGTTCTGATCAGAGTTCAGCTAGGATTTAAATCAGGGTCACAGAACATTAAATGAGCTGCTGATTATTACACTCCCTGAACAAAATGCATACTGCTTATAAAATGTTTATCCTGGACTTTTATAAAACTTGCACTTAGGTTGAAGAACTATTATATTTCTAAGGAGCACACTCCCATCAATATCCTCAAAAATATTACACAATAATAATCACCAGCCTTTAAAGAGAGACATAATGGAAGGTTACCATAGAGTTCAGAGATTGAAGGTTGGGTGTTTGACATATTGGTATGTATCATGCAAAACCCCTACTGAACTTTTGTAATACATTATTCGTTTTGTAATTAATTGATACAAAAGGATGACCAAGTGCTCATTAGCTATTATACAATGAACATTTGCTTCAACAGAATTACATAAGACTAAAAACAATGCTAAAAATTAACATGTTTTAACACTTAACAGGCTACAAAACTGTATTTGTTCAACCAGTTCTATGGAGAGAAGAAATCTGTTCTAATTGTCCTTAGATTTGTGACTTTGGTTATTGCCAAACACTAAAATAGCAAATCCAGCATATGTTGCTTAGCTCCTAAACACTGCTCAAATCCAAACCATAAAACATGATTAAATACCGGCAGTCTATTTTTAGGGCCACATTTTTATTAACTGTATTCATACATACACTGACCTTGTGTTGGAACGCCCAAAATGTATTCATTATCCAACTCTGAGCTTTCAAAAGGATTGCCTTTCATTGATTTGCTCTTCTTTGAGATACACCATTAGGGGTGTACACATAACATTGATCATACACACTCACACATCACAGCATTATCATTAACCATAGTGTATATCATGCCATATAAGCAACCATTCCTAAAGGAAGAGAGTATGTTTAAAAGAAGAAAAACTACCACAACTAGAGGACATAGTCTAAAATTAGAGAAGCAGAGATTTAAAAGCAATATCAGGAAATATTACTTTACTGAGAGGGTAGTGGATGTATGGAATAGTCTTAAAGCAGAAGTGGTAGAGGTAAACAGAGTCAAGGAAAGCATGTGTGGGATAGACACAAGGCTATCCTAGATATAAGATAGGGAACCGGGGACTAATAAAAGTATTTAGAAAATTTGGCAGACTAGATGGGCCGAATGGTTCTTATCTGCCGACACATTCTATGTTTCCAATGTATTCTTATATGCAGTGGCTACTGTGATGCCCCAAATATACTTGCTAATGTACCAGGTACACAGTAGTGCAAGATGTACTAAATGTTTGACGTAACCAAAACAAATAGCTCTGAGATACTGTTTTGTCATCAGTTCAGCTCAGCCTAGAAATGCATAGGTGACCATAATGTGCCATTAATTACCGCAGTCGGTTCTTCAACAGATACAGATTTAAAAATGCCAGACAAATATCTCTGAAACATTAAAGAATATATAGGTCTCTAAATCTGTCTAAAGTGTTAAACTAGAGTTTTTAATGGGATATCAGGATATATAGCACACTACCCAATGATCGAGAAGGTAACTTATTTTTTTAATTACATGTTGATTAGAAAAATCCTTGTGGAATTCCAACCTTCAAGGAAGGAACTTGACATTAATAGCAAACAGCAAATTGGTGCATTTCTTCTTTCTTAAAGGAACTGTCCGGTGCCTGAAATGCATCTTCCAAATATAGACTGTACAATATTTGTTTGTTTCTTTACACCTTTCCAGCCACTGGAGGGGTTAATGTTGCTGTAATTGAGATGTACCATTCTCTCACTGTGATTGCCTGGGCAAATCCACACAACATTGAATAGAGATATCCTCACATAACTGATAAATGGGTGAACTGGAACCAATATTTAAGTAGAAAATACCACAACAGTGGTTCCCTTTAAAAAGGAGATGCAAATACATCTCTTTAAAAGTCATGTGCAAATATTATGCTCTATATTATAACTGCCTTTGAATGAAGCGAATGGAAAAAAAAATGAAAGGCTAAACAGAGACATTATAAAAAATGAAACATTCAATTGCATCATGAAAAGTAATATATAAATAAGTCCACTGGCAGCCAATGCAGCTCATCGAGCGCTGAAACGATCTTCCTTTAGTGACGTATAGAGGAGGGGTTTTGATCAATTTAGAGCCATTAATCAGAGGCAAGTGGCTGGGACAGAAATTACGAGAACAGAATGTATGGAATGCAAAAGTGACTATACAATTATTCAGATCTGGCCCTTAAATGAGGTGTAGGTAGAATACCCTTCAAGCTTTAGTCCCTCTTAGGTTTTCCTACCCATGACACCCAGAAGGCAGTTTGGTCATCTTAGAAAAGTGGTGCACATCAGCTACAGTGTCAAAAGGTTAAGTAACTCCCACATTGTTCATAACTATCAAAAACAGAACCCATAAGAAAGTGTATTACCTTCTGACAAAAATCAAACAAAGCAGTGAAGTCCCAATTCCTTGAAAAGGACATGTTGTATTCCATGATCGCTTCCTGAAATATACAAAGAAAACAACAATAAGTGGATTAATAGTTCTCATTCTGGGAAGCATTTCCAACTTAATTATCCCATCAGCCTCCCTGTTGGTACTTTGCTACCTCTATGGACAGTAAACAAGTAAAGAAATATGCACAGGATGGTAGGCAAGGACTCTCTTGGACAATACAAAATACGTTTGTTTCCTTATAAGACAGCGCCATCTGCTGGCCATGACTGCATTTTTATAGTGCTTTTCTCTGATGCTTTAAAAGTATGGATGGGGCTTACACAAAACTCAAGTGGTTAGCTCAGGTAACCATATAAGGATTTTGCCCTGCCTAAACTGAAATCCTAAAATATACACACAGTCTTAACCTGCCACTTGCCTTGAGTTGACATGGAGTTTCAATTTTGTTGCTCAGCAATCTGACAATCATCTTCCAACGATTACCTGTCCCCCACTCGCCATTCTGTAAAAAACATAAATCATGGGCCTTAGTGAAGAAATGAGAACAGAAAACACTTCCAAGTATGTTCTAAAAGAAGCTGGAAGAACCTTGGAGTTGTAGGACTCTTTGCTGCTCAAACACGGCAGTTTAACAAAGTTGTGGTCCCAGGGGCCCTTGTAACGAAGAGGATATGGCTCTGGCTCAACGTTCTCCTGTAATCTGTCGTACTGCAGCAATACAAAAGAAAGACAATGATATTTATATTAAAGGGACAGTTATGTAAAATATTACACATCGTACAACACTGTGGAACATGGTTGTGCTCAATATCTACAAGTGATGGAAGTTGCCTATTCTTATTTAGCACTGAAGATTATGTTTTATAGCAAATAGGTGAGATCATTCGTTTGTATATAGAGTCACTTCACAATCTGAATCTTGTTGAATTCGAACACTAATGAGAAGACTACTTTCATATGAATTGCACAGAACACAAAATGGATAATATCACTGACGCCACAGTATTAAATAATAAAAAGGGGAACATTGTACTAGAAATACAATTTGTATCAATGTCTTGCCCCACTGTGTGCCACAATCAGAAATGTCCAAAAATAACCTGGACAAAATGCCGGCTGTGCATTGCACCCATTAAACGTCTGTCAGGTCGATCACCCTATTTTACTCTGTGTCTCTGCATTTTCGATAACAAGTCGGAAATACGGGTAGTAGGGATACAGGTTAAAAATGGGTGAACTTCCTGACAGATTTCAAAACAGCAAAATGGGAGAAGTTCTTTATTTTGCTACCTACATCATCATGCGTGTCGTTAATATGCTAGTGGATATTGCAGATATATAACAGGGACGTGCTGATCACACCAGGTATGTGTATGGTAACTGTACCCTTAAATAGCTTTTATGGGTAGTTAGATGTTCCATTCAGGTGGTAGCTATCGTAAACACAAGATGCAAAAACCATGTGCTCTGGCAGAACAAATCTCTCATACCCGCACAGTTACAGTGTGGCTGCATGTCTGTCTCAGTAGTGGTAAGGGCACACCACACACTGGCATCCTGTTCATCTTCTCTAGAGGCGTCCCCAGCCATGTCTCATTAGGTGCCAAGTGCTGTGATGAAGTGTTTTGAGGCTCTTCACGTGCGTCTTTCCTAAGTTGGCGAAACATACAGATTAATGAGGGAGAAGATTTTACTCACAAGTATGAGTTACAACCTGCAGCCCGTCATCACGGCTTACAAAACATGCAGACTTTAACGTATTTGATATATCATAGTACTCTGCTATTAATCAGGCTTACAGGAACAACACAGGTAGTGTAAATCCGATGGAGCTAGGGAAGCCACCTTTTCTTGGCCTTGGTACTGTCTCCATAGACTTAACATTGACCCGGTAAAATACCGGTCAGATGGCAACCCTAGATCGAGCCCATGTGGACAGGATGATGGACAGGGGAAGGGAGACCTAAAAGCAAATAGATAGGAATATAAAGCATGAAATGAGGGGGGTGAGAGAACTAGGAGAAGACTGATATGGAGGACGGGTGGTATTTCACTTGGAAAGTGGACAAATATGTAGGGTGGGACAAAAATTGCTTCTATGGAGGGAAGTCAGAACAGATTGAGAAAGAGAAAATGATCAATATAGAGAGGAAGAATTGAGGATATGGAGACAGAAAAAATAGACCGAGTTTCTGCAGCGACTAAGATAGAGGGTCAACAAGGGGGACAAGAGAAAGGAAGGGAGGATATGGGACTTGGAGATGCTGACATGGCAGGTTAATCAACAATTTATCAATCTGGCTTACAATCTAGACAAAAATAAACATTTGTAGTTAGTGCCGATACATCTAGGCTCCCTATGTACCAGACATCATGGATGTATACACACACACACACACACACATATTAAAGAGAAAAATCATTTTACCAATACCATCCTAGCCCCCCAAAAATGACAAATTAATGACGAGAAGAGCTCTCAAGTGTCCTTTAAGCCAGGGCTCGACAAACCCCGGGCGCCAGGTCGCCATGGCGACCAGGAAATCAGACCTGGCGCCCGGGTGCTGTTTGTCACAGAGTGCCCTTGCCGGCTGCCATCCGTTTTACTTTCAGCGCGAGGGGAGAAAGTCTGGCCGGATCACACGGACTGTAAGCTCCGCCCCCTCGCGCAACACGCTGTAGTGCCGATTGTCACGTGACAACACGGCACTTAGCAGGAACCAAAAGAAGATCGGGCTCCAGCATAAATGTCCCCCTCCCCTGCAATGCGGTAAGCAGCAGGGAGGGAGGACACCCTAAGAAATACATTTTTGTTCTTTGGTCTGTGTGTATGTATGAGTGAATGTAACTGGCTGTGGATGTATGTGTGCATGTAACTGGCTGTGGATGTATGAGTGAATGTAACTGGCTGTGGATGTATGTGTGCATGGAACTGGCTGTGGATGTATGTGTGCATGGAACTGGCTGTGGATGTATGTGTGCATGGAACTGGCTGTGGATGTATGTGTGCATGGAACTGGCTGTGGATGTATGTGTGCATGGAACTGGCTGTGGATGTATGTGTGCATGGAACTGGCTGTGGATGTATGTGTGCATGGAACTGGCTGTGGATGTATGTGTGCATGGAACTGGCTGTGGATGTATGTGTGAATGGAACTGGCTGTGGATGTATGTGTGAATGGAACTGGCTGTGGATGTATGTGTGAATGGAACTGGCTGTGGATGTATGTGTGAAGGTAACTGGCTGTGGATGTATGTGTGAATGGAACTGGCTGTGGATGTATGTGTGAATGGAACTGGCTGTGGATGTATGTGTGAATGGAACTGGCTGTGGATGTATGTGTGAATGGAACTGGCTGTGGATGTATGTGTGAATGGAACTGGCTGTGGATGTATGTGTGAAGGTAACTGGCTGTGGATGTATGTGTGAATGGAACTGGCTGTGGATGTATGTGTGAATGGAACTGGCTGTGGATGTATGTGTGAATGGAACTGGCTGTGGATGTATGTGTGAATGGAACTGGCTGTGGATGTATGTGTGAATGGAACTGGCTGTGGATGTATGTGTGAATGGAACTGGCTGTGGATGTATGTGTGAATGGAACTGGCTGTGGATGTATGTGTGAATGGAACTGGCTGTGGATGTATGTGTGCATGGAACTGGCTGTGGATGTATGTGTGCATGGAACTGGCTGTGGATGTATGTGTGAATGGAACTGGCTGTGGATGTATGTGTGAATGGAACTGGCTGTGGATGTATGTGTGAATGGAACTGGCTGTGGATGTATGTGTGAATGGAACTGGCTGTGGATGTATGTGTGAATGGAACTGGCTGTGGATGTATGTGTGAATGGAACTGGCTGTGGATGTATGTGTGAATGGAACTGGCTGTGGATGTATGTGTGAATGGAACTGGCTGTGGATGTATGTGTGAATGGAACTGGCTGTGGATGTATGTGTGAATGGAACTGGCTGTGTATGTGAGGTGGGTGTATGCGACTGTCTCCGTGCGTTTATGATATTGTGATGTGCCGTTGTCTGGCTCCTAAATTTTTTAGCTGGCTCCTAAAACTAAATTAAATTTGTCAAGCCCTGCTTTAAGCCTTCTGTTACTCGCTCCACTAATGACCCTTATGCTGCTTGGTTCTTCCTCTCTTATTTCCTTCTCTCCTACCTCTGTGTATTTTCTACCAACCCTGAAATTACACCCCGAAAAATAATAACCTGACAGATAGGTTCTGTGGTGTGAGGCACAGAGATGAGTCTGTTTTACACTTCATCCACAGACATCTTCCGACACCATTGTGCGGGTGGGTATTACTAGTTAACAGGTTTTGCAGAACATTACATAGCGACAATTATGTTTAGTTGTTACAATGCCTGAAAACAATTCAGCAGTACAAAGAAGGAGCAAAAAACATGTTTCCCTTTGACCAGGCAGGACACCACTTCTGCCTCATTCAAACGTTCATTTGAACGGTGCACTAATTAGCAGCAATTAGAGAGGGTGCGATGACCGTCTATGTGATTTCTGTGTGTGAAACAGTAATCACTTGGGAAGGAGATGTTCGTCATCACATCCGCCGCACAGCAGCTCCTTGACTTGGCTGCCAGTAAATAGAAATCACTTCTCTCTTTTTTTTTACTCTTTTAAAAAGAATTACCGTATTTGCTTGATTATAAGACGAGACCACCAGGGATCGAATTCAAGGTGAGGGGGGGGGGGGGGGGGGGGGCAGAGAGACAGGGTGAGGGGGGGGCAGAGAGACAGGAGGAGGGAGGGGGGGAAGAGACAGAGACAGGGGGAGGGAGGGGGGCAGAGACAGGGGGAGGGAGGGGGGCAGAGACAGGGGGAGGGAGGGGGGCAGAAACAGGGGAGGGGGGGGGCAGAGAGAAACAAGGGGGGGGGAAGAGACAGAGGAGAGGGGGGAATCAAAGGGAGGGGGAGAGAGACAAAGCTGGGGGCAAGGGAAAGAGAGGTAGAATTGGCACATAAAAGGAAATAAAAACAAATGCATTTTTTTTAATATAATTTTTTATTAAAAAAAGCAATTTACATGTGAATATATACAAGTTTAACTTTTTTCCTATAGGGTAGTCTTATATTCAGGCTTTTAGTTTTTTTCCTAAAGGAATATCCAAAGTTTGGGGGGTCGTCTTATAAATCGAGCAAATACGGTATTTTTCTTTCTTTATACAAAAACAACAATGACACAATGATACACTGATACAGGGAGAGACAGAAAAGAGAGAAGAAAGAGAAAGGAGAAACGTTAAAAGAAACCTAAAGAAGTATATAATTATATAGTTATAGTATTTACTAAATCATTAACTAATATTCCCCCTGGCCCCCTCGACCGTCCCACTAAGAGAAAAAAGAGAGAGAAAAAAGAAAAGAAAAAAAAAAAACAGAAGGAGGAGCTGGTGATGGAATAAGACCAAGTTATCAAAAGTAGGGGGCGTGGGTAGTTAGGGGCGGGAGATCCTTGGGCAATGAATATTGTCTGAATAGGTTTGATTTAAATCCTGTATCACATTCAAGAATAGAAAAAAAGAAAAGAGAGCTCCCATGAGGATACCAAGGCCACAAGGCCCAAACGTGCGGCGCCGCTCGGGCGTACGACAGAATCCCATCGGATCAGAAGAGAAGGAAAAGCAAGTAGTAATAGAACCTATCTAGATATTTAACGTGTCAAGTCTACTGTTTCCCAGGTGGTCAGCCAAAGCCCTTGGATCTCCCCAAAATCACTTCTCAATGGTGCTCCACTAGAAAAGGTCAGCAACCTCCTTCATCAGACAGAAGTCGTCTTCTGTCTGATTAAAAAGCTCATCAGTACGGTTGAATTCCTCTTTAAGACATCTGTAGTAAAGGATCGCCATCCAGCTACAGAGTCATTTATTTTTGCTACAGGCACTACAGAACATTTAGCACCTAAACAGATTTGCCTAGGTTCTGGAATATATATAAAAAGTCTTGGCCCCAGGGAAGTTAAAGGACAAGAAAACCTTTTTCCCCACTTGTGCTTCTTGTATGGAACACAATTATCTCTGGTATAAGGATAAAAACTGTACTTTTAATAGTACATGGATGTATATACACACAGTTTAGCTTCCCTGGGAAGCAGGGGTTAAAATAATGTTAAGCTGTCCTTTAAACCTTGGCTTATACATGTTATCTTGCTTCTGTAGGCAGTTACACCCTGTATACTCTTTCTTGCAAGACATTATGCAGCTGTTTGATGTACAATTTAACACTATATTCAATAGAGGCCTAATCTGCTGGGATCACTGAAATAAAAAATACACTGGCACTGAAAAGGTACATACACTGGTGGGGAAAACGTGATGGGAAACATAAGTACCAGACAAGTCCTAAGGTCGCTTTCCCCACAGAACTACCACATTTTACGCTCTATTCCCACAGCAAGGGATTCTGGGAAAGTATCTGCAAATTATGTCAACATTGATCCATTTTTGTGCCTTTAAACATGGACATGGAAGCATATGCTTAATCATTCAAGCACAGACTGTAAAAGCAGTTATAGCCTTAGTCATATCCCACATGTGCTTGAATTCCATTAAAGTGCCAAGCTTTGCTACTTCTACTGGAGGGTTATTTGGGGTATTCGCTACCACTTATGTAAAATAATATCCCCCATTTACTCCTCTCTAATTTCAAATTGTGCCCTCATGTTTACCTTTACTATGCTATTAAATAGATTTCCCCTTGATTTAGGCCATTAGACTTCTGTAATCTTACCTGTTCCCTGTCCTGCCTGCTCCACCAAAGACACAGTTACATAAAAACATGGAGAAGCAGAAAGGAGTGCTTGAACATGCTAGGAATGTCTGGGTGTTGACATGAAGATCACAGCAAGAGACGCTGCTGGTCAGCAGGGGAGAGCGAGTTTTACTTCACTCTTAAAGCATTACAGAAAAAAGGCTGTGCAGGTTTTATACCAGAATGAACTTGCCCCTCCCAAATGTCCAATATCTTCAAAGTGAAAGTAGTGAACACAAAGTGTTTCATGTATGAGTTGTTCCTTGCAAGCTGAACTTGTACTGGTGTGCAAAATAAACAAACCTAGCATTCCAGATTAAAACCTAGCATTCCACAATTAAATGGGCAAAACTTTGCATAAATCCCTACAATACAGAGCATACAGATGCAGTTTAGACTGGATAATCCGAATGCTTCCAATCCAAATAATGTGCATCTTCAGTATTTCCTCCAGCAGTTGCATAGACATAAACGGAGATATACATTACAATCTGCATGCCTGGACATTCTGTGCATTTAAAGTCCTAATTCTCAACTATATAAGCTGGAAGAGACCGAAGGTAAATGACAAGGAGCATCTGCAGAGATGCTGCAAAAACAGGTAAGTATATAAATGAATAGAGCAGATTTCTCAACCAGAGGATTCCCGTGGAGATCCATTGTAATACCCAATGCACATATGCGCTACTTCTGAGTCATGCACGTTGGGAAGCTTCATCATTCTTTATGGAGACAGGGACTCGTCTTGGGTTGGACAAATCTTGATTTATATGATTTATATCCAAGAGACAGCTACCAAAAGTCCTCCTTCCTTCACAGTATAAGTATTTATGTGAATAAATGACTGTGCTTGTGTGCTAAATGATTTACACTGTAGCTTAAATACCAATATAGGTGTTGATGTCACCTTTTTTCATACTGCCCCACCCACTGCCCCACTTTCAGCCACTCCCTGTAGATAGGGTTGCCACCTTTTCGTCAAAAAGCACCGGCCATATGAATACCCTCTATGCTTTCGTTGCATTGTAAGTGATTATTCAAAATGCTTGCAACCAGATGAATTTTAGATAACCAATCATGTTCACCAATAAGATATATTAAAGCCTCTCCGTACTCATGAAATCCAGTAGTATTAATGCAAATACAGTATAGAGCAAATAAATCACTGTTACTGTGATGTAGCTATAGATGTTAGGCATCGTTGGCGTGTCAGGCCTGCACACGCATAATTGTATTACCCTTAGTGGGAGTGGGGGAACCTGAGCATGCATGGAAAGGCTGTATCACAGCTTAAGGGGATGGACACTGAATAAAACTGGTGTGCGGTGTTGTACTTCTCTGACAGGTGTGTGGAATTTGAAAAACAAATGGGATAATGCAGGGCTCGACAAAACCCCGGGAGACCTGGAAATTACCTGGCACCGATTATTCGTTTGTTTTTAATCGGTGCAGCAGCAGCACAGACTTCAGCTAAGGCCCCTCAAGCATTAACGGCAGAGTGCTTGGTGTCATCAGCAGGATGACACTTGACGATGGTCTGTGCCTACTAGGACCAGGCACAGACCAGGCTTATATAATAGTGTGAATAGTGTTCAGCGGTAAAGCAAAACTGAATTATGCTCATATTTCCCCCTTTAAAAATAAACAGATGGCTTGTGTCTGTATGTGACCTTGGCTCTCTCTCTGTGACTATCTCTGTGTGTATGTATATATATGTATACACAACTGTCTTTGTACACAATTGTATGTATGTGCTGTCATCTGGCAGACATAATGGAACATTATGGATAACCGATAATGGATCATTATGGATAACCGATAATGGATCATTATGGATAACTGATTTCTGGATAAGGGATACTAAACCTGTATAACATAATGAACCTGGCTGATCAGTGTAAGACACACTGTAAAATACAATGTGCAGTACAAGATTACTATACAGTCTTACTACTATAAGGGTAAGTGCAATATAATCTTTTAATTTTGTATTTTTAACTCATACGTAACAGCTATATGGATAATTGGTTTCATGTATTTAACATAAGTGCTTTAATGCCCCATACTTGTTTTCATAACCAGTACAATTTATGTATATTGAAATAAAAATTTGCTAAATATATTCTGAAAGATAAAGAATACCAGCCATGCGATTCCCTCCATAGACTTGGCCTAACCGGCTGGGTGGCAACCCTACCTGTAAAAGAAAAACACCCCTTTTGGCCATACAAATACATGTATTACAATGTGTGAATATATATTACATGTTACAAGATGTCAAGAATTGGGAGCAAGGTAAACATAAGATGAAGATCAGCATTTTGAAGATTGATTAGTTCAAGTGGATAGCTCAAGATTGAACTCAGTCCTCTATTTTCCCAGTAGAGTGTAGGTTTGCACAGCACATATTAGATGGTTGCTACAGTGGATGCCTGGTGAGTGGGACAAGGAAGCAGAAGGAAGGTTTTGCACTTCACTATATATTTGTCCCACCGCACGGCTATCCACATCTCTTGAGTAGATAAAAGGTAATAATGCATGTGACAAATCAAGTAAGTGCAGTGTACTCTAGACATCACAAGTCAATTGTAAGGAGCTCTGGCTCCCCGTACTTGTCAAACCCTTGTTTAGTGGGCACCAGGCAAAAGAGGGGAAAAAATAATAATACTATAGTGGTGAAAGCAGTAACTTACGTGTCTCCGGGGGAGCATTCACATCTTTGAAAAACAGGTTTCTTCCAAATCCTGTGTTTAACTTCCAAGGCGGCAATCGCCACCAGTCCCCTGGGCAATATGTACCTAAACATCTGGCAAGGACACAATGCACTCACATCACTAAAATGGAAGGTATGGGCGGTCAATCTTTGACACTCCAGCTAATGTGGGACCATGATTCCCACGGCTGACGTGAGGAATCAAAGCTTAGAGCACATGGGCTGCCCTCTGACATAAGGGAAGTGGCCCTTAATACACGATTACTATATAATCTGGCTATCATCGGTATTAGTATGATTCATAAAAACATTAAGCCAAAGGCCCAAGATCATGGTCCCAAAAACACCGCTATTTAAACACTAATTTGACAATATTCTAAAAGATACAATTAACCGTATCCACTATAAGCAAGAGTGAAGAATCCCCCAAATGTAACAAGAATTTAAATTTAAAAAAAACTAGCGGCCAGTAAAATGATGTCTGACAAAACCATTTACTGTATTTGATGGAACAAAATGTTATGGCACTATTTTAAAATTAAATACATGAACTTTAATTAAAAACAAATACATGTATATACTGCATAAAACCATCTGCCATAGATCCAAGTTTTAATAAAGACAGACCAGCCAGTGAAAGAAAGTATTCCTAGTACCAGTGCTTACTCAATGATTACAAGAAGTTTCCAAACCTACTAAAATTAGTAAAATAACAGATTTGAAAATTCTGTGCGATTTGTATGACTGAAATTGTATGCAAACTAGAATCAAATAATAGTAATATAAAAAGAAATGTTCTCTGCAGACAGCATTACGCAAGGCTTTTTTTTAAAAAATTTTTAAAAGAAAGATCTATTAAGGTCTGGCACTGAAGAGGTTACAATTGCACCCACTTAGCTACAGTAGAAGGTGCAGTGCAGGCTGGAATGGGTCCATCAAACGGAAGGGTCTGCCCAGGCTAATGATCTTGTGTGATAACAGGGATGTGGTAAGCCGCATGGGATTTCATATTCACTTTGTATTCTCCAAATATCCAGTAAAATGTACCTTTTTGTGAAACATAGGAGTGGCCCTTTAAAGTGCATCACCTATAGTAAACAGAATACATTTTCCATGTATTTTAGTATCAGGAACAGAATTTATATTTCTTTAAAATGATTTATATTTTTGTATAGATAACACAGAGCATCTAATCAAAAGACCTGCAAAAAAGGAGAGGGGAAAAAATGATCTAAGGTGAATGCCAACCCATGAGGACCTTAACCCCTTAGTGACAGAGTTCTATGGCAGAATTCCATTATTTTTGTCATACGTTTGCTTAATTGCGATTTCTTTCTTCGTGTTCAGTCTACCTACACAAATGATATAAGATTTTTTAAAGGACAAATGGGGCTTTCTTCTGATACTATTATTGGCTGGTGCCCAAGGCACACTTCTGATCCGAAGCAGCCTCTGAGAGTTACTGCCGGCATGTAGCGTTGCTCTCCTTAACTCAGGACGTATATATATCCGTCCTTATGGACCATGCTTTGCAGGTAAGTGGGTTAAGGGGTTAATACTGAGTGTTTCATTTTCTTTAAAATGCTTTCTGCAATGCAACCTTAGCTCTCTTTTCTTTGCAGGTCCTTTTGAAACACCTGTTTTAGTTTAATACGGTTTTATTGGAAGTTTGTATACGAGTTAACTTAGTTGTGAGGACCCCTGCAAACCAGTTAACACAAATAAATTCATTCTCTCTCGCTCTCATTCTCTCTCCCACTCTCGCTCTCATTCTCTCTCCCACTCTCGCTCTCATTCTCGCTCCCACTCTCTCTCCCACTCTCTCTCCCTCTCCCACTCTCGCTCTCTCTCCCACTCTCGCTCTCATTCTCTCTCTCGCTCTCTCTCCCACTCTCGCTCTCATTCTCTCTCCCGCTCTCTCTCCCACTCTCGCTCTCATTCTCTCTCCCGCTCTCTCTCCCGCTCTCGCTCTCATTCTCTCTCCCGCTCTCTCTCCCGCTCTCGCTCTCATTCTCTCTCCCGCTCTCTCTCCCGCTCTCGCTCTCTCTCCCGCTCTCGCTCTCTCTCCCGCTCTCGCTCTCTCTCCCGCTCTCTCTCCCGCTCTCGCTCTCTCTCCCGCTCTCTCTCCCGCTCTCGCTCCCGCTCCCGCTCTCGCTCCCGCTCTCTCTCCCGCTCTCGCTCTCTCTCCCGCTCTCGCTCTCTCTCCCGCTCTCTCTCCCGCTCTCTCTCCCGCTCTCTCTCCCGCTCTCTCTCCCGCTCTCTCTCCCTCGCTCTCTCTCCCACTCTCGCTCTCTCTCCCACTCTCGCTCTCTCTCCCACTCTCGCTCTCTCTCCCACTCTCGCTCTCTCTCCCACTCTCGCTCTCTCTCCCACTCTCGCTCTCTCTCCCACTCTCGCTCTCTCTCCCACTCTCATTCTCTCTCCCACTCTCATTCTCTCTCCCACTCTCATTCTCTCTCCCACTCTCGCTCTCATTCGTGCTCTCTCACTCTCTCACTCAGATAAATTGCCATGTACTTTTACAGTAAATACCAGTTTATTCTTTGACCAACCAGCTGCCTTACTTCCATGGGAAGCAGACAGTCCCGTCTGGTTGGCAGAGCAAGGAAGTCCTGTTTGTATAATGCAGAAACTGTGTTTCACATCTGTGCCTCTGTATACATCTTACAGTAAGATTTGTTATGATCATTTCTGCAATGTAACTGCTATGCCTGAAGCACTTTCTGTATTTATTTGCTCAAGCCGACGAACGTGCATTCCCACTGGTCAAGTAAGAAATGGGAGGTTATAGAATCATATTTAAAAGTTAAGCGTCAAGTCCAGCCATCCAGCACCTTGATGAAGTCTGTGAGAAGGGCAGAACATGTTGTGCTATCACACTGTCACTGTGGCATGAACCCATTGGCAGACTCATCCGGGTTGTATCCAGTTATTTTTTTGTATGAGAAAGCTTCTCCCTATTGCGGTAGCTTTCTCATTTTCATTTGGTTTTTAATAAACCCATGGATTTCTAATGAAGTGACCAGGTGCTGCAGTTTGTATCCTCCCACCATTCATCTATCCTCAGAAAGTGGGAGCCAGCATCACTGTCTCAGAAGCGATTGTTCCACGCTCCTAGGATTTAGGAGCTGTGTTTGTGTGTTTATTTCTCCATTATTACTTTACCTGTGACATTCAGCAGTATATATTGCACTAGGTGTATGTATTATTTTTTTGTTTCAGAATTACAGAGCACAAGAAGGATTCACATGTGTTAAGTATTTTCAAATATTTATTACCACAAGGAATTGGTGTGTTTACCACATTTTTGCTTTAATTAACATTGTGAATATCACTACATTTCTACCCACGTCATTGTATATCACAAGATAATTATTCCTTTTTTCACATTTGCATATTCATTGTATTAACATATGCATTTATAACAAACGTGAATTATATATTGTTTGCACTTCTTTTGAGATATTTGTTCACTTATGTTTCACTTTGTGCTTATGTCACCTTTAGGGCATTATATTTATTTACTATTTTAAGTGTCCAAGAACTGTGCGCTGTCAATACCTTTCTGTAAAAGAATGAGGGGGGTAGGTTAAGGGGAGTATCGTAACATAACTGGTTTAAATCTGTCCTGCCTACTCTGTTGGCAGAGCTAATCCATACATCACTGCTGCCATGATTAAATAGAAATATTGAGCTATATTACAAATGCCTATTTTGAAATGAAATTAATCATCACTGGCATTCAAAACTTCTGTTTATTTGTCTGAAGCAGGAAAAACTCTCGAACGCTGAACTCATGAAATTTGCACAGCTGATTTATGCTGGAATAGGTCGACACATTGTTGCTTTCCTGAGTTATGCGTTAATTAAGTGATTAGACGCAAACTGCAAAGTTGATGGGTTATTACGTCATCACCAGTGAGGTCATAATCTCCTTTTCAACAGCCAATGAGATTATCCCGAAGACATTTGTTATAGGTTGCAAGGATTCTAAAAGTTGAATTTCTAGCTCAACGCAACTATTTTAAGCTCTCCTTTTAGCTCTAGTGATTAGCCCCTAGTGATTCATTAACACAGAATTGATCTATAATATACTGATTGCAAGTTGTAGAGAGAATAATAAAATGACATGGAAAGAAAACCGCACACACTAACACAGATCACAGCTCAATAATGCGCATGCCCAAAAATTACCACCAATACAAATAGTAAATAGAACCCTGTGGAAGTAGCATCCCACTGACTGCTAAAAATAACTAGCTAAAAGTATTTGTCAATCCATGGCCCAAGCCACTGATGACTAAAAGCCGACAGAGGTGGGAATGAGACTGTTAACTGAAGGATTGCATCAAGTGTAGGCATAACAGTATCTTATTGAACTCTTCTTGCATTTCTAGCAATGAATTCAAAAAAAAAAAATTGTGCTTACATTTCAGGGTTGCCAACCAGTTCATCTACAGCGGTCACTGAACTACAACTCCATTATTTGGTGATGGAAGCTGCCTTAAAGTTTAGACACCAAAATGACTTTGGTGCAATTTATAAGCACCAAAGCGTGAACTAGACTGTCACTTTCAGTTTTTTCTTATTTCTAATGTTGTTAAAAATGAATAAATACTTACCTATAGAAGTTGTCCCCCAAGTGGCAGCCCTCTGTATTGCAATGGTGCGGCCGCACAGCTCTTGCGCTAGCGCAGTTCACCATTTTCCTATCTACACACATCTAACTACCAAGGACCTCCCGCTCTATCTTCCCTGGCTGAAATGGAGACGCGCGTATACACGTGTTTTACGGTAACAAGCACACCGAGCTGACCTGAAGGCAGTTCAGTGTGTTTTCCCAAACTAAAACGCAAATCTCCCTCCCTCCAAACCCCCCTCATCCATAATTATTGGGGGGGGACGGACTGCACTGCCTATCATGCTACGCCAAGGTGCCATTTATGGGGGGACTGCACTGCCTATCATGCTCAGCCAAGCTGGCATTTATGGGGAACTGCACTGCCTATTATGCCCAGGCAAGCTGCTATTTATGAGGGGACTGCACCGCTTATAATGCTCAGCTAAGCTGGCATTCATGTTGGGGACTGCACTGCCTTTCACGCTCAGCCAGCTGGAATTTATAAGGGGGGATGGAATGATTTGATGACATGACTGACATTATACAGTTACAGAGCACTAACTTATAATGCTCTTGTATACACTAGGATCTCTAATGCAACACATTGCCTGATTACATCGCTAATCAGGAAATCACATTCCAATTCTTATTGGCTGCTACAGGGGAAACAAAATCCCCTGAGAAGCTGAAACAGATCAAGTGAAAGTGGGCTGTCCTTAACCTCTGCAAATGTGGAATTTCATCTAAGAGTAAGATGTTCATTTTTTAAGTTCTTTGAAAGTACACCTGCTGCACCACCCAATTGATAACACAAATAACACAAACACACAACAGGAAGCTCTGAGATAGAAGAAAGTGTCAGAAAGGTTACCTTTTCTCCTGGGCTTTGCGATTCCCATCAGATAAATGACACTGAATTACACCTAGCCTTTTCTTCCCACATTGCTTCACCCCAGATTCAAGTGAGCTCGAACCAGACTTTGCTCCCTCAAAAGAGGCTTCATCACAGTCCTGTTCTCCTTCACCAGAATTTGTCCACAGTTCTTTTCTGCCAGATGACTTGGAGCTGCTTAGCCACTGCTTTTCAAAACTTAAACCGGCCTGGGCAACTGGCTTTGAGTCATCATCGTCATCGTCCTGCTCTTCCTCTGACCCCTGGCTGCTTTTCTTGTCTACATCCATGGACGACTCAGATTCACTCCCTCGTTCCACACAGGTCTGTGCATTTTCAATCTGATACGGCTCTGTATCTTGGAGACTGGCTCCTGAATCTCCACAACCAGCGTCAGATAGGGGGCTTTCTGGTACACTGTCCCTTTCTGGGCTTAGAGAAACAGGAGACAAGGGATTGCTGATTTGGGCATCATTGGAAGACTCCATCCCTGGCACCACATTCTGCTCTTTATCTAGCATGCTGTCTTTCGATAAGGAATGGTATTTATTATCCATCTCATCCTCATTGTTTAGACTCTGATCTTCAGCCGTTGTTCCTGTGCAGGAGGTCAGACACAAGGTGCCATGTTCTGGTTTCTGCTGAGAGATACTCTCCAGGTGTTTTGTACTCTGGTCACAGATATTGGTTTTCCCATCTGAGCTCATCTTGACAGATGGATGACTATGATTACGCTTATGGTGACACCTGTATAACAACAAACAAAATACTACACCAAAAAACTTTGGATAACTGTTTGCAGATCAGTAAACTGGCAAGGGCTTTTCTAGCACATCATGATTTACATTAATGTTCTAGAATGAATGTAGAGCTTACAATAACAACAAAAAACTCCTCAAATTGTGTTAGCAGATATGAAAAAAAAAAAATTAAAAAGGTGTTTATTAATGTACTATTTCCCATGGAAAATGTAATTCACATACTGTATGAAGTAACAAGGGGATATCAAACAGGAGGCAACATACATTTTTCTCTTAACCTATTTGCTTGTAATTTGCAAAGACAATGTATAGATCAGATAGAATTTTTATTTCCTGCATTCAAGGTAAAAACAATGGTTAGGTGATGGAGTCCCTTTAAGCAACGGTGTGCTTAACTTTAACTACTTTCTAGCAATCTTTATACCTCCAATAAAATACTGAAGCATGGACATTATATATGCAAATTAAACCCTGACTATATTGAATATGTTTACATTTGCTTGGGTATTTGTTTTATGGATTGCAATACTAATGTAAAGCTTCACATTATTCTGCACAATAGCCAAAACACAGAGTTTGACAAATCCCAGCCATGCCTCCTAAGATGCCTATTGCTGGTACTGACATGTATTCCTAAAATACCTAGGCTGTCTCATGAATTGGTCCATTTGGCTCCTACGGTATACAAATATTTGTCAAGCCCTAGTTAAATGGAATACAATATGTAGACTCTATAAGTGAATAGGGCAAACAGCAGAATATCAACCACATCCTTAAAGGAACACTAAACATTATATTTCGCTTGTGCTTCTAATACAGAAGCACAAGTGTAAAAAAAAAACACTTGACACTCCCACCAAATTAATGAAAAGGTTTTATTTTGCATTGTTGATTTCAGGTATGTCTTTTCTTTTTGTAATGCGAGTTTATTTAATAAAATATTTTACTAAACAAATGTGACTGGGCGCCTCCATTTTGAGAAATATAGTCCCCTCAGAGATTTTACAGCACTAGTATCTCACTTTGGGGCTGGGGACACAGAATGCAGTCTAGAAGTCAGAATTCTGACCATAGACTTGCATTGAATGGGAGGGTAATGTAACTATTACATCACATGGGGGCAGACACAGACACCTAAATTTAATTTTTACTTTTATATGCCATTAAAACAAAACACAGAAAAAAAAAAACAGTGGCATATGTCATGTATATGCATTTGTTTTAAATGAGCAGGTAATCTAGTTACATCTTATGTAAATGGTAGTGTCCCTTCCAGGCCAAAATTAGCAGAGTTGGAAAAATTCTCCCATTCAGCCGCATTAAAGAATACAACGTCCCCCGGAATGTTTTTTTTTTCCACAAGCCCATTGTTTGAAAAAAAATCTTTTAGGGTAAAACCATTGCTGTGATGGAATAAACATAACTTGCATGGAGTGTTTTTTTACATCCTTGTTAAGCAGACACATGGAAAGTCCTGGGCCTTAGGAATTTTCAAAGGTGTTGAAAAAATATTTGACAATTCCAATATTCGGCGTGCAACCAAATAAAAAGACAGAATACGACCTAAATGGGCACAAGCAATATTAGGAAAATCGTATAACATGATCTAGGCCACAAGTGTATTTGTTGCAGGAACAACAGCCATGCCTTGGTTTTCTAACCAGGAAGTATGTTAGCGGCGTCATAGGCAGTGGCCATTATTATGCGCCGTTTCTGTGTGTGCGCCACCTTTATAAATATCCCTCTATATTACCGCTGTTAAACCTTTGGATGTGAATAGTTTGTCTACCTCAAAAAAAACTCATCAGCTTCGTCCTCAAAATAGTGAGAGAAAAACAAAATGACAGATGGCGTATACTGATTTAAACCAATTTCACCCATTCAGTGCCAGAACATAAAATGGAATACCTTGAAAATTAGAGTTCTAAGTGTAATATGCTTTCTTTAGAGAAAGTGCCTTTCATGCTGTTCAATTATCATGTTTTGCATACAGAAACCAAGGGGGAAAAAATGCTTTAAATTGAAAAAAATACTTCTGAACATTTTTTTAAATGATTATGCCAGCTCTATTTTGGAATAAGTTAAAGTCATTTTGCATATCATGATAATTACAAAACGCTATTTATGTCCTCTGCAGGATAGAAAAGGGACCTGAATGGATATATTGAAAAAATAAAAAAAAGGGTTCCTGAAAAACAGAGTTATATAGATTTATGCAAGAATAAAATACAAATATTCAGGCATCAATGGCTAGGAACAGTCTCCATCTTGCCTAGCATTTAGCTATTAATCCCATATTCTGCAGTTTATTTTTAGTGAACAGTAAATGTAAAATTCATAGCAATTCTAAAAAAGAAAACGAAAGCTTTGACCAAATAGACACATTAATTAATTTATCAATGAGATTTTGTAGAGAGAGAATACAGGGAACATTACCTGTTATACTCGTCTGATCTTCCCCTTTTTTGTCCCAACCAAGTGTGGAGAGTCCTCTGCTTGAAAACTAAGAATGGAAAAAGAAAAAATATATATTAAAGGGTCTACTGAATAAAGAGAGAATTGTAGGAAAGTTAGACAGGATTTTCAAACCATAGGCCAATGTAGCCGAGTTGGAAAAATTCTCCAATGCAGCTGAATTGGGGAATTTTTCAAACCCAACTATGTTTGGCCTTAAAGGGACAATCTAGTCCCCAAACTCACTTTGGTAAAATATGAAGATTACTGCTTGTATAGTGCACAGGCTTTTTTTTCTTGTATGATTTTATGCAGGCATTCTGTATAAAATCACATTTTTTATTTTTGACAAAAGCCCCCTTCCCCAGTGATTACTCTGCATGTTTACTCAGAATATAAAGATGTATTTTATTTAGTCACTTCCTGTGCTCCTGGAATAAAATACATTGTGTGGACTGTGATGAACTTGCTCTTGTACACAGTAGGATCTCTTAACAGTGCATCACATTGTCTGATGACATCAGTAGAGAGACAAGAAAATCCATTCATTTGAATTACATTATTCTCATTTGTTCATGCAGCTAAAAAAAAGAAAGAAAAGGAAATGACTTCCCCCCCCCTCACCCCCCGGGCCCATCTTCAAAGCGGAGTGCACGAGAAGTGAGGTGTGGATGTAGTGTGAAAGAGATGTGATTGCTACTCTTTGCACAGCACATATTACTGCCAAATGGGCATTAAAATATATTTGTTGATTGCCAGCGGTCTGCCACACAGTACTTAATATCTGCTAACCGACATTGTTTTGCGTGCCTTACCTTTGATTTTGATGTGCAAGGGAAATATATGTATATTGTCATTTTTTCCTTTTTGTAAAACAATAAAAGACTGAAATATATATAAAAAAAAAAAAAAAAAAAAAAAAAGGAAATGACTTTTACTCAGCTAGTAGGGGCAGTTATGGTTTCTTGCAAAGTAATGTAATTTCACAATTATATCTAGCTGTATTTTAGATTGTAAGCACTGCAAAATGTAAAACATGCATTTTAAAGTACATTAATATTTGAAAGATGCATTTTGGGCACCAGACAGTCCGTTTAAGTTTGAAATTCAGGTTTCAATTTCCTGAGCAGAGCCTTCATACATAGTCGCAGGATGATCTTACGTTCTTATATTAGCACAATACTCACATTCAACGATTTAAAACAATCCTCATAGACAACAAACATCTATCCGACAATGGTGTATAGGATTTTGTTAACTAGTTTAAATACAACTAGCACTTGGAAGGGTCAGACGCAACTGTAGTAATTTGAAAGGAAATACTGCACAACTCTATTCATATTATAAAGAGAAACTGAATATATAAACACACTGACAAGGCAGTGTCTGCAGACAATCCCAGGGCAAGGTCTATATTTTCCATGTATTATGGTTACATTCGTGGGAACATACATTTAACTCCTTCGGGACAAAGGTTTTTGGGGAGATTTTGTTATACGTGTGTTTAACACACATTTATTCATCCTATATATTGTGTTATAGGAGCATTCAGGTGCACCTCAGACAGACATTCAAACTAAATTTACATCAATGTCCTACTATGTATGTGTTAGTACAATGTAAAGATTACAATGTATAACCATTAAAGTACCAGTATCATTTTTGCATGACAGCTCCATACAATCAGCACCTCCACACACATACTTGCCATTGAGCAAGGCCAACCATACTATCAGTGCTCTTTGCAAAAACTGCAGGGGATTAAAGGAGCTATTTCTGGCCAACATTTTGAGCATTCAGAAATAATATGGATGTTCCTGAATAAATAGTTGTTAACGCGTCACAATAATAATTATTACAATAATGACAAAGATGGTGAAGGGTATGTATGCAAGGTCTGGGGTATTGTATCTGACTCATTGGTTTATTAGGAGCAATAGGCCCAGTTTCACCTCTGTTCCCCACGGTGGTGATGTTGGGGCCCCGGCTCCCCGGGGGGCCCCTTTGTTTCTTTGAACCCTCTGTATCTTCCTCAGGTTCTTGGGTGCGGACCCTTTTGTTGGGAGGCGTCACTTCACCAGACTCAAGGCGACAGCTCATTGCTTCTCACAACAGGGACGCCTTCATCCTCAATGCTCACTTGCATCGCCTCTCCCCCTAGGAATCACAACACCGGGTTATTCTTCCACTTCCTTTTACGCCGTAAAGCGCAAGCACTCTTGCGACAAAATCTCAACCAAAGTCTCCGTGCGCATCTGTAAACAAGGTTGCACGACACGGCTGGCGCAAGAACCGCCCACAGACTCCTGCAGCCTTCACCGGATTGGTTCCTGTTGCAGCACGCAAACTGCTTACCAATCTACCATTCTACTGCTTCCGGTATTACCCGGGCATCGTCTCCCTTGTTTGCCCGTATCCATCATGGCCGCTGCAGCTTCCGTTCTTGAAAAGCGGGTCCTCCCTACGTCTAACCGGAAGCGGAAAAGGAAAAATCTTCCTTTAGACGTCCCCCAGACACGGAGCGAGGTCAGAGAGAGGGGATCCGCCGACACGAGGTCAGGTTTCTCGTCGAAGTTAGTTAAGGCCATCGGAGCCCGGGGCGGATCATGGATACCAACAACCACCCCGGGACTGGCGGGGGCAGAGGCGGCTTCGGTAGCCTCTTCGGAGGTGGTTCTGCGGCGTATTCCCCCTCAGACCTGTCTGGAGTACCACGTGAGTACCTCCTCTGGGGCGACAAGCGTGGAGGGGCTCGGTAAGGGTGTCAAGAAAATCCAGAAGGCTAAATCACGGCGCAGGCCGGATGGGAGCGATGTATTTACACTCTTACTAATAACATGGGTCGGTGGTATTTACAGATGGGACAGTCACCAAGGAGACACATGCTCCATCTTTATAACAATTTCCCCAAAGTAGAACTATGTAAATAAATCTTAAAGAGCTGCAAGTATTCTGAATAGAGAATACACAATGATCTATATTACATCGCATTAACATGAAGTTGTGACAATAGAAATACAAGCAGATGCCTGTATTAAGAGGGAAATCAAGTTTCAAATGGTTTTATTCAAGTTTCATATGTCCTAGCAACTCTTATATTTAGCTTTTTTTTTTCTCATTTTTGCTAGCCATATCAAGTTTTCTGTTGCCTTGTATGTTGAAAACAGGTCTATCCTGTTTTATTGACTATGCAACTTTTAAGATCTTACAGAACTTTTGGTAAATTTTATTGCGCCCTCTTAGTTTCCTTGACAGATTTATTTAGTTTGTTTCGAATAGCCAAGCCCTTCAGCCAGGCCTGTGTTTTGACAATATGTCTGGAAATACAGTTCTTACCATCAGGTGAATGCGCAATCCCATAAATCATAGATTTTACAGGCCAGAGGAAATGCAGGCTACTGGCCACCACTCATGCGTGACCATCTCAGCATAGTCTGAGATGCCGAAAACTACGCGATTAGAGAGGGGGTAGGTTTAGAGTGAGGGTAACAATTAGTGTTAACTCGAATTGTTTTTTCAACCCAGGTACATACATTACACCTGGGGGTTTGGGTTAAGGGTTAGTTGTAATCTACACAGTTAACCCTTACTCTAACCCCCTAGAGGTAACCCTAATTGTTAACCTCAATCTAACCCTCCCTGGTCTAAACACTTACGGAGATGCTCGCGCATGTGTTGATGCATTTCTTCCAACCTGTCAAATCTGTGATTGCGTGCATGCGCATGTCCTGTACATATTCTCAGAAGACCTGCTTAAAATCTCCTTACCTCATTTCAGTCTTCCCACAGACCTCCAGTTCTGCAAACCATTAGAATCCACTAGCACAGGGCATGACAAACTCCGGTCACTATGGCGACCAGGAAATGAGACTTCGCGCCCCAGTATTGGCATCTACCAAGCAACCTCACCAATGTTTGTTTTTCTCTCCTTTTTCCCTGCGAGCAATTCAAAACGTCGCTGCCACTGTAGTCTTTTTCACTTATCATTCCACATCGACTACTCCATTTTGAAAAGGCCTTGTCTGGCTTCCTTCATTAGGATGAAATGTAAAATTGTAGCTTTATCATACTCCTGTCCTTCCCTACATTGCCTTTCTCATTAACCAATAGCAAGTACCCTGCTTGACTGCTATGTTCCTCAAGTGGACTAAGACCCTCCTCCCATTCTCACCTGCCAGAATTTATCGATCACAAGCATCCAGCTCTCTTCATTCTCAATCTTCAAAAATACCCTCAAAACTCACCTCTTTAAGAAAGCTTACTAGCCATCCCTCTTGAACATCCCTTAATTAACCTCTGGCCACACCCACCTAGCGCCAACTGTCCCCAAATACAGTTACTACCACACCACCTTCCCGCTTTGACCTCTTTACTCACCTTGTCACCCAATCCCTCTAGACCTGCGAGCAGAGTTCTCTACCTCAAGTATTGGTCTGTCCTTGTTCATCTAACATAATATGTAGTTCTCCTTTTATGCTCTGTACGAAGCAGTATGTAAATTGTTGCCGCTATATAAATATTAATGTAATGTAGTTCGCTTGCGTATCAAACAACAAGGTCATGTCATAAGTAGAGGTCACCACAGGCAAATGTACTCTTAGCTAATGTATTTGTTTGCAGGATCACTTCAATGCCATTTACACTTTTTAAAATAAGCAATATCAAAGTCTCTTTAAAAAAACATGCTCCCTATAATACATTGTGATAAAAAAGTATGTTTAGTATCCTTCAGTCTCTGCATGTTGCTCTCATCTTTTCACATTCTGTGATCGAGTATGCAGTGACAGAGGAGCTGGATATAATGGGAATATGATTCCTGTTGAGATTAAAATTTACAATTTCGTCAAAAATTTCATCATACATAAAAAAATATTGGTGCTTCATTCTCTGCAAAGTCGCTAGATACCAGAGATTTGCTCTGTCCTGGGCTATGTTTAAAGGCCATCGTGTATAGCAGGAATTTGCTCCAAGGGTCCATGTATAATGTGGATATAGAGGCAAATCATTGTTAACCATACTTGCATATGCATTCCCAGAATCACTTGCAGTGGCATTCTGACTTGTATGGGTGTGCAGATTTGTGTTTAAAATCTCTGGCGCCCAGTGGATGGTGGGACTGCAATCGCAGCTTGATAAGTGTCAAAATGTTTATATTTTTAAAATGCAGTTATTGTATATAATATGTCATCACTTTTGCACCTTTTTTCACATTCCCTACTTTCTTTCAGCGCTAGAGTTTATACATGACCTGTTTTTAAATAAGTCAAGTGGGATTCAGTGCAATGGAAAGCATGCAGGTTAATAGGGAAGATAACGTTAATATTTGTGTTTTTTTTTTTTTTTTTCAGTCACTGGGATGAGCCCTCTTTCGCCATATCTAAATGTGGATCCACGGTACTTAGTTCTGGTAAGAATATCAATAGTGCTTAATCATTTCTGGATAACATGCATTTTAAGTGTGTGCTGGCGCTTGTTTGTCATCCCCTTGTGGTACATTAAGCAAATTACAGATTTCCATTTTATCAGTTTAATTGCATATGCGGCCACAAGGTGGCATCATAAACTAGGGACAAATTTAAAGAGTTGCTAAACTTGCTTCTACTATTGAAAAGACATCCAGGTGCCTTTAGGTGCCATTTATTTTTATTTATTTTTAAATCCTTAGTTCTCATCTGACCAGAAGCTTCATGACTTATAGTTGCTGCACAGTGCAATGAGCCCCATGATTTTATAGGCCTGCTCTAAAGTCACGATGCGGCCTAAGTCCTGCTCCATAAAGTGGGTTTCATTAATGACCGTTTTATTGTTGGAAAATACATTCAGAATAAGATGACTGGACAACAAGTTTAAATCCTTTTATTTCCGTTAGGATCCAGATGAATTTATTTTACCTACTGGTGCAAACAAGACTCGGGGGCGGTTTGAACTAGCATTTTTTACCATTGGAGGATGCTGTATTTCAGGTAGGTAATTATGTTTTAATTGTACACAAAACATAGAAACACAAATTGTATCCCGTATTTGTGATAATGCACATATGACACGTTAGAGATAATATTGCTCCCAGTGGTAGTCAGCTGTCCGGCCCATATCCATGCCGTCGATAGTGTTACACTGCTGGAAGATAAAGATGCTGCCACCACGTGCTTGGTGCAGTGATTGCCGTTCTGGTGATCTCTGACCCAGGTATCCGGCAGCATCATGCTTCCTCGAGAGTGCGTCAAACATGTGCTTGATGCTAGTCTGGAAGCAGACAAGTTATTCCTGATCTTCTAATACAGTGATCTTTACCTCCAGGTGCATGGAATGCAGGGGGCATGGTATCGGCTAGCAAAATGTCTGCTTTCAGCCAGTGGACGTCTGCCTGGTTAAAACTGAATTCTGCTTTTAGTACGAAGTCAGGGCGTGACAAACTTCTGTAGACTTTAGGAGCCAGACAGACAAATTCAGATAGCAGGAAATGGAATGTCAAACTATATCAACAACAAAAAAATCTAGAAGACAGCAGTAGGCATTTTAGGTAGAGTTGAGCGGACACCTGGATGTTCGGGTTCGGCCGAACTTGACCCCGAACCCCATTGAGGTCAATGGGGACACAAACTTTTCGGCACTAAAATGCCTCTAAAAAAAGTCCTGGAAAGGGCTAGAGGGCTGCAAAAGGAAGTAAAATGTGGGTAAGAGTAGGACAAGTGCCCTGCAAGCAAATGTGGATAGGGAAATAACTTAAAAATACATACAAATTAAAAATACAGCTGAGCCATAAAATAGCATTTGATGGAATCTTTGATTTTAGCTTTAGAAGAACATAAATCTAAAGCATGGCTGACGGGATGATCAACAGAATTATCTATTTGAGAGAGGGTTGGAGTGCAGGGTATTCTTTCAGTTTATACTAAGTGACCCATAGTTTGAGGAGGCGGTGACCGTGGTGGTGAAGGTGGAAGCGGCGCTGGGGGAGGAGGTAGCCAGAATTTTTCAAAGTGCGCTGTAAGCACAATATTTGACCGTTCTATTTGACTCTCAGATGTAATACATGTAATGCTATTGCTATTCTATAAACCGAAATAGAGTCCCCATTCATACGAATAGGTCAATTGAAGACCTATTACATTACATGTATTCTATAAACTGAAAGTCTATAAACCGAATGTCGGTTTATAGCCGAACCTCGAACTCCAACCTGAACATACAGTGAAATGTTCTGGTTCGATACGAACCCGAACAGTGCGGTTCGGGTTCGCTCAACACTAATTTTAGGACCCTGGCTCCTGGGATTCGTCAAGTTTTTTTTTTTTTTTCTTCTTTCATTTAGCAGACTTTGATTAATGCATAGTGGAACGTTTTAATTACTTATGCCCTGTGTATCTGTCTACTGAAAATAAAATATGTAAAAAGAAATTAAACCAAACCTGTGAAATAATTACTGCCTTATGTGTATTTTCTATGCTGACAGCTGGAGGCTGATTTGCTACAGATGTCATCTTCTGTTGTTTGGGAGATCATACCCACTCTATGGTAACTAATACATTGTTTTGGTATCTCAGGAGCTGGATTTGGTGCATTGAATGGCTTACGACTTGGACTTCAGGAAACTCAGAGTATGTCATGGTCTAAACCCAAAAATGTTCAGTAAGTATAAAGAAGCAACCTGTTAACTCCGATCTGAACCATTTGTTCTGAACTCCTGTTTAGGACGTAATCACCTCTCATTTGCATGAAAGCCTGCATAACTTGGCTGACCAATAGAAACACACTGCTCGGCACACTTGAGGAGGCGCTATGGATTCATTTACCATAGATTGTGATAGGTTCGCGCATGCTGTTAGTTCACAATCCCATGTTTTTCGCCATTTTGTGAAACACTTTCACAAAATGGAGTCGCCCAGTCACACTTGGTTACAATAAATACTGTAATGATCTGGTGTTTCCTAGGTGAGCAAGGCAGTGCTTAGCTAGATCCTACAGTGGATCAATTGAAACCTGATCATTTAGACAGATTTCAGCTAGTTGAAGGCAGAGAATGTGAGTGGATTTTTTTTAATTTTTTTTATTTAGTTCAAGGAACCTGGGAGGGATGTCGTTCTCTCCTGGCCCTCATTAGTGCATCTGGAACCCCTGCTGCCCTAGAGAGAAACAGAAAATGGCAATCTCTGCATGAGACTGGCCATAAGCCTTCTTATAGGGACAGGCCTTTATCCTGTTACACCCTTGGACCAAAGCACATTCATAATGGCAAAAGTATTATTTTTATTTTTTTGAAATACTGCTAATTTTATGCTCACATAATGTAAAGTATTTTTTTATTTTATATTTCCACTCTTCTCAACTATGTAACAAAAGTACAGCATTTTCACAAAATGGAGTCAGTTGTAGTTGAAACTGGAGCAGCTGCCACTAGATGGCAGTATATGTGCACATTGTCAGTGAAAGTCCCTGTTTGACATTTGTCTTATTTGTGTGTCATTTATTTTGGTATTTTGAGTTTCAGAAGATTGGAACAATTGTATAGTTTATCTTTTCATCCTGATAATTAGCATTTTTTTTCCAATATAATGTTTGGCTAATTCTGGACAATATTCATGAAATTGAGCTTGACTAAGGATATAAATATAAAGTGTGTATTGTTCTATTTAATAAAACAGACACAAGTAAACTTCAAAAATCAGGCATTGATTAGGAAACTGGCAAATAGGATATTTTTTCTGTGTTTGTTATTAATGCTTTATTTTTGTCGCCTGTCAAATCTAATCTATCAGCTTCCTCCTTTCTACCTTCATATCAAACTACAGAACCATTACAATCACTTTTAACTCCTGTATTCTGTGATGTTAAACTAGAAGCCACAATACACTGTTTGAAATCCTGTTTATTCTCTTTCATTTGAATGCTGTTGTCAAAACCATTTTATTGTGTAATAAGTACCCAGCAGTAGTCAGCTGTCCGGCACATACCATGCCTGTGTTAGTGTTACACTGCTGGAATATAAAGATACTGCCACCGCATACCTGGTGCCATGGTCTCCGTTCTGGTGATCCGTGACACTAGTATCAGGTAGTGTTGTGCTTCCTCGAGAGTGCACCGAATAGAAACCATGGCTGTTTGGTGCTAGTTTTGAAAGCGCACAATAACCTTTAAGCATATAAGTCGCCCAGCTAGGAATATAGGTATTTCTTTCAACCTAAATTTAATTTCGTTCAACCCTTCTCCTTATCATTCCTACTTTTGATGCAAAGAGCTGGCTTGTGACCGGCTGCCCGCCTGTCTGTCTGTCGGGACCTGCTGAGACTCTGTAATTTTATGGGAGATCTAAGAGCGTAATTGCTCTTTTGCGTACGTGTGATCTGTGTAGAACAGATACCAAGGTCCAGCAGTGAAACGTGCTTCTTAGCAGCACAGCTCACACTATAAAAGAGACAATCAACCATTATAGTGCTGGTGCGTGCAAGTTTACACTAAGCTTATGCAAGCAGCAATGTATGCAGTAACATCTATAACAGGGCACACATGTTCCATTGTATCACAAAAAATGGATGTAACTATATTTATGTGCAATGATTTCCACTTGTTTTTGAATTTGTGTTTAGTATACCTTACTAATCACTTTTTTTTTTCAGGATTTTAAACATGGTTACAAAGCAGGGTGCATTATGGGCCAACACCTTGGGATCTATGGGTAAGTTGAGTGTACCAATTAGTACTACCAGTAGTAGTCAGCTGTCCGGTGCTTATCAATGCTTGTGACAGTGTTACGTTGCTGGGAGATCAAGATGGTGCCGTCCAATGCTGGCTGCCACCATCATCGTTCTGGTGAGGTGGCACATGCATCAGGCACCATCATGTTTCCTCGAGAGTGCGCCAAATGCTTTCCATAGCTGTTTGGCGCTAGTCTGGAAGCATACAGACCTTTTAATGTATTCTAACCTCTGATTAAAATATAATGGTGTTTCATTATATATAAAAATGTAATGGCCTACAAATTATTTGGGTTTTGCAGTTACAAAAGCTTCTTGAGGGGTATAGGGTTAACTGCTGCTTGTGTCCACATGTCTGTAGGATCAAAGGTTAAATCCTGTCCTTGCTGAAGGAATTTGAAGTGTTCATGTGTAATTTAAATCAAGGTTGCCCTGTAAATGCTGTGTATTTGTGCAGCTGTATTTACCCAAAACATTGGCCTATTGAGCATTGAGCTAAAGACTATTATTATAGAAGGTCAGTTACCTTCCATATATTTTGGTTTAATCTGAGAATTTGGGCATTTACTGCATAAGAGCAGAGGTTTCATACTGCATCCCTCTGGCTCTTGATGCCTTTCATCTCTAAAAGGGACATACCCCAAGAAATAACCAATATAATGGCCAAATCGCCTCCGATATGTCTTTATGAAGGGAAGGCGTTCTTACAAGAACTGTTCCCAATAGCTGATATTAATGCACCATATGCATGCTCAAGAGTAGGGAAATAATAGCTGCCAAGCAAGTCTATTTTAGACTTTGTGTTTCTCGAACAATCTCTCACAAATGTTTAGTGATCTGTCCTTATAATAAAGTTGTATACATGGATTCTCAGGGCTTATTCAGTATTTTGTACAATTTAGTCCCCAGCTTCCCTTTTAAGCAAGTGAAGATTGTCTCTTAAGGTCTGCTAAACGCTACAATCGCCTGTCGGCCCATAAAGTTTACACTATAGCAGGGCCGTTTATTCATAAATGCGTGTGCGTGTTGGGCAGCAAATATTTGGCTATTTAGCAGTAATACAAGAACAGTTGAAACAAGTTTAAATGAACTTTATTCAAACTGAAGTATACAATATAGGAATAATGAGCATATGGGCCCCTGAACTATAGCTTGGTTTGCGCTGCCCTTTTTGTGTGTGTGTGCGTGCGCGTACTTATTCTCATTGTTTCACGACATGTTAAATATCACCAATAATTTCAACAGAGGAGTTCTGAAGAGCGGGTTCCCTTTATATTGTGTGTCAGTCCTTTGTAGCAGTTCTGATGTTCTGTGTCCGTCCCACAGCATTACTGTACAGCGCATTCGGAGTGATAATTGAGAAGACGCGGGGAGCAGAAGATGATCTAAACACAGTAGCTGCCGGCACACTGACTGGGATGCTGTACAAATCCACAGGTGAGACTTTGCCTTTCTACTGAACACAAGACAACCAACTGTAGAAGTTATGGTTTAATATGTGCCATATAATACCTCAAACAAGCTATATAGCCTCATTATATCAGGTCCATAGAAGACTAGGAGTTGCGTCACTCTGGATTTTTGTTTCTTGGCTCATTTATGTCCCCCAAAATAGTTCTTGTTCATGGTAATACATGAACTGGTCATAGACTGTAGTTTTCCAGGGCACAACAAGTCCTATTTTGTGTGGGTTTCCAGCAGTAGTCAGCTATCCAGCGCTTGCCCATGCCTGTGATCGTGTTACACTGCTGGCAGATTATAGCATTACCGTTGTACATTCTCTGCTGCTGTCTCCGTTCTGGTGACATTTGGCGCTAGTGTTGTGTAATGCTGAGCTTCTATGAAAGTGAGCTGAACTCTGACCTGTTTGGCGCATAGTCTGGAAGCGCACATTAGTGAGGAAGGTGTTCATACATGTAATTGAGAGAAAGCTCAGGAAGACGTCCATTTGTGTCTTTCTCTAGTTCATATAGTATTTACATGGATAAGTCGACATAATTCAGATTTGTAATGCAATGCACCATGTGCTTATAGTAGTATAGCCTGGCTAGCCCACTAAACTCTTAGCTGGTGGAAAATAAAGTAACTGGTTATTGAAAGTATTGGCTTCCCCGTGACACATGCAGGCTGATCTGATTGCCAACTCTTACTTCTAACAGTTATTTTTTTATATGTAATCAAGAGGGGACCTGAACTGTCAAACGCAACAGACCTCAACCTCTTCCAACTCACTGACAGATCTCTAACTCTGCCTCAGTTGAGAGCAAGAGCTGAGTGGAAACCTGCATGGATCAGCAAAAGCGCAGTATCCATAATATCCCGTGCTGTGAAGCTCAGCTCTACAAAAGATTACAAACTGCTTACTGTGAATTCTGAACATGTTCAATCAAAATCAGTAATCTCCCAGCCATGTTTTGTGTACCCGCTCCCAGTTCTGTGTAGTAGATAAGCTAATGTTTAGCTCAGCATTTTGTTCACTGCTAAAATTTCATCCTTCAGCCGCCCCTGATCCTTTTTTTTTGGGGGGGGGGGGGGTTAATGAGTTGGTTGTGCTCTAGATTAGGAACTATTTATGTATGAAAACATAACCACCCTTTATCATAATTGGCTTTATCACGCTAGTGATAATAAACCTGTCTACAGAATTGCCTTTTTATATGTTAATATAAGTGGAGGGAGGTTAAGAGGCAACTGTACAAACACCAAGCCGTATTACTGGCCTTAATTAGCCAAAACATTGCAGTTTTATTGTGGAATAATTAATAGGGATGGTCCTTGTGTAATTATAGCCTTTATTCTGCCTTGGCACCGAAATGTGCTTAGGTGAATGCTGTGCCTTTACTTTTTTTTGCCACCAATAAAAGGTTGTGCCTGCGTGTGTGCCTGCGTGTGTGCCTGCGTGTGTGCCTGCGTGTGTGCCTGCGTGTGTGCCTGCGTGTGTGCCTGCGTGTGTGCCTGCGTGTGCGCGCCTGCGTGTGCGCGCCTGTCTGTGTGTGCGTGTTTGTCCATGTACCTGATTGTGGATTGTACCTCCTGAATTCAGCATATTTTATCTTCTACTGTGATCGGTTCAAGCTGACCTGACCGAACACATGATCTGGTCTAAGCCGAAATACTAGATAGATATATAAATAATCTGTCTATTTATCTATCTGTCTATTTGACAGATAAATAGATAGATAGATATATATATAATCTCTGTCTATCTATTTATCTGTCTGTCTATCTATATCAGCATTTATGTTTAAGAACAATATAAGAAATAATATGGTAAAGAGGGACTACTAAAATATTGTTTATCCTGTGAATATAAAGGTCGGCCAATCATCGATACGTTGTGTCAGCAACAAATGCTGGTAAAATAATTTATAAATAAATAAAATGCTCTGACTTATGGCATATTTTTCCATCTCGCCCTATCCGAATAATGTGTAGATCAGTTTTTATTCTGTACCTGGATGGGATAATATAAAGGCGATTTTCAAAGTGGTCCTTGGGTTGAATCCATCAGTGAATGACTAGGTTAACCTTTGTATAGGAATCACTTGACAGAAAGAAAAAAAAAAAAATAGTCCGAGAAACTCCTCCTGACTAAGGATAGGCAAGTTGGAGAACTTTTTTTTTTTTTTAATATATTTTTATATACCATTTGATAGAAGCGAATGTTAAAAAGTAGTAATACTGCTATATAAACCCAGCATACAAATATACCTGCAGGTTTACATTCAGCTCTGCTTCTTAGCTGAGACAGTGTCGGCACGTAGTCATCTAATCAGAGCAATCGCCCTCTAATCTTCTACCTGGTTTGACTGATACCTGCTCTCTCTGTCTTAATGATTTATATCTAAAAACAAAGGTTTGCCATGACTCATACACCAGATCAGCCAGCATGCTATACAGTGAAGCACAGAGACTTCCAGTCAGAGGAAAAAATGGCATGCAACATATTAACTTCGTTCTAGGGCCTCTGTACAAATTGCCTGTGCTTCTATTATATTAAAAGCAAAAATGAAAATAACATTTATTTAGTGAATGTTTAAGGCTTTTTTTTCCCCATGTTACTTTTCAGTTCACTGTCAGTGAATAGACTCTAATATTCTTGTAGTTGCATGTACTGTCTTGCTACATCGATTGTATTTGCACTTACTTCTGGTTTACTCAAAAGATAAAAACATAGTAGGCCTTAGGTTAACCTAAGAGGTTAATGCAAGGCATGTATCCAAACAGGTTTTCTCTGGCTCAGGTTTAGCCTGTTCTCTCCAGGCTCTGTCTCAAGATGTCTATTCAGCACCATGTAAAGTGCACTTTGGCCTTAATAGCACTCCATCAGTGTGCTTGTTCTGCAGAGAGATAAGGGAAGGAAACATATGTGTGTTAGTTTCTGGGGAACATGAGTTCTATTGGCACAGAGGTATGTGGGTCTGTGATAGCAGGATGTGTAGGGAGTTGCCATTTAAAGGGGAAGGGGAAGGAAGCCTAGTGCAGAAAGACACATTTTATTTGATTTCTGCTCAGCAACATGCACTTCTGATCCCAGTTTGGTTATCGTGACAAGCATTGATGTGATGGTAATAAAGCCAAATTGCAAACAAATCTGCAGATTAAGAACAGAATGTGCTACAGACCTGTGTTGTCTCTTATGTACATCACTGGCACCATATGCAAATTAACGCTTCTGGTAGTGTGAAAAGTTCCTTTATTTTATTTGGTACACACGTGTGAGACAGACACAACTGCTTTAACTGTTAGACCCCACTTATTTGCCATTTGCTATTATGGAGTTGGTTTCCGATTTATCTGATGGGTATTAAGGAAGCAGGTATGCATCCCAAAATTAGGTGGTTGGCTGCATTACGCTATACCTACTGTCCATTCCATTGCAGAATTCATGGCAGCGTGGGGAACATGAGGTTCTAGACTTTGTGACGGACAGTGTAAAGTTCTGTGGTCCTCCATGGACCTTGCCACATACAGTGTTGTCCATATAAGCGCAGTTTACTTATCCCTGTGAGGGGGCATGTCAATATGATGTGCAATATGTGAGCCACTTGTGCATCCCCAGTAGACTGACATATACTTCCGGTAGGGAAAGTCCTGCCAGGAGGCTTACAGTCTAGACCAGTGCTTCCAACTTGGGGGATGTGAGATGTCACCATGGGGTGGTAAGAATACGCCAAGTATCTGGATGTTTATTATTGCAGTGACGGGCTTACAAATAGGGGGCAAAGTACCAGGAGTACAGTTTATAAAGCTTAAAATACCAAAGGGGTGAGGAGCGTGACCTCAAAATGTTGGTCTACACCCAAAAATATACTTACGATGATTTTTTTTTTTTCCTGTCTTGTTTTTCTGTTGTATCCTAGAGATATGAGAGAGGCAACATTCATTAATTGGGATCCAGATTCCAATGAGCTCCTGT
Source organism: Pelodytes ibericus (assembly GCA_036172795.1). NCBI lineage: Eukaryota > Metazoa > Chordata > Amphibia > Anura > Pelodytidae > Pelodytes > Pelodytes ibericus. The sequence goes on along the minus strand of CM069867.1, from coordinate 28,939,643 downwards.
TAAATCCTGGTCACCTATTGATTCATGCATTAAAATAACTGGAAATTGAACTATTTTTTAAAAACTTTGCACTTGTTTGAGGAAAAAATTATAAATCTGTCAATCCTTTTTGTCTTTTATTGTAGCCGGACTACGTGGCATTGCGAGAGGTGGAATGGCTGGTTTGGCCCTTACTAGTGCGTATGCTCTGTACAATAACTGGGAGCACATCAAAGGTTTATCAACACGGGCATCCTTATAAGAAGAACCTTCTGGACTTGTGAAGAAACAGTCTATATGATCTTTGGTATGAACTGTTATCCTGGGTCTACTGTCCTGGACACATAATCTTTGTGATTTTTCGGCCTCTGGATCCCTTAGCTCAGTCATCGACCTTTTTGCTGCAGCAGGCTAAGGGAAGTGACACAGATGTTCCACAGAAGCATGCCATGGCTGTCCCCAGCAAGAAACTGTGTCCTAGGCTCGTGCAAGCTGGATTCTATGTGTCGTTAATAAAAAATAAAAAAAAAGACAAATATATTTAAGTATATATAATTGCATTCAAATCTGTTTAATAAGTCATTGTCTTGTAATAATAGAATGTAAGCACTTTTAGTTAAATTAAATTGAGCCACTTCAATGGTGATGCACAACGTCTTTTTGTATTTTGTTCAACTCCGTAATATGGGGGGAGGAAATGTAACTTTTCAGTTAACAAATCTATATTGTCAGTTAAGCTATTCAATTTGTAAAGAGCTCTGTACAATGTATAGTCCTCAACCAGCTATAAATATAAAGCAAGACACGGCTGGAGCTGTGACATGTGTTGTCTTCACTGGCGGTTTCATTGAGGATCGTGTGTTCTGTAAATATAACGTCGTGAATATAACTTTGGGCTCCCGTTTTAAGAGCATTTAAGGACATGCATAGACCCAAAAACGTAGGTTCGTGCAGAAAAATACAGTAATGAGCATGTCTAAGTAGCCTTCTCCATCCTCCAGAGGCTGGTCCTCCTGCCACCTTCCTGAGCTCAACATTTTTGGGAATTTTTTGTTTTTAATTTTAATAAAAACTTTTTAAAAGCATGTGTGAAGCACCTTTTCCTGTTTCAGCACAGGAGATGTGAGGAAAGGATATTGAGTCCTAATCACGGAAGCAAAGTGCCCATAGTGAAGGCTGTTGCTGCACGACGAGCAAGTTTACATCAATATCCATATTTGCTCCTGTGTGACTACAGGATGTATGTACACACACCTGCAAGTACACGGTTAACATTGGTTTATAAATTTGCTTTGACAAAACAATTTTTGTTCTTTCTGCAGAAAACTAAGTTCTCTATACTGATGCATGTGTGCAGGATAAAAAGTTTATTTTTGATTTAAACAGAAATGTGCCACAAAGCCTTTGTCATCTTGACTGTCATCCTTAGTCACCTTGTGATCCGTGGGCAGAAACTAAAATTGGTGTTACAAAGGGGTTAAAAAAAAAGTCACTTGTAACGTTTAGACGGAATAATAAACAAAAGGCACTTGTGATCACAGAGCAGATATCCAATCAGTTGTGGAGGCTTGCCTGAGCCTGCAAGTTTCAAACCAATGGCCTTCTGCCTTGTTAACCCCCTTTGTGACATTGGCTGTTTTTACACTTCTGCAATTTACCTGAAAGTGTATTTTTTTTCTCTTATCGTACCCACACATTATATACTGTTGCTGTAAGAAGGGCTCACAATATATATCTTACTATAAAAAAAATTGAAATGTAAAAAATAGAAATCTTTTACACAATTATAAAGTGTAAAGAACCCATCTTTAGAAATATGCAATGTTTACCTGGTGTTTTTTTTGCAAGTTATGTCAATAACCTAAATTAGTGGGTTTTGCCGGCCTACTCCCCTCCCCCCTCTACAGTGGCCGTGGTCCCAGCACTCAATTTAACCCAATATTGCAGAGTGCCGCTAGAATGACAGAAGGGGTGATATGCAGGGGCTTACCTAGAGCATTTGGTTCCCCTCCCCAACTTTAGAATTTAAAAAATGCACACTCAGTCTGGCTATTAGTATGCCCATTAATATGCCACTCTTTGTGGCATATTAATGGGCATAGTGGGCAATCAGTATGATCATTAATATGCCACAGCCAGTGACAGGTGTATCACCTGTCACCCCCTGATGGTGGCCCTGTACACTTACATACATACTCAGTCACACATACAGTTTGACACAAACAGGTATGCACACACATGCATACTTACATGCACAGATATTTATTTTTCTTACCATGCTGCAGGCTCCAGGTGGGACTGCTCCTCGCACTGTCCCAGTGTCTTGTGTCCCTCTGACCCTTGCGCATGATGTCAAGTGCAGCATCAGGAAACTTAGGTTCCCGGCGCTGCTCGTTACAGAGGTGCGGATTGCAGTGTGGATCAGGGCTCATTGGAAGGGTGTCATTGGGGTGCGCAAGCTCTCATAGACTCGATTAGACCCTGAGCACCCCAGCCAGTGGCGCCCCGGGGCAGACCGCACCCTCCACTTAGTAGCCCTTAAGTTTGGTGTACTCAGACCACTGAAGTCATCCCCAATCAGTACAAAAATAGGCAACACTCCTCTACTGCTGAGTTTGGCTACCAAAATGGTAACCTCAGTCCTTCTCATTAACCTCTAGGGGGAGGGTTTAGACAATTACAGAAATAGGTAGGCCAAGTCCTCCTAAAAAAGAAAGTAAATGAACATAAAAAAAATTAAAAATTCTTGTAGTAATATTAATTCTTGTAGTAATACTAATATAATACAACATATATATTGGTATATATATTTGTGTTTGAAATATGTTTACTTTCTCCAGCTAAAATCTGGAGAACTGAACTGGCTGAAATCCAGTATTTGCAGGTGGGTTCGGTCATTTTGGAGTAAGTGAAATCCATAGGATTTTGCTGTCCAACTCCCTCTCCCCCCGAACCCAATGTGGCCGAAACCTGACCTGAAAGTGGCGGAAATTGCTGGTTTCATGGCAAAATCAGTCATATTGGGTAGCTGAATGTCTGCTTTATGCCCCAATCTGAACCAACTTCAGGACACATTGGGGCATATTGAGTAGACCCCATTATGCATGGCCAATTGAACTCTTTTAGGCTGCACAGTGAATAGTTAAGTATGTGAAATGAAATCTCACCTGCAGCTTGTTTTCAGTGAACAGCTCCCATGGCTTACCATCTTATAATTGTTTAGGCAGATTGGGTGGTTATTGTGGAGTAGACAGATAGCTGCCCAATCTTTTTTTTACAATTGAAGGGATGTATACATATCATCTAGAAATTAAAATGTATCCACCCCAAGGCATCTTTTCTTCAGAGAAAATCTTAATTTGGAAAGCATTTCTTCATAGCTGCAATCAATTTTGTGATCCTACTCTGAGCTTGTTCTAGTTCCATTATGGGATTTTTTTTTTTTTTTTACTGATGCCTAGAACTGCACTGTATATTCCAAATGTGATCTCACCAATAATTTAGAAAAGAGCCAAAGTTAAATCAGCAGCTGCCTGACTAGGCACAACTGCACATTCTGTTGTCAAGTAGAACACCCAAATCCTTCTGCCCAGAGGATTTACCCAACAAAACCGTAGAGTAGAATTCTTGTTGTCTTGAATTACTTGAATACACTCTGTTAACCTGTTTGTGCCTGTGTAATTGTAACACCAGATACCCAAGTGTAAGGTATTTTAATACAGTCCATGAATAATTTTTTAAAGTTATTTATACACATTATACTTTAGCGGATGGTCACTGTGGTTTTAAAAATGTATATACACTGATGTTTACAGAATATAAAATAGGTGGAAGTAAAGACAAATTGGGTCGTTACTTAGACTTTCCCAAAAATAAGCAGCTTTTTTTTTACCTTTTAGAAATATCAAGTCTGGGTCAGGGCTTGGCATATCTGTAAGTTTTAAATGCCAGACAGAACAGTTCAGGAGCCAGCCTGATTATTTTAGGAGCCAGGGTACTGATTAATGCCTTATCCCCCCCCCCCCCCCCCTTTCCTGTTTCATGAGCCGTTGCTCTTGCTTTAAGTGCTCCCTCATATCTCACTGGTTACTGTAAAATAAATCAAACTAGCCATGTTTATTGCTGTAACTCTTTAATGAAAAGTGAAAGTAAATTCATTAATAACTAGATGAATCATAATTGTAGATTAACATCGTTAAAAAGAAAGTTGTTCACGGTAATTAGTGCATTACGAGCATTCTGGCACCTTCAAACACAAAACATTGAAAGACTGTTACGCAAGTAACGCTCTTAACACTTTTGCTGCAGATACAGAAATCCAGGTAATACAGGAGCATCCCGAAGAAAAAAAAAAAAAACTAAAAAAAACACACACAAGCTTTACTTCAAAATGCTTGTAGATAATAAAGAATAAAATGTATTATGGACAGATCTTGGAATCCAAACTGCATTAAACATAGGTTTAAAAATAATAATAAATTGCCATTTCCCATTTTTCTGTGCAAACAGCTATAATAAATTGAATAATAAGAACTCTCCCGTCAATGACACTGCGTGTAAGCACATCTTTTCACTACAGAGAAGGCCAATATCTCAAGGTAAAATTTCTAGGTCCAAGGCATCAATCTCTCCGGCGGTTTCTGTACTACAACTACCATCATTCCCTGCCATTCTAGAAAGCGGGTGGCGAATTATAGTGTTTGTGGTTCTGCAGCAGCTGGAGGGCCACAGGTTGGATTTAGGAGAAGAGGGGCGGCAGGACCAATTCCAATCATTTTAGAGAGATATTTTTATTTTACTCCCTTGTTTGCCTTGAAGAGATGCAATTTTTTTTATTATGAATAAGTACTACAATGTGTGTTTAGAACCAGGCGTTTAAGCTTTGGCACAAACAGTAGAATCTTGGAATGGTGGTAGGGAGCTTGCTTGCCAGCTTTCCGTCTATGACCCAGGAGTGCAACATAATAGGCAAGAAGCTGCCCATCACTTCCATAAAAAGTTACTTGAAGTCCAAACCATACCTGTGACGGAGACTGAACAGATTACGTTTAGCACAGCAAAAATATTTAAAAGGAGTCTTTTCCAAACAAAAAACATTTTTAGTTGGCAGTGCCATTTAAAAGTAAAATCAATTGTCCAAGGACATTGGAGTAAGAGCTGGGCTATACAAGCACATGTAATACTCTGCAAAACAAAATTAAAATCACTCAGTCGCAGCAACACTGCATCAATGACCCTTCTATATAACACCAACCCCATCATTCTCAGGATAAACACAGCTTACCAAAGTTTCTTCCATGTGACTGTTGGCTTTTAAAAGTTAAAGAGAACATATTGTTCTCATTGCAGGTATTTCAAGCTCACTGGGCATTTTAAATATATGGCATAGAGCCATAAGTCCCCAAAAGATCATGTGGAGGACATGACTGCACCTAGTAAGGCAGATTATTACCATGACTTGACAATTTGGAATTTATTAAACATAATATTACCCCCTGTGCTAGCAATGGTTGGGAAAAGACTGGACCTTACACTATGTGAATAATAGAACATTAAGCAATGACTTCACAATGGTATTGATAGGTTATCCCTGTACTGAAACATTACACAATCTATGAGGACATGGCTGTAGGACAAGGAAGGATTTGATTTGCCTTGAACTTGACAATCAAGTTAGAATCAGCAGAAGAACATTTTGTTATGACAGAAAGAATAGCGCAGGACAGTGACAGAAACAAGTCTTTGCCAGGAAGGTCAGACATTGTGTGTGATCAGTAAGAAGGTTGATGGGTGGTTCAGAGTTCATATAATGCTTCACATCTAGAAAGATACAAAATGGACAGAAATAAAAAGGTCAAAAAACTCATCTGTGCTTTAATATTTCCTAGCAAGAATACAGTGTGTCCCAATACAACATGGAAGGGGATTTAGCTACATAAAAGGCTTCTTAACATACCATGGAAGTGTGGCGTTTTTGTAGAAAAATACTAATTTAACACAAATATTGTAATTAGACACTGGAACATACATCACGTTACAAAATGTACGGGTCATCACAAACAAAATAAAACTGGACAGAGCTGGAGATATGTTTGGTCACATTTTTAGAACTGCATTTGCATTTTTCTGTGAAAAAGGTTAAAATCTCTATTTTCTACTATGCAACCTTAACATTAGAACTGTGCACCATCTGTACCAGGTAGCTGCAGTAGCAATTACTGTGTCCGGATCTACTTTGGTTTGTGACGACCCCCCCTGTTCTGATACTGTGTGTGTAAATCTACAAACAAATATTTTACAAAGTAACACAAATAGGATACACTGATCTAACTAGAAACATTATCTTTCTTAACAACATAGTGAGGACATTTTGAAACACTGTCCACTGCTTTCCTTGTAATACTACACTCTTGACCAAACAGGAAGTGGTTATAAACTTCCCCTTTCCTGAATCCTGAAAAGCCAAGTTTACAATCATTTTTTAGTCCTGTTTCTGGCAAAGCATACTTTTTTACGCCAAATGCACACATAATAAGGGGGAAATAGACAAACATAATAAAGTGAATATATATTAATGTTTATATATAATTAATGTTAATAATTATTAACAGCACGCCGATTAATACTGACATTTAGAGCACATGTGTTACCTGCAGGGGGCTACGATACAACCACTTCTCTTTGTCAGCGGCCAATTTCATACAGGCAAATAAATCACAGACACCTGGGAGAGCATAATAATCCTGCTGGAATATAAAAATAAAATACATTTTATTATTACACACAACCTGAGCAGCATTAAGATATAATATGTAAATAAATGACACAACTAATAATGCTACTGTTTAAATGATATATTAATGAAAAAAGGGCATAAAAAAAAAAAAGATTGCTATCCAGTATAAATGACTATTAGAACAAAGCCAAAAAGAATGCCTCAATTTGAAAACTAACTGGGTAACGGCCTCTACTTTGTCTTTATAGCAGGGCTGCCATGCACCTGACAATATGAGGTCTGGTCTATGTTTTATGGAGGTTTTTAAAAAATAAATATTCTTCTGATGCCCCAGTCCAGGCATCTCGGGTTCATCCTGCCAGCACACATAGCTGAGTCAAGCACTCTGTCATTATTAAAGTTGCCCCTACTCTAATTAATGAGCATCCTGGGCAGTTTTTGGAATATTCTAAAATCCTGGCCTATTAGATTTTCTTGCGAATATAACTAGATGGAAGAAAAAGGATAAGAATTATTAAAAAAAATATCAATAGACAACAGAGGTTCTCTCAGAAAAGCAGCAAAACTTTTCATGTACTCGCTAATCTGTAATGATGACTCGGCTAGATCATTTATCACACACTTACATGTGCTTTTTTGCGTAGTAACCACTTATCCTCCACAGCAGGCTGTTCTGTCTTTTCCGAGTTATCGGTGTTCTTAGAGGGCAACACCCAGTTGCCAGACTTGTGAGGCAGATGGAATGAGGGCAGGGTACCTTCAGATGAGACCTTCCATTTACTTTCTGTCGTTTCTTTGCTTGCTTTCTCGTCTGCTCGGTTTGGTTTGGCAACCCAGGTAGTTAAAGGAGTTTCAAGTAATGCTCTAAACTTCCTAAGACACGGATCGCATTCATCGTTATTCTTGCATTTATCTTCCAGGTCTCTTTTGCAGGGACGTAGCCACATATCAATGGAAGGCTTTGACTTTTCAGGTTCATGGTTTTGGGGCTTGTGTTCTTGTTTCAGTGGAATACCATTCTTATCCTTCCCTTCCTTGTTCAACAGCCACTTGTTAAAAACCGCTTTCTCGCAACTTTCATCACAAACGCATTCGGAAAAAGAAGAACATAACTCGTTGGCTTTGCACACATCTTCCACCCTTAGGGCAGGCTGAGCACGTTGCAAGAGCCACATGTCGTTACTAGAAACTGAGGCCTTCTTCGCTCCCAGCTGCTCATTGAGGCACTTCAGTTTTCCAAGGTTCTCTATCTCCAACGCGGCTTTTTGACCACCGCAACAGCTACCGCATGACTCAACTTTTGGTAGCCAGTCACTCATAGTATAGTCCTCAAAGAATGGCTTGAAGATAAGTTTCCACTTGTCCACCTGGTCTGTCTGCTCTTCTGTCTCCACAGGTGAAATCAGCCAATCAGACATATCCATTTCCTCTTCATCCTGCAAATCGCAGTCTTCAGATTCAACGTTTTCGATGGAGGAGTTGGAAAATGAGCTGACACGCGATCTGACACAGGGCATCTCCTCTGGACAATCTTCATTTTGCTTGGGCTGCAGAAGCCAGTTGTGCAATTCTCCCAGTTGACCCCAGATCTGTTCCATGCTAAATATGTGAGGCTTGCTTGTGCTTAAATCCTATAAAAATAATTTAAACCGTTTAGTCCCGGCTGGGATACTGCAATAAATTTCAATTTATGAGCAATTAGGATTTTCTTTTTATTCTAGAATAAAATGTATTAAATTTATATGCATTGTGAACCAAACAGTTCTAAACTACTACTAGACCATCCCTCTCTCAAGTCATGATCTCTCATAAATAAATGACCAAGGTGTAGTTAATCGAGACCTTTAGAAATCGAACATCAAAGTACCTCAGACTCCTTAAATTGTTTTTTGGGAAGCCAGTCCTGGATGGGAAAACTTGGAATGTTCAAATCTGGGCACGGAGAAAGGTTAGTCTCCTTTTTCAGCCATTTGGAGAGTGGGCAGTCTAAGGTTCCAAACAATGATTGCTAAAAGTACAAAACAAAAATTTAATAAAAACTAGTGCATGTATATCCACTTATTTAGCTGGAGATAGGACATAACATGTTCCAAAACTGCAATTAAAAATAATGAATACATTAGGGATCCAAAATATATATAAATATCTATACATTCATTACCAAATTGTCTAATACAAAAGCTTTTTACCATTCTTAAAGTGATCTCATATGCTTGCACAACACATACAGGAGTTTGTGCTGCGTACATGCAATACAGGTACTGTTTAGGTGATTTTAAACGAACGTTACCTGTTCAGATGCTGGAACTACACATTTACTGAGAAGCCATGGATTTTCAGAAACAAAATGGCAGGGTACGTTGTTAATTGGGGCTGGTTTCTCTTGTTCAAAATTCTACAAATAAAATGAATATAGTGAAGAATATAATTATGTCATAAAAAAACAACAAAAAACATTTGCATCACAGTGGCACACTCCTTGAACATACCATTGTCTTGATGGAACCAAATGTAGTAATAACTTGGCGGAGAGAGGACACATCTGCTTCAAAATCCAGGGTGGAGGACTCCTCAGGTTTAAGAGTAAGGCTTCCCAATCTAAAAGACAGATTAACATATAGGAAAAATCACAGTGCACCCTCCGTAAAACAATATAATCCAACAGTCTGATGAATATAAAGAATATATAATTGCACACAAAGCATAGTTATCATAGTTAAGGCCATTTGTATAAGAGAAAATATGTTTTAATGGCTGAAGTTAAAAACCATTAATATATACTTGGTGCTCCCAATTTACCAAAATCTAATGTCACTTTACAATCACAAAATAGCATAAACATTTGAAAATTATTATTTATTCCGCTGATATTAGTTCCCAGACAACAAGGGTGGATTAAATACCGTATTTGCTCGATTATAAGACGACCCTGATTATAAGACGACCCCCCAAACTTTGGATATTACTTTAGGAAAAAAACTAAAAGCCTGAATATAAGACTACCCTATAGGAAAAAATTTCAACTTGTATATATTCACATGTAAATTGCTTTTTTAATAAAAAAATTCATTTCTTGTTTTTATTTCCTTTTATGTGCCAATGCTGCCTCTCTCTTTCCCTTGCCCTCAACTTTGTCTCTCCCCCTCCCCTTAGTGTTGTCTCTCTCTCTACCCCTCCCTTTGACTCCCCCCCCCCCCCCCCGGCTTCATCATAGAAGTCTCGGCGGTCGTAAAGGCGGCATGCTGTTAGAGAGCGGGATCCAGGTCCACTGCAGCTCTGCTGGGGACCTGGATCCCTGTCTTATAGTCTGACCTCAATTTGAGGTCAGATTATAAGACGACCTCGATTATAAGACGAGGGGTAGTTTTCAGAATTTTTTTTCTGAAAAAAACCTCGTCTTATAATCGAGCAAATACGGTAGTACATACTGCATACCAAGCATGTAACATGCATGTCTCATTTATGCACTTTCAAAATATTTTTACTCATTAAACGCAAAATCCATAAATGTGTATGTAACCAGCTTGGAAATATGCATTTGTGTTGCATAAAGTACATTATTATTCACTGCAATTAAACGTATTTAGCAATAATACCGACATTCACTAAATATCTTAATTGTAACCCTGTTGTTTACAGCAATATAGAGAGAATTAAACCTTGGAGACTTAGGGCTGCTAATACTTAAACATGTCCAAATTACCTTTCCAAACAAACAGAGATCTGATTGGCGAGGTCATTGCTGTGAGGAGTTTCCAGCTGGTGAATCAGGCAATTGAATTGTCCCAACAGCTGGAAGATTTATAAGGGGGGGGAAATATTTTAAGGGTCAGCAAACAAAAAGTGGAAAAAAAAACATGGACACCAAAAAAAAACTGAGAAAGCTTCAACACAGATCTATGGAAAAGTATTACAAACGATATGTCAATGAATAAAAAGTGAAAAGATAAAAACAACTGCATTGTGTTGAAGCTTATGGGGAGAAGCTGGTCAGATGTATGTTGAGAAATATGCCCTGTGCACAAAAGACAGGAAATTCAAATACAAATATCTTATACAATGTTTGTTTTTTTTACACTTTTTTTTTATGCTTATTTAATATGGAAAGTCTTTTCCAGGCAAAAAAGTATGTTTCAACACATTTGCAATCAGAAGTAAAGGCAATAGATAAAGATAAAATGTTCAACTAAAGCTTTCTGCAAGCTGCTTACCGTCTTTTTACAGCCCATCGTGTAATTGATTTGGGGCTTGCCAGACTAACTACAGAGCAATGAGCAGTTTACAGGTTACTTTAGTGTCAGGAACTTGTTAAAGTGCCAGTAGGTATGAATCTAATGAATAGGTCTTTTTCCCTTACCCGGTACAGCTGCTGAGCTTGCTGCTGCAAAGCTTCTTCCTTCAGTTGCTGGATGAGGTCAGCTTGTTCCATGAGCCACACCTCGCGGCTGCGGAGACACTCCAAGTGACGGCTAATGCAGGAGTTGATTTGGGCCTTTACCTGAAAGATCGATCGCTGTCAGGCTTTAAATCCAAGCCAAGAAAACCTATACTTCTAGAGATCAACATGAAACAGCAGAAAACATTTGGTGCGAGGGGTACAACTTTGTCATGGTTTCAGGACTCCTGAGATTGGTTTAGCCCTGCCTTATGTTATTGTGTATTTAATCATGTATGAGTAATCACGGCTTAAGAAAACATTATTACACACAGAAAATGTTTGTTTTCATCTATGTGATTCAAAACTAAAAAAGCCTAGAGCACACCGCATGTCCTCATATGGCAATGTAATCAGTCCTGGGAAACAAATAGTAAGTCACGTTTGTAAAAAAAATAAAAAATAAAAAAAAAAATGTACAATTATCTGCTAAGAAAGGTTGTAATTAATGCCCATGTTTTGTTAGTGAGTCACTGTCTTGAAAATAAATATCAAAAATGGAAAACAGAACACACAAAACTCTCCAACAACCACATCAAAAAGTCTTGAAGAAAAAAAAAGAAAAGAAAGGTAAACAAGACATGTACAGAAAACCACACATCAGATCCTACACAAGCCCCATGGTCGCCGTGGCTCATAAAATGATTGCTCGATGTCAGCTTTTTCATAGACTCTGTAAATGTTGTGCAATATTCTTCTTATGCTTAAGAGGTTTGTCAACTTCTGACCTAAACTAGTATAATATCTCACAATCTTGTCAATCTATCGTGGCCTGGCTTTGAGGAAATTTGTTTGGAAACTTGAACTTTGTCCGCAACCATGAAACACAGCTTTTAAAAAGTCCTTATGTAAGCCAACACTCAATATGGGGATGTGGATAAGACCAAAAGAAGCAGCTGCATAGCGGCCACCCCACCCCTCCTTTTCCAAAAAAATACTCCCACAAACGTTCATGGAAAAAAAGTGAAAACCCACAAAAGTGAAAGTGAGCCATTATTTATTAATGTTTTGCAGAAGGAACATGAGTGTAAAGTAGCATTATAGGTTGTTTACATTTTTTTAAATAACATTTTCTTCACCAATAGAATACCCAACATGCATCTTCAGACAGGCTAGTATGGACACTGGCAGAGGTTTGCTCCTTGAGTCTGTCTGAGGTCTGTCGGTTGCAGTGCTCTCTCTATACTACGGTGTGATATTTATACAGATTATAGAGAGAGACCCTCATTGTGTAAGAGGAATTTATCAAGCTCTCCTCCTAAAAACAGTGGTCTCATCATGGTGGCCAGTCAGAAGATAAACTGGAATGTAAGTTAAAAAGTACATGCCACTTCCTCCTCATGCTGGGGCAAAAGACTTCACTTATGTTAGAAGCACAGGTGGGAAATAGTAGCTCTTTAGCGGCTTTTTGGCTGTAGAACATAAACCCTCTCCCACTTCTGAGAAACACACCTCTCTCCCGTTGTCCTTTACTTGTTGTTCTGCTTTCACAACTGCTGAAATGGCTGTTTCCAGGTCCTTTTTTGCTTGTAGACACTTAGAGAGAGGATCTCTTGAGCAGGAACGAAGATCTTGCTCCATGTTTATGTTTTGTAGCACTAGAAAATAGGACAGTAAAGAAGAAATGAAACGTCAGATTACAGCCACTTTATACAAAGGCTGTGCTTGTGCTCTATTGGAATAAGGAGCTTGTGCTCTATTGGAATAAGGAGCTTGTGCTCTATTGGAATAAGGAGCTTGTGCTCTATTGGAATAAGGAGCTTGTGCTCTATTGGAATAAGGAGCTTGTGCTCTATTGGAATAAGGAGCTTGTGCTCTATTGGAATAAGGAGCTTGTGCTCTATTGGAATAAGGAACTTGTGCTCTATTGGAATAAGGAGCTTGTGCTCTATTGGAATAAGGAGCTTGTGCTCTATTGGAATAAGGAGCTTGTGCTCTATTGGAATAAGGAGCTTGTGCTCTATTGGAATAAGGAGCTTGTGCTCTATTGGAATAAGGAGCTTGTGCTCTATTGGAATAAGGAGCTTGTGCTCTATTGGAATAAGGAGCTTGTGCTCTATTGGAATAAGGAGCTTGTGCTCTATTGGAATAAGGAGCTTGTGCTATGGGTATAAACAAATTTATATAGAATAAGAAAATACATGTTACAAACACATTTGGTATAAAAAAAAATTCCAGACAAAATGATTCCATAATGTTGTATAGAATGCAATGCTTCACTTTAGGTTTAAAGCAGGGTTTGAAAAGTCCTGGGAGCCAGGGCTCCTAAAATGTTGCGGTTCCTAATTTTTGATTTCTTTACATAGAAGCCTAGGGAAGGATCACCTCCCTGGCTCCAGAATTGATCTGTTTGACTCCTAAAAGGTCTACAAACATTTGTCAAGCCTTGTTTTAAAGTCTACGCATAGTTAACTATAATAGCAATATTATTTCCACACGTTTTCTCAATTACAGTCATAGGAAATCTGATAGAAGATACCAGCTGCCACTAATCACATTTTGTGGAGTTTCTGGACATGCTTGCATATATTGCAAGATATAAATAAAAGTAGGAGAAGACACAACCCTTATCTTATCGAATGCCAGCAGCTACAACTGCAACTCTCATTACGCTCAGTTACTAGTTTGCTATATGGTTTAAAGAATGAAGTTGGCATTTGCTTGTTATATAATAATGAGGAACAGGCACTGCTATGGTGATACCATACTTCTATGGTATCACAGTTACAAAGACTGTTGTTTCAAGGTGAAGTCAGCAGAGTATTGAACATATCCCAGACAGGTCAGGAGACTTGTTTTGTCCCCACAGTAATCCCCAGATGTTGTGCATCTTTGTGGTTTCAAGTGGATTCAGTGATGCAGAATGGGCGTTTTTCAATGTATGGATAAATAGATGTATTATGCTTTTTTTGTTTTTGTTTGAGGCAACCAGAAGAGGCAAGATTTTTTTGCTTCCAATATCAAAAGAGCAAAAAACACTTTAGACAACACCTTCAGTTAAAACAAAAAAAAAAAAAAAAGCACAACAGTTTGCCCTGATTAAAATTGTAAAGCATTTAAAGTGATAGGATAGAGCAAGACAATGTCAAAAAGGCACAAGCCCAAATAAAGACTTCATTATTGTGTCACAGCATAACTTCTCAGCTCTAAGCTAAGGATACCCAACTATCTGTTTTACAGCTGTGTAGCTATAATTAATGTGATTAATATTATGTCATCGCCCACCTAAATGCTGGCCATGAATCGAGTTAAACAGCAACTGAGGAGCTACCTGTTGGCTACTACTGCCCCAAATAAAAAAAACGGAAAATGTTTATCACCCTTTAAGAACCGCATGCAATTAAGAGAAGAAAATAAAGTCAGTGCATTGCCAGATCTAGGGAAACTGTACATGCATTTTAACATGAATTTCAACAAGATCTGTTACTCCAGGTATGTTTCACATATAAATGTAGACAAGTTTGATAAAGGTTTGTTTCAGACAAGCACAGCTGTAAGACATTAATACTACAAACAGGTCAGACTGCAGAGGCTACATTCCAGCAAAGGGGCCCTAGTGACAGATTCCAGCCTGCTTATAGAACAAACACTTCTAGTGAAAAGTCTAGCATTTTACATATATTTAACATCCACAATACACATAAGAAAAGTATAAGCAGTTTGTAAGCAATAATTAAAAAAAAAAAAAAAACAAACAGAATAACTAAATAAAGTACAAATTTTAACAAGCAACAAGTACAAGGTCATCATTAGGATCCAGTGCTACAACAGCAGCACCAGGCACATTGAATTTAAACATTCCAATCCCATTATAGATAGGCCTGGGGGAAAAAAAATTTTAAGCATATTATCTGCAGTAGATGTACAAAAATGCTTTAAAAAAAAAACTTGCAAATAAAATGTACACATTGCTAAATCTGGTGTATATGCTAAATAAAAAAAGCTGTAATGATTCAACAATAGAACAATATATACATGTTGTTTTATTTTATTCATTCATATCTAGGAATGCATTCATGTATTTACTACATCAATACTGTTATTAACTGAATATCAATATACCGGGTGTAGTTAGAATTTGTATACACACTAATGCGTTTAACGTTATTGACTATTATAGCACTATTAAATCACAATGTATACATTATAGGGTTATAATGCCGCATGCATTGCAACCCAATACAAGACAGACATATATACACACACACACAGTGACATTGATGTGTACCTGTGTCACTATACTGTCCCATATCCTCTGCAGGAACAACAGGATAAATGCAAGGCCAGCTTCCGCAGCGGTTTAAAGAGCAGCTGCTGACGTCGCTCAGTGTGGGCGGGGACAGAACTTGGCAGCCGCCACCAGCTGTAAGCTACAGCTCACGTCCACACGCAGCAGAGCTACAGCTCGACAAGAAGGGGTACTGCTAAGGGGTTCGGAAGGGACGACATGGCACTAACCTTACAACAAAACAGAAACCACTTGCTGGTTGAAATAACACACCGTGTACGGGATAAAGCATCAGCTAACCTCCCATTCCACATATGGATTCGTGATTGTATTACCAGGCTGGCAATTCACATCAAACGCAGTCAGGCACTTGAATTACGTAATACTGGGTTTAGTAATCATTTCAAATGTTAATCTATACAGGGAGTAATACACTGCAATCTATTCTATCAGTAAGCTCCCACACGTGTGGATACTGGTTATTCAGATCTCTGCCTCTTCTTCTGATGTAATGATACATTGTAATCCCTTTGTCAACGTCACAATATGACTCACTGGTGCTTGCTCTTTGATGGGCATAGAAACACAGCACACAGTGTGGGGGGTTCATGCACGATACATATCAAACACATATTAACCTATTACATTCCCAGGTGGGCATGGTGCTTTTCACCTTTCTTAGACTTGAAGGTCAAATCTGCAAGGCATTGCTAATAATTGGGCTTTTAAAAGATGCACAGAAATGATTATATTAAAGATTCCATGAACCATTTTCTAAACAAGTGGAATGGAGTAACCCCAGGGGGGGAAATCTGCAAAATATACCCTAAAAACGTATGTGTTGCAATCAGGCTGGAGTGGAGTGGTCCTTGCACTGAAGAATGCGGATAGATTGACATCATTACTTTTATCTCGTGTGTTTATTGCACCACAGACAATTATTTCAAAGGTGCTTTGCACAAGGTCTGGCCTGTATACACGGGGATGTAACACAGGATCTGAAGGCCACAGTATACATGACCAAGCTCCCTCTGGTGAGTTTTTAAAACAAAAAAGGTAAAGAATTGTAAATTACCATGACAAGTTTGAACCATCCTATTTAATAAAATTAATTTATTGGAATATATCTTTTAAATCAATATATATCAATTAGCAAATGTAATGTAACTGTAAACAAAACATTTTGGGGGCTAGTGACTAAAAGGAGAGTTGCAGGTGAGATGAAGATTTCATATCACCAATTAAACTATACATTACACAGGGACAAACCTGGTGAGTTTCCCTCTAAGCAAACTGGCTAGGATTGTCCTTGCACAATGCATAGCTAAACTGGTGAAATGAAATGTTCATCTCACCTTTTACTGAACCTGTATAACTACCAGGGGGCTGACATTTTGTTCAGAATCTTGGGTCAAATCAAGGAAGATCTGGCCCAAGATATCTTCCCCCTAATAGAGCTACACAAGCAAAGAGAGCTCAGTAAGGAGCTTTATTTACATTCTTTCATTATATAGTTTATATTAAAAATGCCTACATTTAATGCAATCTTTCAGTTAAACTGAACTTATTTCTTGTGGATAGTTTTCCTCCCCCAAAAAAACAGGTTAGGAGTAGACTCTTTTTAATCAAAGGCTTCATTGGAGAACTGTTTTGATGAAGTGAAAAAAATGGATGAGCAAATATGCAAGGCAGCCAGTGACATACATAAAAAACACAAGTGAATGTTAGAAGTGTCCACTAAACACCGGCAGCTGGAAATTGGACAAACACAGACAACCTGCACAAGTGCGGTAAGAATACAGGAAAAAAGATATCTGCAGCGCTCTGTGTCTAAACACTAAATAAATCAATTATATGGATGCCCTTATGGTGACTGGTATATAAAATACTGTGATAATACTGTAACAGTAATTATAGTGATCAACAGTGCAAAAACACAATGCAGTTATAACGCACAGATTCGACCAGTTAAGAAATTGTCCAACAGTGTGCTGTGAAAGACACCTATATTGCTCTAAATAAGCACACTGGGAATTAATCAAGAGTGCAGAGGATGAGCAGACCTGTATGTTATTTGCACCTACTACATAATTAGCAAATTAGTACATTATTCGCTTTCTTGCTAAACTTTCCAGAGAACATTGATGTCCAACTGAAGGTCCACAGATGGATCTGTCCCTCTAGGATTTTTATGCAGCCCCTAACATGACTACAATAAATACATATAACTATGGTTATATTGCGTTACCTAAGCCAGAGATTCTGCATGGTATATGGCCCTGCACAGGATCTCCTTAGATTGTGTAAGACTTAATGCTCATCAAATCCACCCCAGACACCACTTTTGCGAACAACACCAATATTTATATTTTTTTTTATATGAAACTTTAAAAGATGAAACTTCATTTTCTTTTGAGGAGATGTTGAACGATGTGAAAGATCCTGCTTTTCATAATTAAAAGAGATGATTATATCAATTGAGGGCACTCAAAACAATGCTCGTTCTAGCTAAGTAGTGTTGCCCTGTAGGGTTTCTACTGGCCACACAACGTTTGCAGGCTGCCTTGCAGTGAGTACAAGTCATTTGTGGCCAGAAGGAAGTCAATCAACTAATCAAGGATTGGATCCAACAGAACCACACTGATGAATTTGTATCTGGTCACATAGGACATCTACACAGTGCAAGGCAGCATGTACAAATTATATGTGGTCAGTAAAAAAGCATCAAGATGGCAACCCTATCTGTAGAAGGCAAGTTGGTTGCATAGCACTTCAGCAGCAAAGAGAGCCATTCCGATGACCATCTCTCTTGGTGGGTGCAATCGACGTGTGCTTTAGGTTTCAAAAAGTATAATTATTGAATATAGTACAGAAACATTGCTTCAGTGTGGAAAAAAAATAGAAGATAAATAGGGCACTGGGTTTCCTAATCTCCCTGGAGATTAACAGGAATTCCTGCCCGGGCTGCAGAAAACAGATCAACTAAAAACTATGGTTAGATAACGGTTACACTACCAAAGGGCAACAAATGGATAGCAACTAAGATGTGAATCAACAACAGATGAAAACAAAATTAACGTTCACTTCCACCATATAAGCTAGGGCATGGCAAATAGTGTTAGGAGCCAACTGTAGGGATTCGAGAAGGTATGGCTCCGGTGCTTCTGATATGCTGATAGGAAATGTACCCAGATAGATTAAGGATTGCAGAGAGTACTGTGGGAGTGTGCAGCTCAATGCACAGTCACACATGTCATTTTTATATTTACGCAATCTGCAATTATATCCTACACGTTACAGTAGAACATCCTTTTCAGTCCAGATATTCTTATTTCCCATACATTCATTGTTTTCAGTGCTCTTAAATCTATAATGCTAATATCACCTACTTTAATATTGGCTAATCTTTGACAAGGCAAACTTTTGTCAGTTACACTAAAGTCTAAAGATTATTAATTTTCTAAATTTGCCGTGTGAACTCTCTATACATTATGTTAAACAGGAGATCCCACAGAGCCACTGAAAACATTTTAATATTAATTTATGAAAATTCCATGCAATTCTGCCAACACAACATATAGATCAATTTTTATTCCATTAACTAGTCATTGGCAGGTTCAATATGTAAGTTATAATGTATTCACTACCATAATAGTTTGTGTGTATCTGGTGCCACCATGGTGATACAAATGGCAAGCAACCACAACACACTGAAAATGATTTTTCTCTTGAGCTAAAAATAAGTTCCAGCAATTATGCCAGCACAATGAGTACGCATAGCTTGCAGCATCAATGTACAGTCTATTTATACTGTACACACAATTATAAGCAAGCTACACAAAACATGAACCCCTTAACCAATTTGGAAGTATATATCCGTCCTGCAAATCATGGTTCTTCAGGACCATGAGGACGGATATATACGTCCTGAGTTTAAATGTAGCGTTGCGCTACATACTGGCCACTATTCTCAGAGGTTCTGCGAATCCGAAGTAGCCTCCGAGAGTGCCTTCGGCACCCCCTGCCTCCCATTCCGCGCATTCGATCACCTCTTTTTTAATGATTGTATTTGTCTAAATTATATTTTAGGTCAAAGTTAGAAAAAGTGTTTTTTTTTTTTAATTTTTCATCATATTTTATGATTTGTTTGTAGTAAATTACAAGATATGATGAACATAATGGTATCTAATGAAAGCCCTTCTTATGACGATAAAAACAACATATAATTTGTGTGGGTACAGTATCTGAGAAAACTGAAAATTGCAGCTAAACAAAAACACCCCAGAAATGTCAAAACAGCCATTGTCACCAAGGGAAAGTCAAGGTGAAAATGTCTTGTCACTAAAGGGGTTAAACAGTATAGCAGGAATGAAAGTTAATATTTGGCCATAGAATTTTTCAGAATAGGATACCTTGTTGCAATCTTAAAAAAAAAAAAAAAAAAAAAACCCATGGAAAAATTTCGCCTATTTTACAATCAACAAATCTTACTACAGAACAATAAAAAGTAACAATAAAAAAATTCATAGGGCAATTCTACACATATCATTTAACCGGTTTCAGAAAGTTGCTGTTAGCTGAATTTGCCATCATGTTCATCCATATAGTGTAGCATTAAGGGAAGTGTAGTCCACGACAACAAAAGGGTCAAAGGTTAGGCAAACAATGCTGTGGATTCAATCATGGTTGCTACTCACACAAACCCTCTCTAGGGCACCCGGTGGATTGATACGCGTGCGCAGACCGAAAAGACTTTATGTTCAGGCTGTGACCCCGATAAAGGTATAACAAAGCAATGATACGGTCTTCGGCCACTTCCGGAATGGAAACTGACACAATGGTCACTCACCGTTAGATTTTCCGAGCCCGTATCGTATTCCTGCCCGCTGCCGAACCCGCCCGCTGGGCCAGCACCCGGTACCAGGCCGCCTTGCTTGCTTGCAAGAGAAAGAGAGAGAAGGAGGGGCCGAGGTTACTGTGGAGAGCGCATGCTCACAGTATGTGGTGTATATAGTGCTGCCGCCTATTGGTAGGAGGTCACAGCAGCACCCATGTCATTGTTTTCCACTCCTATTTCTTGATATTTTCAGTATTCTATGTACATCATGTTTTTATTTAGCACGTATAGTCTGGGGAGAGATGTGTTACCCTCTTATTTGAACACCACGAGTAAACATTCCTGTGGCAAGATTTTTTTTTTTTTTTTATAATAGTGACCCCCATGTCCATATAATGAAGGACATTGCCACTTTGCACAAAGCCTCTCTGTCCATCTTTTGCACCAATGTTGAAAAATGTTTTACTAAAAATATGAAAACTCAGTGTACCGTGTGTTCATACTTTTGCTGAATGGTTTATAAATTAAATTCTGTACATAAAATAATTAAAGGGAATCTGGCAAGCTAAACATTTCTTACAAAACATTCACATTAAAAACATATTTCTCTTAACACAATGTATTCATAATTATTTCTGTAGATTCACATAATAAGCAATGTATAGGTTGACAGTGTACTTTTAAGGCCATATGTATAAAGAATAACTGGTTTGGAAAGTGGAGAAATCACCATGGAAACCAATGAATATTGGCTTAGATATGCCCTATTATCCAATGGACCACAGTTGTCGGTCTAAATGAATTTGCAATTTATATTAATCAGTGTTGTCACTATTATAGTTGCCAACAGCCCTGAATGGGACGGTTTTAAATACTGGCTTTACTATTGCCTTCATAAACTTATCACTGGCCCCAAGCCAATTTTTATTACCAGCCTGCCGGTAAAATACAGGCCAAATGGCAACCCTATAGGACAGTGATGCTTTTTTGGCGACCTGTCCAGTCAAATTCAGGCCTGTCCTTGTGACAAACACAGTGTATACGCCTGGGCAGCACACAGACACCATGCTGCCTGCCACTAGACACAAGGGAATGCAGAGCACTGCCCAGGGTAAGTCCTGTTGTGATGGGGTCATGTAATGGGTGATGGGAGCATGTGATGGTGGCATGTAATTGGGTAATGGAGCATGTGATGGGGGCATGTAATTGGGGTGATGGGAGCATGTAATGGAGGCATGTAATGGAGTGATGGGGCATTTAATGTGCATGCAATGTGGGTGATGGAGCATGTAATGGTGTGATGGGGGCATGTAATGGGGGTGATGGGAGCATTTAATTGTGTAATGGAGGATGTGATGGGGGCATGTAATGGAGTGATGGGGCATTTAATGTGCATGCAATGTGGGTGATGGAGCATGTAATGGCGTGATGGGGCATGTCCTGGGTGTGCAACGTGGGTGATGGGGCATGTCTTTGGTGTGCAACATGGGTAATGGGGCATGTCTTGGTGAGCAATGTTGATGCCTGAATTTAGTCTGCCTAGAGCAGCACAAAACCAAGATACACCACTGGGTTAGGGTTATTTCTATAGATTACAGATAGCCTTTTTCCTCACTCTAACCCTCCTGGTATAATCGCTGTCTGTGGGTGTAACACAGTGATTAGAGTTAACACTCATTCTAACCCCCTGGTCTAATTGCTCAGATTGCACATCACTGATCACGCATTCATGGTGCCCGCAAGTGCGCATGTTCTCCGAGACGTCAAATGACTGATTCCAGAGGAAATGTCAGAACAACAGGCATTAACATACAAACATGCAACCAAAGCCTAGAGTGAGGTCATTAACCCAAGCACTTTACAACCAAAGTCCAGTGCTAGGCTATTAACCCAAGAATCACACATGGCATGGATGACTACTGCTCCATGTCACTTTAAATTTTGTAATTTGCAATGGTTTCACTTCAATTTATACACGACCATTGTGATTTGTGATTTGTATAAAAGTGCATTTCACGCACTGTGTTTATGGCTTGAAAACGACTCATCGGTTCGAACCGTTGCCGATTTGATGTATTAAACTCCACTTCACCTTACCAGTGCTGAGCCGTGTGTGTTTCTTGTGTACATTGTAAAAGCCTGGTAGAACCGTGTGCTCGGGCACCTGTACCACATTTGTGTGCTGCTCTTCCAGCTACAGCACAATGTCACGTCACCAATATAATAAGTGTTCTGTGCTTTATGAAGGGGGCGTGAGAATGAATGGGATATATATATATATATATATATACGCTACCATTCAAAGGTTTGTGGTCAATTAGAAATGTCCCTATTGTAGCTGGAAATGGCTGATTTTTAATGGAATAACTACACAGGCGTAGAGAGGCTCGTTGTCAGTGGCACATTGTGTTAGCTAATCCAAGATTATCATTTGAAAAGCCAATGTATTTTGAGGTAAATTTTCATGGAGATGTGTAAGTGACCCCAAACTGTGGAACGATAGTGCAAATATTGTGATATAAAGCAAGGAATTGTGGCAATCTCCGCTAATTCTGCAAGTTTCTACTGTAATGCAGAATATTTGCCCCAGGGAAAGCAGATATTGCCCTTTATATGAGTGCAGGTTTTGGTCCGTGGGGTGGAGCACGTGGAGAGTCGGCTGGGCCAGTGCTCCATGCTATATTTTGGAGGTTGCTTGTAGACTACAGGAAAGGAGTCCGAGTTCCAACACTCTCTGGTTTACCTCACTTGCAAAATATAATAAATTGCAGGCATGGGCGTCCGCAGCAGGCCGCTGGGATTTTTCACAAGCCCTTTTTAAAAAAAAAAATAACTGCGCTGCCTGTATTGATGTAACTGCATGCGTGATGTCAGCATCGCACAGCAGAGTGTCGGCTACAGCTTCACAGCTGCAGCATCACACTTCACATGACTCCAGAGCCTATGCTGATGAGTGTGAGCCCTTCCTTGCCACCATAAGGTAGGAATGGTACGCATTGGCATCTACAAAACCTTTTTTTTGGGGGGGGGGGGATGGGGGCGTAATTTTAACACATCCGTCCTTCAGATATGACCCCACAGCACAAAACTGGACAGCAACAATTACAACACCAAATCACAAGATATGGACCCAAAGCAACAGACTGCACCCACATTTCCAACATCTCTTTCCCCTTTTATGTGTTATATTACCCCACCCCTGCCATCTCATTCCCCATGTATTTTCTTCCCCCACTGGAGTCATCTCATTTCCATTGTATGCATTTTCATCCCCCACCCCTGTCATCCTTTTCCCTTTGTATTTTCATCCTTCCCCCTTGTCATCTCTTTCCCCTTGTATGTATTTTCCCCCAACCCCTGTCATCTCTTCCTCTTGTATTTTATTCCTCCACTCCTGTCATATCTTTCCCCTTGTATTTTCATCCTTCACCCCTGTCATTCTTTTCCCCTTGTATGTATTTCACCCCAACCCACTGCAATTTCGTTCCCCTAGTATGTATCCCCCCCCCCCACCCCTATCATCTAATTTTTATTCCACTGCTTCCCCCCACTCGATCATCTTTTTTCCATTCAGTTGTATCCGAAAAAAGAGATAATGTGAAGGGTGGGGGGGGGGGGGTTTGGGTTTGAGAAAATATCTATAATGAAATAGAAACAGAAATGATAGGGATGGGGGGGATACAACTCTTTCTAACTTTTACATAAAAATATTTTACAAATGCTAATAAAAAACTGCTAAATAGATGTTGTTATTTTTGCAAGTGATAGGTCAAAAACTCAAAGCAGCATTTTTGTGACCTTTTGACCCCAACCATAGCTCTAACCCTAATTTAACTGTAACTTTAACCTAACTCTAAAACTAATTTCTAACCTTAACCCTAGATCTTAGCCTTTTTTTCAGTCTAATGTTTCTTACTGCTTCTAGAGGCAGTCTAGCAAACAACAAAGAGCGACGACAGTGACCACCGATCACTTCCGAAGCTCTTGCCCACAACAGAGCAGCACCATATTGAAACTGCATGCTGTCAATCCAATATAATGCTACTGACAGCTCCATGGGGTGATTGTGGGTCATTTGGGCAGCAAATTTCAGTGCTGCTTAATGCCTCAACAATGAGGCATTACAGCAACACTGCATTAGCGGAGGAAGTGATCATTGGTTGCTGCTACTGCTTTTAATGAAGGATGTTCCATGCTGTTGTTATGACAAAAAACTCGAGTGAATTCTACTGCACAGGCGCAGTAGAATTCACTAATCGCGCACCACAGTGCAAGCTGTAAATTTGCCAGAACAGCGCATGCGCAAGGGACAAACACCACCTCACGACCCCTTCGGATCAGCTGCGGTGACAGGTAAAGTCACTTACTAGCATAGAATGTCACCGATAGGAGTATATATATATATATAATGTCCAAATGTAACATTGTATTGTAAAGGCTTCATACTTGTTTGTGAAAATAATCTCAATGATAACTATTAAGATGACCGTTGAAAAAAATGACTTAAAGATCAAAATAAAGATGATATACATGACATCACATGTGTTGGCAGAAGGGTCATGCAATGATTACATGGAAATGTGACAAGGCAATCTAAACCGTTTGCCAGTGATGCTTCGTAGCTGACTTCTGTGTGATTAAAAGACCATATAATGGATTAACTCCCTCGTTAACTATGATAGAAGGGTTTGGCACTGATCATTGTGCTGGAGCTGTCACAGGCTGCTTATGTCAAAGAAACATCCACTCTGACTTGAAAATTACTTATCTTTTTCTAATGCATAAAAATGCTAAAATTCTTGACTGTCCAAAGAAAGCATGTACAGAACGTGCATCTGCAGACCTGTCCACCAGATGTACAGGTGTACTCCTTCAACCCTTCATACACAAAAAGTGGGTGGAGTCGATGAGTAGTTAGTGAGGTTGTGGGCGATGGCTGCTGAGGGTACAAGTAACACAAATCAAATTAAAAAGAACCTTTAGCAATACCAAGAGAAGTTTAAGAACAGTAGTTCTGTTCAATGGATGTAACACTACATGTGTGGTTTGCAGAAATAATTTTTTATTCAGCCTGGTACTAGAGTAAAACAATCCATTCTTGAAAATATACTTTCTTCATGACTGCTCGGCATATGTCAATGCTAAAACTTCAAATGATTGATTTCAATACCTCTGCAGGAATCAGATAGAAAATGAACCGATATGAATTAACAGCAAACTTAAGGCATATCTATATAAAATATCGCACACATGTTTCTTTACAGTAAGACACATGTAAGATAGATTTGATTCATGGTACTGGTGGATTTTAACCAATTGGCTACCAGGTAAAAGACACTGTTTCTTTTACAAGACACATTGGTTTCTTGAATAAATACAAGTGCGTTTCAACCACATTAAAAAAGTCCAAGAAACACTGAACTGTTTCATGTTTTGAATGAGCATGATATGTGCAAGATGCCTGTGCAAAACCCAGAACAGATTTAATGATACAATTAATTTGTTAGCAGAAAAGATGCAGTGTAGCTTTAAATCAATAGGAGAAAAAAATTGAAAAAAAATGCAACTTGATCTGACTGTATAATCATTAATCTTTTTGTATAAGAAAAACAGTTTTAAACAGTTACATTAAGTATTCACAACAAATGAACTTATATTAATGCAATAGAATCTGTCACTTGAATCGTATGGTGCAGAGAGGAAAAAAAGGCACTTATTGTTTAATAAGAACAGTAGTTGTGAGAAAATATGTTGCCTATGCTGTCTCATAAGATTCTTTGTGTTCTTTCACTTTCGTCAGTTAAAGGACAACTGTAGCAAAACATGAAGTTATGTTTAATTGAAAGATTGCATCAAGTATAGGCTTTTTAAATAGAAATGCTTTAATGAAAGAATACAAATAAACTACCTTATTGAGTCCTCTTTGCTCCAAATAGCTCTGCCAGGAGGCAGACATTTTGTTTAGAATCTTTGGTCTGATGGGTCAGATCTGAACCAAGGTGAGTGAAGATCTGACCCAAGATTCTAAACAACATATCTGTCCCCTGAGAGAACTATATGAAGTAAAGAAGAGTCAATGAGGTACTTTATTTGTATTCTTTTATTTGAGAATTTCTTTATAAATCATCTACACTTGATACAATCTTTCAATTAAACATTAAGTTCATTTTTTGCTACAGTTGCCCTTGACCATCAGTGTATTCAATGCCTTCTTCAGTTCTGAAGCATATTATTTACAAAATTTTCATTTTCGTTTATTTTGGCTACATCACATGGTATCCTGTAAAAGAACATAGGGTTTTCAGAGATACCCAGTTCCTTGTGGATTGGGGAAATGGTCTGTATTTATGTGGTGTCATATATGCACTTGTTGAAGACGTACAGACGTGTTTCAATGTTAAGTAAGGTGCTGACAAAGGATCCACGCATTTTTCAGTAGGGGTTAGAACTGTACTCTCATTGTACAGCACTGCAGAATATAATGATGCCTTTGTGTAATAAATGACCCATCATCTGGTCAAATTATGTTGAACCTGTACTGTATATATGGATGGGGAATGTAATGTTATTCATTATTGTATGCTTGACAGTGATAGAAAAAAAACAACAATATATCACTACTAATTGCATACCACCTACACTGTTTGGTCTTTAAAGACCCACTGCCACAATAGAAAGTTCTGCTCATTTACCATCAGTCCGAGTGTGAAATGAGGACATTCTATATCCAAAAATATCTCTATGGACCAGACTACTCTAATCGCTTATATTAAGGATTTCAAACTTGCCACTATTTAGAAAGAAATGCCTTATCCAAACAGCTTACAGTATCATATATGCACTGTTTTAGGCAGTGCTAGACAGTGTTTAACTGATGTATATTGGAGCAGATTTGCAGGAACATTGAATTTCTTGGAGAAAAGACAAGAGACATCTGTACTGATTGTCCATTTGATCTACAGTAACTGAAAAAATGCGCGGAGCTCCAGAGTCGCACATTAATGGAGCGTAAACATAGCTTGCGAATGCCCTACTCACAAGCTTTGCCATGTGATACGACTAAATCCCAGCTAGGAAGAACTGAAATCCCTTTTCACAATCCAAGATTTTGAACATCTGTCACGCTGTGACTGCAGTTGTGTTCAGTGTAGAAAGAAATCTCGGATCCTGGTAGCCTCTATCCAAGGAATATAAGTAGACGTCTTGGTGAAGACACTTGGTTTGTTTTCCACGGTACAACCAATGGGTCCAAAACTGACTATGCCGTGCACTTCCCACTTTTCTCTACCATTCTGGCAAACAAGAGGACCGCCGGAATCTCCCTGCAAAAAGATAGTTATTGTAACTAAAACCATTGGGAAAGCAATATAGATATTCACCTCCCCCAAAGCATCAATCTTAAAGAACATCCTATGTTAACATCCCACTGCTGAATATCTTTGTGAATAATAGAATTATAAAAGCTAATGACCATATCATCCCATTATATCTTTGAAGCAGGCTCTCTTGGGTTCCAACTAGTGTGATGTAATAGTGTTAAGTAAGTGGACATATGTCTGTCTTCACATGTCATGACTGTAAATTTGGAGGGTGCCAAAAAAAATCATATCAAATTCTGCCACAAACACATGGTGCAGCCTTTCTGTGCCTCTTTGGGATGGTGTAGTTGCGGTCCCTCAGCATCTTGGTTGCCATAAAAATCTTGGGGTAAAAAGCCAAACTTCAAACTCAAGAGCCATCAGATGACACTGACAT
Organism: Pelodytes ibericus; assembly: GCA_036172795.1. Classification (NCBI taxonomy): domain Eukaryota; kingdom Metazoa; phylum Chordata; class Amphibia; order Anura; family Pelodytidae; genus Pelodytes; species Pelodytes ibericus. The sequence continues at coordinate 28,911,673 of CM069867.1, read as the reverse complement.
TTGACTTTCCTAAAATTTAACTTTTTTTAATTTTTTTTTGCATAGTTTGTTGATTGCCATGATTGTTTGTTAGTTGCACATTGTTATTATGCACTTTTAGAAATGTCATTTCTTTCTAGTACCAGTACTTTATTTTATTCCGAGCTTAGCTTTGGAATAATCTGCCACAAGGAGCTCTAGTTATATGCTTGGAAAAATGTGTTACCTGGCAGGCAGCAGGAGGACCACCAATGTCGCGGAACCCAGCACATATCATCGACTCTCGAACTCTATCTCCCCAAAATTTCTTCTGTTTGCATGTCTTGGTATCAATTATGGGTAATTTTGCTTGGTTCAGAACTTCTGACAGTGTTAGGTTCTCTTTCCCACCTTAGGAAAATCAGGAAGAGATTAATTGCTACATTATATAAATGAATTCACAGATGTCCTATGCTATCATGTGGCAGGGAACTTTTTTTTTCTGTGCTTGAAACCTCTACACTAGTGTTGTTCAGCCTTTTTTTTATGTGGAGGCCCACCTTCCATGCAGATGCTTTGGTTGGGGGACCTGGACAATATTCATTTTATGTGTTAGAGCTATGACAACTATGGACTTTGTATTCAGTGTTGGTGCCCCACAAAAAAAAACCTTTGGCGGGCTATAGCAATGATCTGTAATAGACGACTATTGAGCAACTTTTTTTTTATTGAAGTGGGCTACGTATCATTAAATCAGTCGTATTTAGGGACAATTGACACAGTTTACTTGTCAAAAAATGAAAATGTTTTACTTTTTTTTCATTTTTTATTTCTGATTTCAGGTATGTCTACTTTTTCTTATGTGACTGTATTTAATAAAATATGTAACTAAACAAGTGTGACTGGGCGCCTCCATTTTGTGAAATATAGTGTTTTTGGGTGACATCCCCCAGGGATTTTCAGCACTAGTATCTCACTTGGGGGCTGGGGACACAAAATGCAGTCTATAAGTCAGAATTCTGACCATAGACTTGCATTGAATGGGAGGGTAATGTAACTATCACAGCAAAAGGGGGCAGAGTTATGATCCTGTTTGATCCGGTTAATCTCTCTTTGTGTTGGAAGGAAGGTAAAAAAAAGTTGAACAAAGCCTAGTGCTAGTCCTGCCCACTATGATACACAAGAGCCAGTAAGAGAGCAGGAGAGTATCTTATGACATCATCATGCAGGTTTTGGCAATAGTTGTAAATTGAGACTGGCTGGAAGATTTTGGATGATGTTGCATCATTAGAAAATGATGGAGCCAGGAGATAAACACCTAATTATATTTTTCCTTTTTTATGCAATTAATTAAATCATATAAAAACCCAGTGGCATATGATTGAAAAAAATGTGAATAAAAAAAACAGGTTATGTAAGTGGAAGTGTCCCTTTGACCGAAAGCTCCTAAATTAAATACAGGTGGAATTTGGGAATACAAAAATACAATGTATATTAGCAGCAAATTGTACTGTTCACAAACATTCTCTAAGATGTTTAGTTTAATTTAGTTAAAAAATTTACAAAATTACAATATTTAAAATACAGAGTCAAAACGAAGACATGTATTGCCAACACACGACTTTGCAGATGTTTTTCAACTTAAATAAACCAGAGTGGATGTTTAGGATAATAAAATCACATAAGACAGAGTCAGGGATGGAACTGGATTGTACTTCTTCACTGACTTTGACAACATCGGGCTCTCTTCTTGGGGGCCCGTCAGCCTGCATCCGCTGGATGCGGCTGCAGCAAAAAAAAAAAAAAAGTTTGAAAAAAAAAATCATTGCCACCGGATATGAAAGTACGTCATATCCGGTGGCTGTGTATCCCTCCTCCGTGCAGGAGGGAAGACTGCACGGAGGAGATGACCACGGACACAGAGAAACATGCAGGTGAGTACTGGGGATGGGGGAGGACTGTGGCTTATTATTGGACAAATTGGCTGTGGATTATTAATGGAAAAATAACACTGGCATATTATTGGGCAAAATGGCTGGGGCATATTAAATGGCAAAATAACATTGGCATATTATTGGGCAAATTGGCTGTGGCATATTAAATGGCAAAATAACACTGGCATATTATTGGGCAAATTGGCTGGGGAATATTAAATGAAAAAAAATAATACTGGCATATTATTGGGCAAATTGGCTGTGGCTTATTAAATGGCAAAATAATACTGGCATATTATTGGGCAAATTGGCTGGGGATTATTAATGGCAAAATAACACTGGCATATTTTTGTGCAAATTGGCTGGGGCATAATAAATGGCAAAATAATACTGGCATATTATTGGACAAATTAGCTGGGGAATATTAAATGGCAAAATAATACTGGCATATTATTGTGCAAATTGGCTGGGGCATATTAAATGGCAAAATAATACTGGCATATTATTGAGCAAATTGGCTGTGGCTTATTAATGGAAAAATAACACTGGCATATTAATGGCAAAAGTAATATTTGCCTATTAATGGCAAAACAAAGATCTGGCATATTAATGGAAAATGTAGCTGTGGCTGGTTTTGTTTGTCTATTTATGATTTTGTAATGCACTCATTTTGTTTGTCTATTCATTATTTGTAATGCACTGGTTTGGTTTTCTATTTATGATTTGTAATGCACTTGTCTTGGTTTGTACATTTGTTATTTATTTAGCAAACTTGTTTGGTTTGAAAGGTAAATAAAGGAATCTAGTTCTTATGTTCTGTGTATGCACTTGACTTTATAAATTCATTTTTTATAATTTTTTGCTTGTGGTGTGCCACGGAATTCTGGGAAGAGCTTTGGTGTGCCCTGGCTGAGAAAAGGTTGAGGAGCACTGTTCAGCGGTAACCAACACAAGAAAAACTCCAACTGGCTTTAAGTTTTTTATGTTCTTTAACACCACAGCAAGTGAAAATAAAAATAAACTAAAATAAATCCTAGCTCCACATTTCCCTACACCACATTTTCTCTCACAACATATAATCCTCAAGATCCTCTGCACTTCACAAGCTCAATGGTAATTCAAATGCCCCGATGCTATGGGCTTTCTATGAAGGAAAAATGTTGAGTAACATCACTCCAGAGCTTTTTTTCAACCTTTTTGTATCTATATATAGTTTCATAATTGTTATTTTGCTTTCTTTCTTTCTTTACTTTAATAGAGTTTAGATGATTGCTGCTAATTTTGCACAGTAGCCAAAATCCTCCTATTGACTTTAAATGGAGGAGTTCAATGACAGAGGAAATAGCTGCTTACCATTTAGGTTGGAAGACTTCGCATGAGTTGAGCTGCCAAAATGTCATCCTCGAATTCAGTAATAATAGCTGATTTATGGGGTCACTTCATTAATACCTGAATAGCCCAAATTCCATGGCCATTTTTATCATTGACATGCTCCAAACCAGCCCAAAATTGGAGGCTACTTAAATAAATCCCCTAACAAAAGGTGCTCTAGTATTAGTGCCCTTGCACAAATTATAGGCCTGGACAGGCACTGGTAAAAATTAGTAACAACAGCACTGTACTGTATTGTCCACATCTGATGGATTGCCATAGGCTGAAGGCCAAAACCCACATACAATGAGCAACATCTCTCATTCAACCTAAACTTTACTGGAAAATAGAACACATTATACCTTACCTCTTGTGTCTCCCCATCCTGTTACCCAACAGAAGTGTCCAGGCCGCACAGTGAATTCTTTTCTTGGAAGACATGCATACTGAATGAAGTGTGTTGTTACAATGTCTCCCAGTGGCTTTACCAGTGCAATATCATAATCCAGCTCATTTAGATGAGGATAACGGAAGCGTTCGTGTCTGTAAATGCGTTTCACATGGTAAATCTTTTCCGTAGGTTCTGTACGGTTGAGGTTATGTTTGCCAAGGACGATCCTCCAGTTTGCTGCATCTTCTGCCTTCCCCCTTTAGAAGCCACATAAATTACAGGTTATTTCACATCGTCTGTCTGAAGCCCATGTTCTTTTTCGCACTGACTTTTCCTGTATCTATTTCTTTTCGGTTAGTTTAACTGCTACAGGTAGTTTCCAACCTTAAATCAGATGTAAGTTATGTAAATGGGGTCATGTTCCTGACCTGTCAACTCTTCTGATTGGCTGAGAGTTCAGAAGCCTCCCGTGATTGGCTCAGTCCCTAATTCACACAAGGAGCTCAAAGCAAAGAGATGCCTGCAGCAGGTAAGTATGCAGCATTTAGTTTTTCACCCCAGGCAGCACAATGTCTTTGGCCGGCCCTGTCACCACCACATGTCTACACCCACTGATGTCACCATGTCACCAACTTACTAAACAGAAACTGTTTCAATCAGGTTTGGCGCCAGTCGAATACAAGTGAATACTTACTTCTGAAAGCAGTGGGCCGCAGTGAGAACCCAATTCTTGTGAATGAGCGTCCCACCGCAGACGTGAACATATTTCTTACTTCCTCTAGCCCGAACCTTGCAGGTATATCAAAAACATGCATTAATTAACCATGATATAAGACTTTTACATTTCATTATCAAAGTAGAAAGTGCCACATATATTGAACCGAATGTATATTTTTAAATCTAAAGCACAAGAGGAATTTTGCAAACATTTCTATTGTTTATTTAAAAGGTTTCTTGTAATGACGGATGCATAGCATTTTTTTTTAGAGCATATTGATTAACTTAAACATGGAAGTTCACAGAACAATGTAGGAAACATCACTGGCTAGAATGGATTTGTCTTCTTGTCTCGTGGTACAACTAGGGTTGCCACCTGGCCGGTATTTTACCGGCAGGCCGGTAAAAAATTAGCATCAGGCCAATGTTAAGTCTATGGAGACAGTACCAAGGCCGGTATTTTTCTGAAGAAAAGGTGGCAACCTTAGGTGCAACTGCCACATTTTGAGACACTTTTTATTGATAAAATAAGTGGATGACCTATGAACCTGGCACAAATTGACCATTTCTGATTGAAATGGGCCAAACTGAGTAGCCAAAATGCTGGATTTCAGTTCAGAAGGGGGCTTATTGTGTAGACCCATTAGTAATTTAGGTCAGAGGTTCTCAAATCACATCTCAAGATGCTTAAGTCACTCCCTCCTGTACTGAATCTTTTTGTGAAGTCATTCAGAATAAATGGAAACACATAAGGATAAGGAATTGATTTTACCTGCAAGGAAACCTGCCAAGGCCAGGAGAACGGGCGTACTTCATTACCAGACACTATCCTTCCTGCTGTGTTCTGTTGGAAAAATGCAACACCGCAGTCTGCTGGCCAGTCTGTGTAAGACAAGACAAAACAATGGGATTTATACTTCATCTCCTTTCTAATGGGCACCCAAAATGGTCCATTTAATGAGACATTACATTTTTTTTTATGTTGGGGATGTGCTGTAAGGGAAAACACACTTGAAGAGTTGTGCATTACTTAAACAATGCTGTCTAGAGATATCAGTGCTAACGTGTAATGAAGTTAGGGGGATGTTTTGGGGAAGATGGGTTAACACCTGAAAAATTAGAACTATGTTCCATCTTAACCCCTTTGTGAGTGGACTTTTTGTGACAAGTGTTTTAACACTTGTGCGATGTTTGTGTTTAGCTGTAATTTTTCTCTTTCTCATGTAATGTACCCACACATATTATATATTGTTGTTATTGGCATAAGAAGGGCTTTGTTTATATACCATTATTTTGATCATATCATATAATTTAACCCCTACCCTACACATAGCCCTAAAAGATGTTTTTATTTTTATTCTTTACTGTATTGTTGTTGGCTGCCTCCATGTCTGGGGAGGCCCCCAGATAAACATCTAGTCGCTGTGACAGCCAATCACAGTGACCGCATGTGTATAGCTGTCTACGTCAGTGCCGGCTTTGACAGCCATAGTTTCTCCCTTTAATAATTGTGGGGCCAGACAACCAATGGCATTGAGGAAAGCCTGCTCCTGTTTCCCAAGAGTTCCCCAGCCAGCCACTCTCAAGAGTTTTTAAAATAAAAATCAGTCAATTTTGTCACAAAACTATTGTGTTGCAGGTACAACTGTGCAAATCAGCAACTAAACAGTCACGAAAAAGTTACTGAAATAATACAAAGTTATTTACAAATCTGAGACCTCTAGAGATCTGGAAAAAAACATTCTAGCATCCTTCTAGAATAGTGAAACAGTAATGGGGATTTGCTACCAATGCTAATACAGTTATGTATAAAGAGAGAATTGCAACATTGTTTGCATATTACAGAAACGAGCAGTGCAAAGCACAACAACACAAAAAACAGACCTTAAATGTAAAGCTTTGTAGTTATCAATATCACAGCCGTTAGGCGCTGTCATCATACTATGCAGAGTTTATACATCCTTTGTCACATATTTTTTTTCTCTTTGCATTTTCATTTAAACTTGTGAAAGCAGAATACTGTGTTTGTGTTTATTTTTAAATGCTCTGCAAATCAGTTTTTCTAAACAGGTCAGAGTAGTGGAAATTGACTCTACAATAATATTGGTAACCAAGGTGGTTTTATTGTAGGGGAAAACGTAACTGTTCTGTATAACAGTCAATCCAGATGATTATGTACTGATGGCAAAAATCTTAGATGATATGGATATATATTTTGATAAATGCTGCCACCCAGAGGCAATGGCAGCCTTTCTAAAGTCCAGTGGGGATCCACATATGGGTGTTTTGAATTAGTTTGCAGCTGGGTGAAAATGGTTGTGTTATGACCTTCTTCTCTTTTGTAATTCTACATTTTAAAATATTTACTTTCTTTTTTGTAAATAGTAAGATATTTCTCAGTTCCCAAACACAACTAGTGTATAAATCCCTATGCTAAAAGGATAGCGAAATCATGCTGATCATTTCCCATTAAGGATGAAACAGCTGTCCATGAGTAGTTTTCGGGTTCTGCACTTTTGTCCTGGGCCAGAATAAAGTGGATATCATGGTACAAAAGGTACCTTTTTTGTATTTAACTACCCAGAATCCATTGTGGTGTGGATAGGTTTGTGAATTTGGGCTTACTGTGATAAAAGCAAGTCTTTGGGTTTGTCTGTGTTTGTAGATATGTATTTAAAAGACGATTAAAAAGATGAACTTATGTTTTTGATTAAAAGATTGTATTATGTGTAGACGATTTATATAGACATGATCAAATGGAGGAATACAAATAAATATTCTTGAATACTCCTTGATCCAAATAGCTCTAGAAGGAAGCAGGCATGTTGTCTAAAATCATTATTTTGTAACTTTTATTTTGCAGAAATATGTCTCAGATTGCCTTATTACTGTATGCATCTTATCATAAGGTTATAAAAAACATGTTTTACGGCATTTTGTAACTGTAAGTTCTGTATGAGCGTTTTAAATAGATAATAAATCCCATAAACAACATACTGCAGTGCCAATAATAGAAAAAGAAACGGGAGTACAGTTTGATACACAAGGGTGGTTTCCAAACAAATGGAACCACAAGATAAACAGATGTTCGAAACAGAAAAGCAAAGCAAATCTCCATTAGTCCAGTGGAGGAAGCTATCTTCCCAATGCACAATTACTAATTATTAAAGTGCAACATAGCTAGAAATTTAAATCTATCCAAATGGACATTTAATATGTCACAATCGAATCCCTCTTTAAAAGTTTCTGGATGACTCTACCACTTTACATAGTAGAACTTCCATATTCCAAATCCTTAACAACTATGTATGAAACTAAGAGGTGAAACGCTTAAGCAATTTGCTTTTAAAAATGTTTGTTAACAGGTATTTTCTTCCCTCTGAGAAACCATTTTGATCCTACAATTCTGTGATTATATTTTAATTTGTAAACAGATAGTAAAACTGTAATGCTGTATTTTTTATTCTATGTTTTTATTATTAATAACACATTGTGATATCTGATTTGTTTTTCTAACCAGTGCTTAATATATCATATTTCATACTTTATGATCTAACACTAGCATATTTCATTATACTGGATCTTATTTAATTAGTTATTCAATAGGAAAAGCCCAGTTAAGATTGAATGAATTTCATTTGCCGTTTGTAATACCCCTTTAAGGAGTTACGGAGAACAAATCTATGTGTATAGAAATGTTTGAAGATCATTACATAATATGCTTTGAATAGTCTACAGATGGCTTGGCTTGGATGCATACATTCTGTCCCAAAACAGTAAGCCCTGAGGGTTCCCCCAGAAGAACCTTCTGTTACCAATAATATTGTAGTCAATTTCCACTACACTGACCTGTTTAGAAAAGCTGAGCACTAAAAATAAATATAAACAAAGTATTCTCCTTTCACCAAGTCATTAAATTTAAACCAAAGCTTATACATAGCTTTTAATTTCAGGTTCCTATACAAATGTACACATAACATAGTGTAAATGATTGTAACAGTTGTTACAGCTATATAGAAGTTAACTGTAATACAATTATAACTTTTTATGGCTTTCTTGTTTACTCATTGTATTATCAGTGAGATATTACTGAATAAGTGGATGTTTTACAACAGTGTGGCGAGATTCGAACGTTTTTGAAACGAGAGGTCTAAACAAAACTAAATTAAAGCCTTAAAAGAATAAACTTTTTTGATAAATGCATAAAGTATGATAAAGTATTTTTTTTCCATAGGTACACAAGACACATGCATCTTAAAAGAAGTCATAAGATTCAACTCCACTGTTTTCTGTAAAAGGCATACACTATGAGCAGACATCCATAGAGATATTCCATGCTTACTCACCAAGTTGGAGAAATTTGGGATGAATAATGTGTTGTGGGGAGGTTGCTTGTGCTAATGACAGCACGACAAGCAAGACAAGGAGATCTTTTAAAATCATTTCCAGGAATCTAGACTAATGTAACGAGGCCAGCGTTGGTATTTATACTGGAGAGACACCGTCATTACAAGCCATTACACAGGGGACCACACCACACTAACTTTTGTTGTTACCAGTGTCCTAATAAATGCACAGAAACAATACAACCTCATCAAAACACATGGGACTGGATGGTTCTGTGTGCTTCTAGCATTCTTGTTCTGAACTGACCACTGGGGCTCATATCAGCATTTTTATACTGCCAGTCGAAAAACAGGCTCAGCTGGGATCCTGTAGGCTAGGTATCATTTTAGAGGAGGGGGGCATGGGCTCACAGAAAGCACCAGGAAAGTCCCTGTGATCCACAAACCCTCAGAGGGGAATGTCTCTCAGCTTTCTTCCTCTTTGTTGTCATCTGTTGATACAGTGGACATTTGCAATATAATGGGTATGAGCTGAGATGGTTCTGGAACAGGCAAATGGTGTATATTGCCATTGATGTGGTTCTATCGTATGTCCTGAGGACCACCATCAGAAATTGTGGGGCCTCTTACAGAACAAATGATCTGGGGCCCCACCTTTCCCACTCCATTTCTCCTGTACTCCTTTTGTTAGTGCCCACACATACCTTGCCAAAGCACCACCTTGCACACCCAGTCCACTCATGTTACACACCCAGAACTTATCTCAGTCAGTACCCACTTTGCATCTACAGGACATGACCCATCACCCACATTGCACACCCAGGAATTAGGGGAGAGAAAAGGTGGGGAGAGAGAAGAGAACACAGGGGAGAGAAAAGAGAGAACAGAAGGGGAGAGAGGAGAGAACAAGGGGGAGAGATGAGAGAACACTGAAGTGGGGGGAATAGAGAACACTATAGGGAGGAGAAGAAAGAACACTGACAGGTGGAGGAGGAGAAGAGAGAACACTGGGGGGGGGGGGGGGGGAAAGAACACTGACAGGGAGAGAGGAGAGAACACAGATGGGGAGAGGAGAGAATACAGATTGGGGAGAGGAGGCCATACATAGGTAAAGGGACAAAGGGACAGTCATAGGAGGTAGAGGAGAGAGACATGCATGGGAAGGGAGAGGAGGGAGACAGACATGGGAAAGAAAAGGAGATATAGATATCTGAAGGAGAAATACATACATGGGAAAGAGAATAGAAAGAGACATGGGAAGGATGAGGAGAAAGACAGACATTGGAAGGGAGAGAAGAGAGACAGACATGGGAAGGGAGAGGAGAGATACAGAAATGGGAAGGGAGAGGAAAGAGACAGAAATTGGAAGAAAGAGACAGACATACATGGGAAGGCAGAGGAGAGACATACATGGGAAGGCAGAGGAGAGAGACAGACATGGTTAGGAAGAGAGGCAGATGGACATGGGAAGGAAGAGGAAAGCAACAGACGTATGAGTGCATTACAGAGCTCCACAGTAATTAAACTGAGAGTAAAGTGTGTTTGGACTGTGTAAATGTGTTTATATATTAGTTAAAAAACAACAAAACCTTATTTGGTAATTACTTACCAAATCACATAAATAGATGTTAATTGCCTAAAAAGTTTTCCCAGCAATACCATAGCCACACCTTCAGTCACTCCCTTGATAACAAAAGTGTTCCTCTTTTAACTATTCTGAGTTATAATATCGAATATACATAGATACACTTGTGTATGTTGTGAAATGGCAACTGCATTGCAAAAATGTCGCATATTGCTCCTTGTATACAAGGACTTTGTTTGATGAACTTCCATTTGCTGTTTCCTTATAAACACAGTGTTACGCTTATACTCTGAGTTTTATACTTCTGTTAGGAGAATTATGGTTTACAAAGTCTTTTTTGCAATATTTGTACATTTTACTGCTCCCTGCCGCTAGAAGTCTCTGCATTTGTTTGTGGCACTTCTGCTTCAAAGACAATAATTGTTTTCCTAAATAAAATGCTTCTGGTGTGTGATTGTTCCATGTGAAACCTAAGAGGGACAGCCTATCTAACTCACATGTGCAGTCACTGAGACCATCCACATCCACACTAGCTCTATGATAGCATCAAGGGAATATAAATCAGCTATAAAGCGAGTCTACACTGAAAAAGAATAAAAATAGGCGTACAAACAATAAAACAAACTTTCTAATGATTAAAAAAAATGATACTGAATATGAATTCTACTCCTTAAAACACACCCCACTAAAAAAAAAATAGAGGTATAAAGGGAATTAAAGAGCGGTAGAGATTCCTTCCGACTTCATCGGTCATAATGTTTGAATTCTTGTCCTTTTTAAATGTATTGTAAGTTACTTATGTGTAACTGCATGCATATTCCCGACTTGCTTCAAAAAGAGTTCATATTTCTTACCGCAGTTTTGGCGAGTTTAATTATTAGAGAATATGTATAGAGGAAGCTACTGGTTTTATCCTGCTCTGTTGTTTTTTATTTTTTATGCAGTGTTCTATGTCATGAAATGTGATGATTTTATATGTCTATGTCTTTTTCTTTACTAACAAGAGAAATTTAAATAAATGAATAAATAAAAAGAAAGTGAGTGCAGGGAAATGAAGGGAGTCTAGAGGAAGAGGAAATCAGACCAGAACAAGTGCACCTCAGAGACAGCCATTTCCCGACTAATAGTTACAGTATTAATCTGGTCACAAATAGTTTTTATTCCACAGCCAGGACAACATTTCTAATCGAAATGGATCATTTTCAAGACTTGAATTAAGTCGTCATTACTCTTTGCCCACCGCAGTTCGGAGAGCTGACCTGCAATTTCCATGTTTAATCATTAGCCTAAAAATGTTTCTTTGGTCTAGAACAGTGATTCTCAAACCTGTCCTCAGGACCCCCCAACGGTCCAGGATTTAGGGATTACCCAGTTGTGTTTAGATAAGGATATGTAGAACACCTGGTGTGGTTCCCTAACCATTAAGCAGCCATACTAGGTGTTCTACATATTCTTATTTAAACACAACTGGGTAATCCCTAAATCCTGGACCATTGGGGGGTCCTGAGGACAGGTTTGAGAATCACTGGTCTAGAGCCACATGGTGAAGCAAACTATCCAAGCAGACATGCTAATTTGAGGGTATACATGTGTCATCCTTACTCATCACAACGGATTTAACTTATATTTCCGTATGCTATTTTTAAGACTATTATGTTCATTTCAAGAATAGGATGCATATGGTCTAAATCAGCAGATTGTCCTTTTGCATGTTTGTCACATTTCCCCTTTTTGACTAATGTTCCTAATTTGGCATGAGTAGAATAATGAAAATCTTTGTAATAAAAGTTTATCTGTGATTAGTTTAACAGCCCCTCCATGGCAGGTTCCTTCACTTATCCTCTTCTCTGATTTCAGCCCACATTGTAATAATACAATATTGCACACAGGCCGATCTCTTTTTGTTTGTAGGACAAACAAGACAAGTTTCTTTCTACAAGAGATTATTCATATCATGGGATCTTATTGCTGGCAGCAGATCTAGAGCAGGGCCAAGTGCCAGGTATTAGGAAGCTGCATTTAAATGGATCAGGCAGAGCTCCCAATGAACACGGCACATTCTTATAATCGGATCCCACATATTGGCCTTTTTTAAGCCATCACATTTTCCACCAACTTGTTTCAATGTGATATAAAGCTGTCTGAAATTTGGCATCTATTTATTCTTACACACTGATGGATAAAATTCACAATGGCCTGATTAAGTGTGTATTCCTGTTAATAAAAAAAAATCCTGTTGAAGTAATTAAAAATTGTGAAGATGACCAGTTTTTTTTTCTTCAAATAATTTATCTATTAATCTAGTGTTTCCAAATTTGTTGGGTGCCCCTCTGTGGGTGTGATGCCTCTAGGGGAGCATAAGTATTTTTATTTTTTTTTATTTTTCCCAAAATGTACTTTCGGAAAAAATGTCATGTATTTCTGTAATGCATTACACTGTGTTAGTAAAAGGTATGTCAAAATCTTTTTTGTTTTAATAAAAGTTTTTTATTTAGAAAAATGATCATTTACATATAAAGCACAACAGTCATTGGTATTTCACATCATATATGCAACGTGAGATATTACTATATGAAAATAGAAAAGAAATAGGAAAAGAGTGTGATGATGTAAGATCCATTGTGGACGGTACTAAGATACCTCAAACATGGGCAATGTGACCATCACTTATGGTCTCCTGGTGCCGTAACCCTGGAGTGATAAATAAAGTAACCACAGTAATGTGATGTATTGTGTTTTTAATACTGTTTGTCTTTCTGATATGTGAAAGATGAAAATAAAGAATAAAAAAATAAAATAAAAATAAAGTAACCACAGAAAACCTGAAACTGCCACGACCTGTGTTATACCATTCAAAGTGGTATATTCCTAAACTGGGACAGGCGGTATCCAAAATAATGTAAAAAACCTAGTTCGACTTAAGGAAGGCAGTATGATCCTTGTGGAAGAGGAGAGTATATGCATAAAATAGAAAGTTCCATCGCATAGTGGTCTTCATGGATATCTTTCTGCAAAAGCCCAGGGCATCTATGTTTCACTGGCCACGGTCTGTGTCCTTCAATAAACAAGTGTCTTGAGTAGCTGTAGCACTGAGTCTTATTTAGTGTTCTTCCATCTTGGGGTCTTTGTGGTCTGGTGATTCCTTATACGTGGCCTGTAAAAGTGGGAGATGTGGAGCCTTTAGAAATATGGATATGTCTTCTGGCCAGTCTTTCATTAACATTTTGTCCTTGGTGGTCACTGACAGGGTTTGTGGTAGCCCCGGTCCTTGTAACAGTCACCTGAGGAAGCCTAAGGAGGGGCGAAACGTGTAGTGGTGGAACCCGGTAGTACATACGAGGTACAATCGCCGCTGAAACTGAATATACCCAGGACTCCTGCATCAGACTGATTTCTATATAAGCGCATTAGTGACAGCTCGTAAGAGGCGTTACCTTACTTTGATGTAAGCTTTATTTTATAATTTTTATCTTTATTAAATGGTTTTACACTCATTTTTATTTCTCCTGTATTTACTGTAAATGGTGGAATATCATCAGGCATTTACAAAGGAGGATCTGCTGTTCTGTTAGTTGTGATTCATACGATTATATTGAGCAGTATATTTTCTGTTCAGACGAAAGTTAGTTTAATTCTAAGTGTCTTCATGGGTCCATAAAGAAGCCAGTGTACACTATGTGTATCTCTTTTCCCCCTTTGGGGGAAAATATTAATGAGGGCATAATGAAATTGGAGTTCCAAGCCTGATTGTCTAAAGACAAGGATCTACATACCTCTATAATAGATGTCAGCATTGCTTATTGTTATCACATTGAGTGCTCCATCCTGTTATACAGATTTATGTACCCTTTTTTTGAAGGGGGTTCTTCATTGACTGGGGCCATGCAGACAGGATATTCCTTTTATACCAACTCTATGGAACATTCATAACTAGCGTCCGAGGTAGTTTCTTGGGGTCAACGTCAGGGCCGGTTGCAGAGGTAGTTGAGGCCTAGCTTGCCGCAACAGCAGCGTGGTAATATTTTAGCTCTGCCTCTGTTGTTGTTTTTCATCTTTTTCGGACCCGCGCCCCATCTCTTTGTCAGACTCAGGTACTGGCTTTTTGTTATTTTTGGCTGGTCTAGGCCATCTAAAATCTGTGTTTTATTGCCAACATGTGCAGAGCTCTTCCAACATAGGACCTCCCAGTTCGGCATCAGGCTCCACCCCCACTATGTTGAATTTGTGTTTCATTTATTTTCCAGAGCTTATTTACATGAAATATCCCTAGACTTAGACACAATGTGGTCACAGAGTGCTTGTATTATTGATAAAGAGATGTTAATTTTTAATATCAATTTTATGAAGGTTCTGATAACCCGGATCCGACCAGCAACTTTTAGTGTCCAGACCTAAATTAAATAAAATGAGACATACTTATAATCTATTTCAAAGCAGATCTGCACAGTGGAACATTGTTCCATTGCCCCACTGACAAGTCTATCCTAGTTTACAGCATTGCGTCTGTATTTGTATTGTGACGTGCTAATATTTTTTATTCAGAAAAATACTGATCTGTTGCCTCCATAGAGTTAAAATTGGCCTAATGCCAATTTTTTTTAGCGTCCTGCAGGTAAAGTACTGTCTGGGTAATAACGCTACTTACCCTACTTGCTGCTTTGTTTTAAAGTTGACCAAAATGATTTTTCTTGTAGGTGTCATTTTACATGATCATGCTGAAAAACAAGGTTACTGGAAACTTTCCTTCAGTTAACAATGGAAAGTAAAAGGAGGAAGGAACATATTTATTGTTTTTTTTTTTTTTTACTCCACAAAAATGTTTTGCTCTTTTGTTAATGTTTGCAACAACTTCCCATAATCCTGCAGTCACATGAGTTACACAACTTGATTTACAAAACTGCAGACGCACGCAACTGAGGATTTGTTTTTGTTATCAGGTTACATTTCTGAAATGGAAAACACGAACAAAGGGTCAATTCGTGACAAAGGAAGTAAAAAAAAAAAAAAAATCTTTTTTTTTTCTCAACAAAGGTGTTTGGTTGGACGTGTAGTGTGTAAGTAATGTGGGGCCATGTGTATGTTCCCACCAGGTAAACATGTTAGTTCTGGAAAATAAACATGTTGAATGTCAAACTGAGCGAGCACACCTACATAATTCCCCTCATTCTGCTGCTTCACACCAACTTGTTATCAAAGCAACCTTTGCAGACCAGCAAAAGTTCAGAGGGCAATATTCTCTCTCATTTTAAAGGCTTTTTACAGAATAAGCTTTCTTACTTCCTGTTTTTTCATTCTGTTTTATGAAAAAATAGTAATTTTAATTCTTTAATAAAATAGTAATATAGATTAAAGCTGTCTGGATATTACAGTCAAATTAAGTATTCTAAATACATATATTTAATTATCACTCTTACCCAGCATTTGGGAAACGTCTAAGGTGTTAGCAACGGCCCATTTTTATTTCTTGATGCAGGTGTGCACCTTTGTTTTATTACTTGTAATGAGTGAGTCTAGAACCCTAATGCAGAGTACCGAACATGGTAAGTCAAGATAGGAGGAAGGCTCCGGAACCAGAAATCCCTCTGATAGCCAGGTACCCCTAGGTTGAGCCTGAGATACCAGCCATTGGGGGCTTGTGCAGCACCGAACAGTTTGCAGGAAGCCAAGAACCTAGTTATGGTGACTCTATAGCTCTAAGTCAGTACATAGGTAGACAGGAAGGTGCACTGCAACTTAGTACTGTGGATAGAAAACTAGATGACAGGTTCAGCTGGAAACAAGTATGCAATCTTTGAGATGGTAGCTGAGCTTAAGGAGTCCAAAAACAAACCTAAAAGGCAAGGATCAGGCAAGGATGGTAGTCATAAAACAGAGCCAGAGTCTGGGCATGCAACTAAATGACAAAGCGAGATCAGGGCAGGAGAAGGCAGCTATGTCAGGGTAAACTGGGTCAAAAAGTACTAACAAGGACATACCTCCAACACAAGTTATCAGAGAGTACTGAGGACTTTACCACACTAATCAGGCACACCCAAAGGCAATTGAAAGGAGGAGGGGACGAAAGTGCTTTGCTGTTAGTTCCCTATATCATGCTTCCCATTGGGAGCACTGCCTGTGCTGCCAATAATTCCACCCCTGCTCCACAGCAATAAATCTCACACTACATAATTATGTATCTGATGCCTTGTGGCAGTATGTACCAGAAATGGAATCTATTGGCAGAGTGGTTCGCACCTTGGTGAAGAACACCACTACCGTGGAGGACCTGTAATACAAGGAAGGCACCTGGCAGTGAATGTCAGCATGAGGACTAAAGATGGCGCAAGCTTAGATCATTTTATAGGTTAGGTGGTGAAGATTGAGCACCATTTGTACAAGCCAGCAGTTCCAAAACCAGGGGACCATTGCATGCAAATAGGATGTAGAGGAGGTCTCGATTGTGATCAGGACAAGGAATCATGTGGTTGGAGAACCATGATCAGGTGTACAAGTACAATAAAACACATAAATCTGTTCAGACTGTGATGAAATTACCAGGGAAGGGGGGAATTGCAGAACAACTGTGAAATATCTGCAATGTAGGGCTTTTATTATCTGCCTAAGGGGGGGGGGGGGGGGGGGGGGAGGGGAAGAGTGGCTCTTCTGCATCTCTGTAGATGGGCTAGGAAGGCCTCATGCTTTGGAGGCAGGCATAGAAACATAGAATGTGTCGGCAGATAAGAACCATTCGGCCCATCTAGTCTGCCCAATTTTCTAAATACTTTTATTAGTCCCTAGTTCCCTATCTCATATCTAGGATAGCCTTGTGCCTATCCCACACATACTTAAACTCCTTCACTGTATTTACCTCTACTACTTCTGCTGGAAGGCTATTCCATACATCCACTACCCTCTCAGTAAAGTAATACTTCCTGATTTTACTTTTAAATCATTGCCCCTCGAATTTTAGACTATGTCCTCTAGTTGTGGTAGTTTTTCTTCTTTTAAATATACTCTTTAATTAAATATACTACATTGCAACCTTGAAGAGAGAGACAGTGCATACCATACTTGGTTGCGGAGCATGGCCCAGACGCTCCCAGAATACAGAGCACCATCGCAACAAAACTCCCAGTAATGTGCATTCTGTATAAAGACATTACAGGACTCTGCTGTTATAGAACTCACAGAAATGTGTAACTTAACTGCTGTGAATATATTTATCATTTCGTTTTGGTAAATAACGCTCTCTTTTTGGATTAAAAAAGACTTGCCTAACTGCTTGAAATGATATTAACATTTAATGAAGATACTTTTACAGAACTCACCTATGGTGCAGACCCTGGTTATACAATGAGCTACTTCTATTAAAACATGTTATAGGAACTGTATCACCTAATCATTGTGTTTACAGAGAGCATAGAGTATGAAGAATGATTTAAAATGATCTGTTTCGTTTTTGCAGAATTGCAAGCAGATGCCTAAATTAGGAGAAAAATGTGTTTAAAAATGTTCTGTGGCGTCTCCTGTTTATGACATCACCTGTGGCTTATTATGCAAATTACCTGCTTTTTTATGGGAAATGTGTAATTTGCATAACGCGTCACAGGTGATGTCATACAGGAGACTCCACAGACACATTTAAAAAACATTTCCCCCCTAATTTGGGCATTGGCTTGGAATTTTGCTAACACAATGTATAGATCATTTTCAATATTTTTTATGCTCTACGTTCACAGTTAGCGTTGCCACCTTTTTTTCAAAAAAATACCGGCCTTGGTACTGTCTCCATAGACTTAACATTGGCCTGATGCCAATTATTTACCGGCCTGCTGGTAAAATACCGGCCAGGTGGCAACCCTATGTACAGTCCCTTTAATCAGTATTTAAGTAGTTAAATTGAAAGCCCTTAAACAATTTACTTAGAGGGAGTCAGTTCACAGTGTACTGTAGCTAATTGACAAGGGAATAGCAAAAATCAAACTTAAAAAAATGTGTTGGAATTGTTAGCGATGTGTTAAAACTTTTGAATGTTGCTTCTAATGTGCACTGTTCAAAGGATATTTACCAGGAAGCTGCTATATCTCATACCTGTACGTGGCAGCATGGTGGTTGAGTGTCCCGCTCTCTCTGTCATTGGTGGGTGAGCTAACTGCACTGCACTGCAAATAATAACTGCAGAGGAGATTAGCATCTCTTTCCACCGAGGGGCTTGCTCAGTATCACTAAATCTCTGCTCTGCTGGAGCACTATTCAAGGTGTTTTAATCAGCGAGAATGGGTTTCTGCCTTATTTTATAACAAATCTAAACCTCTGATGCCTAAGTCCCATGATGTTCCATAAGCATTATAATTTGATTAAGCATCATTAAATACATAGTTCCAAAACTGGTTTAAACTCTGTGTGATGGCTGTTTTTTTGCAATGTCCCAGGTTGTATTTGTTCACTGTTTTTACAACCAATAAATCTTTGGCAGATTTTAGCATATTTGAAAAATACAAAACTCATTATAAAACCAAACATTTTTGTAAACACATGCATAGAAACATATACCAATTTGTCATACCAAAGAATACATGTATTTTTAATTGATACCTAGAACTTTGACAATTCTGTCAATTCTGTCTTAGTCATTATGACTCATCCTGTTCTTAGTTTGAGATATTTTTAAATTGCAGCCTGTTGTCCAGACTTAACGTATTACGTTTGGAAAATGTATTTTGAGTAGTGTAAATAGATTTTGCAGAATATTTAACTATGCAAAGCCCTTCATGGATTAGTTGTGAGATTTACATTAAAGAGACAATAATACTCCCACTTAAGTGTACCATAGTATAGCCTAGTAGAGAAGGCCTCCATACAGTGAGTGTATATAGAGACATGTATTATGGAAGTTGCCTATATGCCATTATTTAACCCCAAAGTGTTGTTTGCAAACTCCCCAGAAATGTCAGCCCATGTCACCAAATAAAAGGCAAGGTCAAAAGGTCATGACACTAAGGGGTTAATAGAAATCTGCCAATTTGCAGTGACATAACCATGTGGCATGATATGCAAATTACCCACTTCCATAGGGAAATGCATACCACCTAAGTGTCCCAATTTAGTAGGGACAGTCCTTATTCTGTACCTAAATCCCCTTGTCCCTCTTCTTTGTCTCTCTTTTCTGGGAGCTGAGAATTTTTAGTTTGTATAACTGTATCAACAGTCAATAGAGCAATAAACCTCATAATAAATTGTGTTTGAACTGTAGTAAATGTGTTTTTAGATTAATTTGTGTAAATAAAATAAATTATTCTTATTCTAAATTACCTAAACAGTTACCAATTAGCTATAAAGTCGCTGAACATGTTCCTGTAAAGCCCACCCATAACCACACCTTTAGCCACTTCTACAAAAGTGTCCCTCTTTGGACATTTGAAATGTTGGGAGGTATAGAAATGTGCCATTTGCAAGATTGGCACATTTAAATATTTTTCTTTTAATTCATGCATTTCCAAATCACAGAATAAACAATCTGCAGGTTAGGGAGTACCTTTAATGTATCTTTAATTTATTTACTAAGTCGATCATTTTTAAATAAATTATTTCTAAAAGATCAGTAGTTCCTATCGTTTTCCCTGGGGCACAGTGGCCACTCTACATCACTGTACTTACCTTTCTCACACAGACGCTGAATGCTGGAAGCTAATCATCTCTAATCAGTAAATCACGGATTCTGTTTTTTTATTTTTTATCTTGTGGTTTAAAAAATTGTAATTCCACAATAACCACTGAAGAGAAATCTGTTCAAATGAGTTAGGTGAAAATATAAGATCAAAAATAATTAAACTGTACATAAGACTTTCAGGAGACAGAGTTTCTATAAGGAAAGACAGAAAATTAAAATAATATATGGTTAAAATGAATTGCACAACAATTGTGATGCAATTTCACGGGCAAAATCATTGACAAATGTCATTTTTCACAGTACTGGCTGCGTCTAGACTTCAAACGGATAAAAAACAAACAAACCACATAGTGCTTATTTGAAATCTCACTTTTCTGCTTATCTGCAGCTTTAGAGATAGAATAGCTTAGTTGAGTTCATGTAAGTGAACTTAACCTGCTTATTGCAATTAATACTGTACAAAATGCATAATAACGTTCATGATGCTATAAAGTCTATTGACGTGTTAAAAAGATTCACAGGGCCATAGGCCTCACTCCCATACATTAGCACAACTTAAGACTGGACTTTGCTCCTGTTGTGCACCTGGTGCACTGTGGACAGCTACTCCTCTCTCTAGTTTTGAGTCTTTTTTTTTAGGATGCACATCCAAATATTGTATGCAGCCTGCAAGAGACAGTTTTTCCTCCGATACAATTCAGAAGAATCTAGAATCATAAAAACTAGGCGGAATCTACCAAATTGTTGTATCATGTGATGTCTATGTAGGGCCATGACTACAGGAATAATGGTTGTTCATCAATGCTCCTTTGGATAATTATTAGAAAAGATACTGCCAAAATCCAGTTCTATATTTCATTGTTTCACTCAGCCGTGGTGTTGGTTTGTACACAACAGTTAGATTGTCGGAGAGAATGCATGACAGTTCTAAGGGATCTTCTTTTCTCTTTACTCAACTGCTCTGTTGGGTTTTCTCCAGACAGATCACTGGGCTGTAAGTGCTCTGTTGGGTTTTCTCCAGACAGATCACTGGGCTGTAAGTGCTGTTCTATCTGAATTTCCAAGTGTTTCTGTATGGCTAAACCCAGAACTTCAGGATCAACTGCTGCACCATAGACTTCCCAGGTCATTCCTTCTTTATCCCACCTGACCTCACGCACTGGAGATTTTGGACACTCTAGATCTAGTGGCATCCCAGCATCAGGAAATAAGTGAGTCTGGCCAGACGTCAGAGGACAGGGGCTAGCAGAAACAGATTTATTTTCCATGATGATAACAGCTTGGACCTCCGCATCTCTCAAATCAAGTGGAACCTTTTGTCCCATTGATAAGAGGTTCATAGATGTCATAGTCCAAGTATCTTTCATTTTTGTGTTTGACTCTTTTATTAGTAAGTTATCTGATGTCATTTCAGAGCTTCTGATCAGCAGTTCATTGCTACCCTGCACTGAACTATGCAATTGCAGTTCGCCAATTGATGTTGGAAGGGCCAGTCGACCACATCTCATCAACTTCTTTGCGTCGAGTCCAGATTCACTAACAGATGACACTAATTTGGGGAAAACTAAGGGAGGTGTCAGCAAGGAATACAACTGTGGTTTTGGTGGTGGTGGTTGTCCAGACACTGATTCACCAAGGGAGCATGCTAGTCCAGGGGAGAATTGAACAGATGGTATAGGCATAGAGTGACAATATGCTGCAATGGTGCCATCCACCTTCATGGCAGGATCTTGGCTTTTGCAACAATGTAGAGTACAACTATTATGGATAATCATGGGTGGTGGAGAGTGCCTCAAGTCAGAGATATTATTGCAGGACATCACACCTGGAATATTATTATGTGTCTGGCTATACATGTGGCCATTGTTTGGGAAACCATTACCAGAATTTCTTGGGCCTAAAACTCCATGCTCATAGGTCCCTGACACTGCATATACAGTAATGTTGTGCTGAATAGTGCTGCTATCTAAATGGCACTCGGGGGGAGTGTGATCTCTGGCTAAACATATCACCTCAGTTGAATTATTCTGATTAATTAAAGGAGGACTAGCAGTTCCAGAGTCATTCGCAATACGGCTTGTCCCATCACTACAAGAACCACAAAGACTGCTGGAAGAACATAGAGCAGAATTGGTGATGCTATTTCTGTTGTGACTGGAGACAGTAGTTCTACCATTAAAGAAATCAGAATGGCTTTTTTGAACCCCTGTTGCTCGTACTACAAGTCGGTCCATGCTCTGAGCTTTATACCCTGGCATTTCTGAGTGATCAAGCAAGCTGACATTTTCCAGTACATTACTCCTGACAATGTTCCGTGTTTTCTTTTTATCTCTGAGTGTTACAGCTGAATCAATTGCTTTATAATGATTTATTTTCTGAGTTTTTTCCTCTGTGTGGTCAGTGACAAGATGATTGCAGTCCATTTGCTCAGAGGATAAATCCATAGCCCCATCCTGAGTCGGAGGCCACTCAGTGCTGTATGAAGGTTGGATGCCGTTTTCATCGCACTTCGAGTTACTGAGGATACTGTTAAGGCTTTTGTGCATCTTGTTTTTCTTTTGTGAGTCCATTTGGTCTCTGGATATCAAAGCAGAAGAGCTCTTTGATAGTGAATAGCAGCTTTGGTTGGATTTTCCATGACAAACCAGATTTAAAGTTTCCTGGCAAGAAAAAGTGTCATGTCTGGGATTGTTGTTTTCCATGACAAAGGGGAACATTCAGAACCTGCAAAAACAAAAAGGGATCTATTAGAAAAAAAAACTATACTAAATGCTACTTAGCAACACAGTGTAAAACAATCTCTGGATTCTAAGCTCTGTCTATCTTTGTCTAACTGGGTTTGTAACACCCATATACATTCTGTACCAAACTGCACAAAAAGTGACACTTTTATGAAACCTGAAATCTTTATTTTAAAACAATGTAGATTGTTCTTAGAGTTATAATAATATTATAATGAATCCTCTATGGAGCAGAGGTGACCAATCTCTCTCAATTCATAATATATTCTATTGTCTGTAATGTTATTTCTTCAGTTAGTAAAAATGTGCAACAAATTCCAAAATGAGTGCATGGGTTTCATGAATCTAATCGAAGGAAACAGCACACTTTGTTGCACAGTTTATGCGAATTCGTGAGTCATGTTTTCTTTTGACATGTTCAGTCCATCCTTGGCATGGTTAAAGTAAGACTACTGGTATGATGAAGGACAGAAATACCTTCACCTCTGGCTCCAGTTTGGCCAGGGGTAAGCGTGAGCCAGGCTATCTGGACCGGTTGATTATCCCTTATCTGAACTGTTCGGGTCCGGCAGCATTTCGAATAACAGATACTTACGGATGATGGATTATTCCGGCAGCACCAGCCCTAAAAATGATCTATATTACCTAAATTCAGTGTGAGCATCTTGCTCATATAGATCATTTTCGGCAGTGGATCTGGTGAACTTACCTGCTCCACGGTGCTGTTGAGATGATCTGTCCGTCACGTGTAGTCCCTCCCTCCCGTCGTAGCGTTCTGGGAACTACATTTCCCATGAGCGCTGGCTCCTCATTTACGGTGCCCGGGAGGGTGACGCAAAGGAGCTTCACTGCCGGACGCCAGGCAGGTGCCTATCCCTTATCCAAAGTGACCCACATCCAAAAAGTTTTTCGGTCATTTCGTTTTTTGGATCTGTGGATAAGGGAAACTCAACCTGTATTGCTTATTTTATTGTCATCAGTAGCCCGGTACGGATATATCCAGATACCTTTTATGAAGTATTTATACTGCTAATGAAATTATTACTTGACGTCTCCCCAGTTCTTCTGTTTTACATGCAATAAAAAAAAAAAAAACAACTGAACTCTAGATCACAGGGATGAAGCAAAAGAAGGACCTGTTAATATTTTATGGACAAATTTGCATACTTTGCATGTTGAAATCTAAAACCTTTACAGGCTCCCTGTTTGTTGTCTCCTTCAGTGGTACACATTGCTGTTTAAATGTTCTTGCACATTTGTGTTGTATAGAAAATACATTACCTTATTATAGAGATACACACATCATATTACAAACACAGTATCATTTCAAGGGCTTGGACACGTGGCCCATGTCATGAATTGGGAGAATAATAATGCCAGTTAAGTTTTTTTGCATGTTAGTACGCTACATCTCCCATTAAGCGTAAGCAGCTAAACGACAGGCTGGCTAAGCATCAGGAGGTGTGACAGTCCAATGCCCAAATGTAACCAACATTGTATCAGTTGACTGCTTGATCCTTTGAGAGACTATTGCTATACTTCTCACTGCATTTTGGTTATTTTTACAACAGACCTAAATACTATCAACTGGGGAATCAGGATTAAGGTAAGATAATGAAATTGGAAATGTGATTTAGTAAGTGGAATATCAGATGTATATTTTTTTCTATTTAGGTAGCTCACTTGAAACGAGCCTAGCTGAAGTTAGTGCATTAGTATGTAAATTAAAAAAAGTTCGATGGAAACCGGGTAATTTGCATACCAGGCTACAAGATGATGTCATAAGCAGGAGATACCACAGACACATTTAAAAATCATTTTCCTCTTAATTTAGATATTTGCTTACAATCCTGCTAACATCCACTTTCTAAGTGATATGATGAACTTGTTAATTAGGTAGAAAAAAGGGCAGAAACTCTAACATGTAAATATATACATAACGTGTCCATGACTTGTCTCTGACATGCAGAACAATACAGACCAGACAATCGGTACAGATGCGAGCAGGACTTTGCTCGGATGTCTCTGAAGCTTGCAGGGAGGATTACAAGAAGAGATATAGAATTAATGCATACTATTTTTGGATAAGCCTCCGATGGCTGTAAGACTGATCTTAAGTCTCTTGCTCTCATTAATTCCTTATATGAAAGCAACAAATGTGTTTGAAAATCTCTCCTCCCTCCCTTCACTTTTGTCTTCTGATTAAAGTTCTGACCTATTTAATTTGCTGAAAAGTTTGATAAAACAAAACAAAAAACAAACAAACAAAAGCTGAATGTCAGAAAAACTTTAATCTGATTACATTGTATTAAGTTTGCTTGTGCATCACTCTTTTCTTGGATGTGCTTGAACATCATCTATTTATTTACTGAAGTCTCCCAGCTGGATGAAGCAGCACATTTTTTAAATAAAGAGTCCTATATCAAACAATGGCATGTATTTATATATTACATAAATTGACATCATTTCACAGCACCTTAACTATGTTTTATTAAAAAGCCATACCTGACGAGCTCTGCATAGGACAATCTTTGAAGGTTTAGCAATGCATTAGGGTCTACTCAATAAAGAGAGAATTGCAGGTAATGGAGATGGGAATTTTAAACTTTAGGCCAATGTAGCAGAGTTGGAAAAGTTCTTCAGTTTAGCTTAATGAGATAATTTTTCCAACTCTACTACTACTTTGGCCTTACTTTTTTTTAATTATAAAAAACATAATTAAGGTGCTGTGAAGACTCATTTCAAAGTATGCCAATTTACCGTATTTGCTCGATTATAAGACGAGGTTTTTTTCAGAAAAAAAAATCAGAAAACTACCCCTCGTCTTATAATCGAGGTCTTCTTATAATCTGACCTCAAATTGAGGTCAGATTATAAGACATGGATCCAGGTCCCCAGCAGAGCTGCAGGGGACCTGGATCCCCCTCTTTAGCAGCAGGGGATGTCTGCGCAACGAGCGCCGACTCCCCTGCTTCCGCCCGGCACGACCGCCGGGGCTTCTGTGAAGAAGCCGGGTACTTCCGCTTTCGTCACAGAAGTCCCGGCGAGCGTGCCGGGCGGCAGCAGGGGAGGTCTGCGCTCATCGCGCAGACTTCCTCTGCTGCCCCACTAGGCACCAGGGACAATCGGGCAGCTGGGGGATGTCTGCACTATACGTGCAGATATCCTCCATGCTGCCCGACACGGCAGACTATTATGACGGACAGCTGTCCGTCATAATAGACTGCCGTGTCGGGCAGCATGGAGGATGTCTGCAAGTATCGTGCAGACATCCCCCGGCTGCCCCCACTAGCCACCAGGGATCAAGGTAAGGGGAAGGGAGGGAGGGGGGGGGGCAGAGAGACAGGGGGAGGGAGGGAGGGGGACAGAGAGACAGGGGGGACAGAGAGACAGGGGGGCAGAGACAGAGACAAGGGGAGGGAAGGGGTTAAGAGACAGAGACAAGGGGAGTGAGGGGGTTAAGAGACAGAGACAAGGGGAGGGAAGGGGTTAAGAGACAGAGACAAGGGGAGTGAGGGGGTTAAGAGACAGACAAGGGGAGGGGGGAGAGAGAGAAAAATGGGGGCAAGGGAAAGAGAAAGGCAGCATTGGCACATAAAAAGAAATAAAAACTAGAAATAAATTTTTTGATATCATAATTTTTTATTAAAAAAGCAATTTACATGTGAATATATACAAGTTGAACTTTTTTCCTATAGGGTAGTCTTATATTCAGGCTTTTAGTTTTTTTCCTAATGGAATATCCAAAGTTTGGGGGGTCGTCTTATAATCGAGCAAATACGGTATGTAAAATATGACTATATATATATATAAATATATATGAATATAAGAAGCATGTATACTTCTTATGCCTAAAGTGGCACCACCCATTAATATGCTGTTATCCAAGTTCTCCAACTGTGTTAGCTGAATACTCAATTGGTCAGCATATTATTATATTAGTTTCCAGGTAGAGTGCCAGCTACCCTGCCCCATTTTTCAGACAGCAGCACAATATAACCCACAGACTATCACCTAAAAACTCCTTAAAAACAAAAACCAGACCCCCGGCGAACGTCTCGCAGACAGAAACCTTTGCTTCATCAAGGGGACGCTAAGCCGAGACTGATAAAGCCAGAAATGAAAATAGCCCGCCCATGATGAAGGTGACTCTAACTAGCTATGGACATCAATGGGTGTATGTTTTGCCTCTCCGTAACTATAGTAGTCTAAACCCACAAAATATGCTTTAACACAATATCTATGCGATTTAAATTACCAATAAATTTGTCTAATTAGGTAACGTGAGTCTTTTTAGCAGACAAAGGCAGAACTTAATAAAGGAATATTTATTATGAACAAAAGAACAGTCACAGTGCTTGCATAAAATAAAACAGATGACAAATTATTTACACCAAAACAGATAAAAATAAAAAGGAGAAATTAACAGAAAACCTAACTACTCAGATGGAGGGACTGCGGCAATGAAATGACGGCAACTTACACAAAATTAGATCTTGGCCCCTAGTAAGCACTCTGGACATTGTTCCATCAATAGATTTATACCTTGTCAGGGCAACTCAGGTTTCCAAGCCGGCCCAGAGGTGGGAAGGTGTACCTAGAAGTGTCCTACCCCACGTGTGGTGTAACTACCCCAGTCAAAATATGGAATCTTGTTTCTAATTTCCCTCCCATGCATGTCAATTCTTGCCTCTATTAATTTGTTGCAATTTATGAAGTCCATAGATATGTCACACTTGCTACCCATGACTCTATACCACAGACTTCACAATAACTTCAAAATGGCTCAAGTTGCACCAGCCATATTTGTACTCATTTTGTAGGGTGTACTCTTCCGTGTCTAAATATTCCCAAAATGAAGCATGATTAATAATCAGTGAGTTATTATTAATGCATGTTTGGGATATGACTTTTGCAGGACAAGACTTTTGTAAGAGCAGGGCCGGTGCAAGGATATTTGCCGCCCTAGGCAAAATAAAAATTGCCCCCCCACACACACATTATCAGCCGCTAGAGGTGCTTCCGTGATTCTCACTGTGAACATTACAGTGGGAGGATGCGGAACATCCAAAAAAAGCAAAAAAACATTTGCAGCTGAGAGGAGGATCGGGGAGGAAAGTTCCCAGCTTTGGCGCTGGAGAAAGGTAAATGGCTGAAGGGGTTTTAACCCCTTCAGCCTAGTGGGAGGGGGACACGAGGGTGCCCCACTCCTAAGGACTATATAGTGCCAGGAAAATGAATTTGTTTTCCTGGCACTATAGTGCTCCTTTAACACCTATAAACTGTAGTGGTTATGGGACTATAGTGTCCTTTAAATGTGAGGTAAATTAGTTTCCAATGTAGTATTAATAACTAAACAACTAAATAATAAACATATTGAATTGTCTACTTACCACCAGGACATTAAGATGATCTGGTCTCTGGCTGCAGTCTGGCTCTTGGTCTGGCTCTGGGGACTGGAGACAAACACCAATGGATTTTGCCCCCCAATATGCCAGGACTTAGCCTCTCAATGTGCCATGATTTTGCCCCTCATTATGCCAGGATTATGCCCCTCAGTATGCCAGGATTTTCCCCCACAATATGCCAGGATTATGCCTCTCAATATCCCAGGATTATGCCCCTCAATATCCCAGGATTATGCCTCTCAATATGCCAGGATTATGCCCCACAATATGCCAGGATTATGCCCCTCAATATGCCAGGATTATGCCTCTCAATATCCCAGGATTATGTCCCTCAATATGCCAGGATTATGCCCCACAATTTGCCAGGATTATGCCTCTCAATATGCCAGGATTATGCCCCTCAATATCCCAGGATTTTCCCCCACAATATGCCAAGACTTAGCCATCCAATATGCCAGGATTTTCCCCCACAGTATGTCAGCCAGGATTTAGCCACCCAATATGCCAGGATTTCCCCCCACAGTATGCCAGCCAGGATTTAGCCACCCAATATGCCAGGATTTTCCCACACAGTATGCCAGCCAGGATTTAGCCACCCAATATGCCAGGATTTTCCCCCACAGTATGCCAGCCAGGATTTAGCCACCCAATATGCCAGGATTTTCCCCCACAGTATGCCAGCCAGGATTTAGCCACCCAATATGCCAGGATTTTCCCCCACAATATGCCAGCCAGGACTTAGCCACCCAATATGCCAGGATTTTCCCCCACAGTATGCCAGGATCCTCCCCCCTTCCCCCTTACTTACCTCCTTGCTGCTGCTCTCCCGGTGCTCTCATCTGCCCGTCTGTGGCTGTGAGGGAAGCGTTGTGCGCTCCCCTCCAGCCAATGCGCATTCAATAAAGTTTTTTTAAACAAACTTTATTGAATGCGCATTGGCTGGAGGGGAGCGCACAACGCTTCCCTCACAGCCACGGACCTCCACCGGAGACAGAGCAGCAGCGACAAGGTAAGTAAGGGGGAGGATTATTTTTTTTTGACACAGGGTTCCGGCGCCCCCAGCTAAGATGCGCCCTAGGCAGCTGCCTAAGTCGCCTTACTGGTGGCGCCGGCCCTGGGTAAGAGTCACTTTGCATATCAAAAGAACCTACTATCTATTAGGGGATACCGACCTTTGCTAGATAGACTTGCTGGCAACTCAGTGTAACATTTCACACCTTGTAACATCAGTTCCAGCTTCAAAGGAAACACTCAAGTTGTAAAGCTTTTCAGATCACAAAGATCATACCATCTCTACCGGATAGTAGATGCAGGTATGCACGACACCAATTTTTGTGACAACAACTATACTTCTTTAAAAGACAGATGTTATTCTTGGTTAGTATTTATATTTAAAAAATCTGCCAAAGACTTAAGGGTCTACTCAATATAGACAGATCTGACCCGAAATGGGTCCAGATCAAAGAAGATGAATTACAGAATTTTCCAAAATTTGGCTTCTCAATATTCGTAGTTTTCATAACGATTTTCAGCCATGTTTGGTTCGGAATCATTAAACTAAAATAGACAAATTTCGGGCATTTAGATTTTTCATTCAGTTAACTGGAGAATTTAAATGAAAATTGTTAAAACAAAATTAGCCCCACTGGGGCCAGCGGACTGCTGCGGGCCCCATAAATAAAAAATAAATACCCTGGCCCCTATTAAAATCAGGGTAATTATTTCTGGCCCTCCCTAATAATAAACAGGAATAATTACACATGAAGGGGCCAGGGCAAGTTACCTTGACCCCACGTCAAAAATGGGGCTAAAGACTGGGCAAAGACTTAGGATTACATGTATTCCATAAGCCGAAAGTCTATAAACCGAACGTTCGGTTTATAGACTTTCGGCTTATAGAAAACATGTAGTACTATTGCTATTCTATAAACCGAACGTTCGGTTTATAGAATAGCAATAGGATTACATGTATTACATAAGCCGACAGCCTATAAACCGAACGTTCGGTTTATAGGCTGTTGTCATTTCACTTCACGGTGAATCGAGACTTTGTCTCCGTGTAGTGAAATGCTATTGTATTCTATAAACCGACTCTATTTCGGCTTATAGAATGCAATAGTACTACGAATGGACGAATGAACGAATGATTTTCGTTTATTAACCACTCGTTCATTCGGCTTTCGTTAGCTTAGCATTTTCGTTCTTCGTTTTTTGGACGAATGGACGAAAATGCTATTTTCAGACGAAAATGCATTCGTCCGAAAACGAATGCACATGTCTAGTAAATAGATAAAAATAGGACGGCACCCTTCCTCTATACATCCATCCTCAGTGGAGGATGGATGTCTAATGAAATATCAGTCCAGGCGGGTTGGAATTAAAAAAACAAGGAGGCCTGGACTGAGATTTCATTAGACATCCATCCTCAGCTGATAGATGTATAGAGAAAGGGCTCCAACATGTTTTTTTATTTCTTTTCATTTTTTGCCGGTGTTATATTATTAGAATAGGATTATTTTTATTTATGGATCAGTACATATATACTAGTCTATTAATTAGCGATTAAAACTTAAGAAATTTAGTTTTATTATATTTTATTCTGTTGCTGCTATATATTACTTTTTAATATACAAGTACAATTTTGATTACATTACATTTATTTTTACAACCCTGTTCTATCACCATCGCAATTATTTTAGCGCGTCCACCGCTTCTAAGGAGTAAACCCTATGTTATTCTTTCTATGAGGCAGGGGGACCAGTGCTCCGTCACAGCAGAGAGAGATATTCAGAGAACAATCGCGCACAAACCAACCAATCAGATGATCATCTCCTACCTGGACAGAGAAATGTGCCTCATCATAGAGCACGACATGACAGCCTATTTGGCTCCCACAAGAAATCCAAAAAGGTCCTGAACAAAACTCCTTGTGGGTGATTCAATTTTTTTTTTATAGAGGGTTTAATCACTATAATGGTTAAAAATGATTAACATGTATTCAGTCCCCCTCTGGTCATCTTCTAATGAATATGCCACCACCAAATAAATACTAACAATTTAACATTGACTAAATTACCCAGTGTAAACTAGACATTAACATCCAGATAGTAAAGGACACTATCCCTATTAAAGGGACACGAAACCTGCAGCCATCAGAAGACAAATAATTCATTATTGGCTCAGCATTTCCAGGCTTTCTCATGCTATCCCAGGTTCAATACCCATGGGTTCCAACAAAGACGTGTCATATTACATGAGATGAATTACCGTAATACTAGATTATAAATTGCTCTCTTGTAAAAAAAATATATAATTATTCTGGGGTTAAAATCTTTCATTTACTATTTAATAATTCTCTTGGTAAGCTTCAATCTACTTAGATTATACAAAGGTAACATTACAGAGTAAAAAACAAACAAAAAACACGGCTTAAACACTGGATTACAAATGATTTTCTTATAATCTTTAAATGAAAATAGGAAAATCTATCAATGTTGTACCAGCGAATACTCTGCAACTAATGAAATTATAGCCTGGTCTGCAGGCACACAAGGAGGATTATTAATATCTGTTATATAGCTCTTATTGCTTCTGTGCATGTGCCTGCAACTATTCCAATTTGGGTCTGTGGGATGGGTTCATAGTGAGTCACATCCAGAAAATGGCAAGGTCTTACTGGTCTTTCAAACTGGTTGGTGGCTTCAAGATATTATTCATACTCACCCCGTAATAAATATGATGGTGGTTTATACTGATGCAGGTAGTTTAAATCTGTATGAAGTCATCACAGACAGTAACAAACACTCATTAAAACTTCCACAGAAAAGATACAATTATTTAAGAATATTCTGTAAGTGAGTGAATTAGTCAGTTACTAGGCTTGTATCTGTTGAATACATCCCTTTAGTAATGAGGTTTATGACCCTTCGCTATTCAAACAATCAATATCAGCTTCATTTAATCTCTTAAAACAGTGATTCTCAAATCTGTCCTCAGGAACCCCCAACAGTCCAGGATTTAGGGATTACCCAGTTGTGTTTAAATAAGAATATGTAGAACACCTGGTGTGGTTCCCTAACCATTAAGCAGCCAAAACCTCAAACCTGTCCAAAGGACAGGTTTGAGAATCGCTGCCTTAAAGGATAGCTCAACCTCTGCTGTACACCTTAGCTAATGCTAATAAAATTCCTGCTAAATAGATTCTAACATTTTTCATGAGTTTAGGAATAGTGTTGAGCGAACCCGAAGCGCACTGTTCGGGTTCGTACCGAACATTACGGTGTCCGTACTCCGGACCCGAACCCGGATATTTCACTGTATGTTCGGGTTGGAGTAAGAGTTTCGGCTATAAACCGAAAGTCTTTAAACCGAAAGTAATTCGGTTTATAGACTTTCGGTTTATAGAATACATGTAATGCTATTGGCTATTCTATAAACCGAAAGTCTTTAAACTGAACGACATTCGGTTTATAGAATAGCAATAGCATTACATGTATTCTATAAAACTAAAGTCTATCAACCGAATGTCTTTTGGGTTATAGACTTTCGGTTTATGTAATACATGTAATGCTATTGCTATTCTATAAACCGAAATAGAGTCCCCATTCATAAGAATAGGTCAATTGACCTATTCATATGAATGGGGACTCTATTTCGGTTTATAGAATAGCAATAGCATTACATGTATTACATCTGAGAGTCAAATAGAACCGTCAAATACTGTGCTTACAGCGCAGTTTGAAAAATTCTTATAGTTTTGGGTGCTAAATAGTACATTTGCGTCTTGCGGTGTACTTCATATCTGAGAGTCAAATAGAACCGTCAAATACTGTGCTTACAGCGCACTTTAAAAAATTCTGGCTACCTCCTCCTCCTCCAGTGCCGCTTCCACCTACAGAGCCACGGTCACCGCCTCCTCAACCTATGGGTCATTTAGTATAAACTGAAAGAGAATACCCTGCACTCCAACCCTCTCTCAAATGGATAATTCTGTTGATCCTCCTGGCAGTCATGCTTTAGATTTAGATTTATGTTCTTCCAAAGCTAAAATCAAAGATTCCATCTAGTGCTATTTTATGGCTCAGCTGTATTTGTAATTTGTATGTATTTTATGTTATTTTAAGTTATTTCCCTATCCACATTTGCTTGCAGGGCACTTGTCCTACTCTTACCCACATTTTAATTCCTTTTGCAGCCCTCTAGCCCTTTCCATGACTTTTTAAGAAGCATTTTAGTGGCCAAAAGTCCGTGTCCCCATTGACTTCAATGGGGTTCGGGGTCAAGTTCGAGCACGGACCCGGACATTTTTTCGAAGTTCGGTCGAACCTGCCGAACCCGAACATCCAGGTTTCCGCTCAACTCTATTTAGGAATAGTCAATGATTACATGCTTTTTTTTTTTTTTAAAGTTATAGAGCAATAACTGAAAGTAGCATATTGCTTTTTCGGATTAGGGGATGTTAGCCGCATTTTGGGCATTTTGATTCTCCAGATCTGACATGGAGAATTGAAAATAAAATGTGAAAATTTTATTTAAAAAAAAACATAGCCCATCCTCTTGGGGCCAGCAGACTTTTGCTGACCCCATCAATAAAAAAACAAACCTTCAGGCTCCTTTAAATCTGTCCTGCAGGAAGGGGGTCGCTACTGGGAAGGTTGGAGTCAGACAACAGGGGGCAGGGAAAAGGGTAGTTATGTGCTCTTTTGGGGAAGTTTTAAACCCGGGAAAACATGGGGCACATAAGACATACATAAGACATACACTTCAGGGAACACAGTTTCTTCCGACTGGCTTCAGCTCTGGGTTCATTCACCCCAATCACGGTGGTTTATGACAACAGTGACAAGAACATTAGGCTAAATACTACAGTCGAATCAAACAAAGAAAAAAATAGCAGAAAAATGGCACTCACGGAGGTAGGTAAGTGAAAAAATATTTAATCCAATAACATATTAACGGTAGTCACAGCAATCGGTGGGGAGAAAACTAACTCTAATTCAGGTGAAGCTGCCACGTCGGCAGAGGCACCCGGATAGAATACAAGGGGATTACTTCATTTCATTTGTGGACTGACCGGCTGTGTGAGAGCCTGCATTTTTTCTCTCGCTGTAAATACTACAGTCCCCATGATGAGGTTGTCCACATTTAGCGTGAAGCTCATGCAATCAAATAACTTCTTTAATGCTGACTGAGCATAATACAATAAAGCAATGCTCCCAACCTAGTTCATTATTTTGGGATTTGCAATTCTCATAATGCCCAGCCAGACTGAAGCCTCTCATGCTGCTGGCTGAGCATTATGGAATTGGTAGGCCACAGCATTAATCAACATTGAAAAAAAATTAAGCTAGTGTATCCCTTGCAGGTAGTTTAGTTGGGAGGCACAATGGAGACTGGAGGAACTTACAGAAGTAAGTTAGAGTTCTCCTCTAACCTGTCTATTTTACACTGAGGGCTAACCATGTGAAAAGCCCCAAACTGAGCTTTTCACTGGGAGACTCGAGACTTCGACCACAGTAGAGCCCCCTAGCAAAGCCTCTGTTTTCGAGTGATATATATATATTTATATATGTAATGTCAACAAATTTACTAATTTATTAAAAATTACTTTTCATGGTTAACGCAATACTGATTGTGATTAGGGTTGCCACCCAGCCGGTATTTTACCGGCAGGCCGGTAAAAATATGGCTCGCTGCCAATTAGTCTATGGAGGCAGTAGCAAGGCCGGTATTTTTGTGTGGAAAAGGTGGCAACCCTAATTGTGATTAAAGAGCAATTCTGGTGCAAAGGTGTAAATTATGGAAACCAGTGGAATCTTTCTGCTGATTGCTCCAGACTTTGGTGTCACTAGAGGGTGGTAGGGAGGACCTGACCCTGCACAGGCTGTATGAGCTGCTGCCAGACTGCAGTAAAGCGTGGGGTTAAACTCAGGTAAGTCCTGAGTGCAAAGTGGCTTCTGGGGCAATTGCTGAGTACAAAGTGGCTTCTGGGGCATTTCCTATGTGCAAAGTGCATTCTGGGGCGATTCCTAAGTTGAAAGTGGCTTCTGGGGCAAGTCCTGAGTGCAAAGTGGGGTTGAAAGCAAATCCTGAATGAAAAGTGAGTTTTGGTGAAATTCGTGAGTACAAACTAGGGCAATTCCTGAGATTAAAGTGGGTTTGGGGGCAAGTCATGAGTGCAAAGTGGACTCTGTGGCAATTCTGGAGTGCAAAGTGGTCTCTGGGGCATGTCTTGTGGGTGCATTCTGGGTGCCAGGGCTGGGTTTTGGGGTGTGGAACCTGTGATCTATATGTACAGTTTGTTTCCACATGTTGTTTATTTGAGCTATACATGAACTAGAGTGTTATGCTGGTGATTTGCAATACTGGTTTTGCATGTGTTATTCATAATTTATTTGTTACAAAGAGTTTTTCCTCTCTTGTTTTTGTTGTCGATGTTTAGGTGATTTGTGCTGGGGGGGGGGGGGGGGGGGGGCTGCCTATTTGGTTATACAAGAGGCCCCAAAAATAAGAGAGGGTAAGGAGGAGACTATTTAGCTTCAACGATTTTAATACCAATAAAAACATATAAAGAATCTTACATTCAAAGATCCACTTGACCAATACATATATAGAGTCCCAGTAGCAGTCTCCTCTTGTCCACAACGCGTTTCACCCCCAAAGTAGGGCTTTTTTTACTTTGGGGGTGAAACGCATTGTGGACAAGAGGAGACTGCTACTGGGACTCTATATATGTATTGGTCAAGTGGATCTTTGAATGTAAGATTCTTTATTTGTTTTTATTGGTATTAAAATCGTTGAAGCTAAATAGTCTCTTCCTTACCCTCTCTTATACTACTGCTGGGAGTACCTTCTGGGTCTGCCACCCTGAATAAGCTGCCTAGGATTCCTCTGTGAACCAGTTGGATCTTTAACCCCTTGGTGGGCTCCCTGGATGCTGTATAGACTGAGCAGATCTCTGCTCAGGAAGATGTGAGTGTGTTCTCACTTATTATTTGTTATCAGCACTTTTATGTGATATACTACACTATATTATTTCAGTTCTGTTTTGTTTTATTTTTTTCCCTTCGGATTGAATATTGAGCTGATTTACTTTAAGGCTGATTTACTTTAAGGGTAACAATTTATTATTTATTTTTCCTGAGTTGTGTGTTTTGAAGTGTTGGGTCACAGCGCACGTTTTCACTTGTGTGTTGTTTTGATTTGTTTATTGCCAGGAGTGAGACACTGGTAGAATTTGCTGCAGCTGTTTCCACCACAATTGGGCGCAGTGTGTTTCTCTCTTGTTTCTTGTAAACAATGCAACTGTTATTCAGTGATTAATCCAAGTGTAGATAAAGTATACAAGGAAAAGAATGGGAAGGAGTGAGCTATGAAAAATAGGAACCAAAAAGTGCTGCAAGGGTGAGAGTAGTGCACAATAACTAAACAATGGTGAACAATAAAAACTGGGATAACCCTGTGCTCAATGAAAAATGTGAACATTTACTAAATAAAAAACAGCTGTATATGTGGTGCTGCAGTGAAGGAATGTGTCTTGAAAACCTATTTAAGCCTTCTTGGGCCGACGAGGAATCAAGCTCGGACCTCAAGGTGTCCTCTGCTTCCACGTACTTTCCACCAATTTCCACCAATGCTGGTAGAGTCTCAGGGCCTCAGGCTTAACTGCCTCCTCTCTGCCTGTGGTCTGACAAGGTGGCGCATGCAGAAACTGCAGCCTCTGTGTACACCAGTGTATAATGGCAAGTCCCGGCATAATCTCTACCACCTCAGAATCAAACTTTGTAGGCTCTGAGATGCTAAAAGCTAAATGGTTGTGTCATACCCAACATGTTCCCCTGACAATTTGGAATGCCAGGATTGGGGATTTGCAAGAGGAGTGTCAGACACTGCAGACACCAGACAATGAAAATCAGGACCACAGGCAACAATCAAAAGAGGATAGACAAATAGGAAATCAGTCTAACTCTGCTCAAGCCTTTGAGTCAGTCCAACACTAAGAAAAAAAAAAGTTCTAGTGCTAGGGGCAAAGCAAGATGTTGGGTCTACTTGGGTGTCTCTGACTTTTGTCAATGTGTTCCAAAGTTTTGGACCACTTTGGATCACGTTGGTCAACTCTCTCATCTGAGCTAATCTGAGACCACCAGTGTGGTCCCAAATGGGTAGAAACATCTGTCATTGGGACCAATTTTTTATGATGAAATTTCAGTAGCTGAACTGCACTGGAGTGGGCCAGAGTTATTTCGCTAACTCCTGGATCTTTGGGGCCTTTTATTTTAATTTATGAGGCCAGTGGCAGTCTTCTGGCCACAAGGGGGCATATTATATATATATATATATATATATATATATATATATATATATATAATTTTTATCTGCACATTTGGTCTGTAACATTAATAGTGATAGAGATATATTGGAAGAAGGCTGCCCATAATCAAGCATCCTTCTATGTTTTATTCTGTTAACAGTTGCAAAGTTTTCTCTTTCACCTCAAATCAGAAACAATTATTCACTTTAAAACATAGTATATAATAATTAAAAATACTACTTGCCAGGGCCAGCCCTAGCGTTGTGGCTTTTTTCCTCATTTTATTTTAAAGATCAGGGGACAGTATATGTGTGTTACTGCTGCAGATCTTTGTGAAACTCTCACACACCACCTATTATTGTAAGTTTTGGACTATTTCCCTCAGCATTACAACTGCCATTAACCTTACAAGTACACTCAGTGTTGGTCTGAAAGTCAGCTCTGCCAATGGCCCCTCAAATTAATACATTGAACTTCAGTCTGTCAATAACTAGCATCAAGCTTAAACACTTAATGGAGAATCCAACACTATTTAACATTGTAGTACCCCCAGCTGTGTAATTGTTTCTTGTGATCAAAGCTGTTCTTACCTTGAGTCTTGGTGACAAGGATTTTGAAGATTATTTCCCAGGAAGATAAGCAACAGCAGGGATGTTCTGTAGCATGAAGTCAGGAGAGTGAGTACCAGGCTCTGTGTGCTTCCACAGGTGTTCAGTGACCCTTCTCACTCCTTGTCTGGGATACAGGGAGCGAGATGGTGTAGCTATGGGAGGAGGGAGATAAGCTGTATTCTCAGCTGATTATAGGGAGGAGCACCAAATAAAGGCAAGAGGGGAACGAGTGCAGGTTCAGACTAGAAGGGCTGGGATTTAGATGCTTTATGGATGGGAGATGAGGCAGAGCCTACAAGAGTACAGGTTAACGCAGCAATATTACAAACAGAGAGGCAAGGCACAATGTGTTACTAACTGATGTGAATTTAGACTGCAGCAAAAGTAAATATCATATATATATATAGAGAGAGCAATTTATACAGATTGTAAGGAAATCCCTCTTATCAGTGTTGCAAAATAGCAAATACTAATTTGGCTGATCTGAAACGACATCAGAACATTTGTAACAGAGCGGAGATGGGAATTTAAATTCCAACTAGTGGTTTCATAATATAAAGCTCTGATGGTAGTTAATGGGTTGAAAAAAACCCAAAATGACCATACTAAGTTGCCATTTAAATGATAAAGCAGATTTGTGCTCTATTAGGGGGTGCCCAGCCAGAGATCACCTTCATCTCCAAATAAAAACTGCTTCTCCCCAAAAGGTTTAAATAGGAAATTGGATCTCATCCCTTTTGTGTAGTCTTTCTGATTAATAATAAATATTTAGATTAAAATATTGATTTTGTGGTATATTTGATATATGTTAAACACTTCCCTTCTTTTTCAGGATGTTGTGTCAAAAATCACCATCCTCCTCCATCCTGCTCCTGTCCATGATTATAAACACCTCATAGGATAGTAATATTTATATATTTACAATTATAATGTTTTTCTAGATAAATGTGTATGTATATATTTGTCTTAGAGAATAGGAACAGACGCGCTACAGAGCATGGCTATACTTTGTTTTATATATCTTTGTTTTGGCTCCCAGTTGGTTTTAATTGTGTGTTGTTTGTATTTTTCACTGTATGACAATAATAATGTACAATTTATTGTTACACTTGATATTGTGTTGACACTGATTAAATTGTAGTACTACATTGTAGCGTAAAACATCTTTTGTTTCACTAAAGGAAACAGTACCCTACTTACTACTTGCCTCAATTTTCATAAATGCAACCAAATGCCTGACTGAAGAGACAATGTGTTTCTAAATGTGTCTGTCTTTGGTGTTTCATGTTTCATAACATCAAATGTGAAAAATGTGTAATTTGCATACTGAACCACCAGGAGACTGCATGGCACATTTAAAGGACAACTGTCAGCCCAAAATTATGTAATGTTTATTGAAATATTGCATAACGTGAAGGCATTTTAAATAGAAATGCTTTAATGAAAGAATACAAATACATTAGCTTGTTGAGCTTTCTTTGCTCTGTATACTTCTATTAGGGGGCAGACATCTTGTATCAGATGGGTCAGATCTAGTGTTGAGAGAACCCGAACCGCACTGTTCGGGTTCGTACCGAACATTATGGTTTTTGGACCCCGGACCCGAACACGGACATTTCACTGTATGTCCGTGCTGGAGTTCGGGGTTCGGCGATTAAATTGTATGTAATGCTATTGGCTTTCTATAAACCGTCAAAGTCAATTGACCTATTCGTATGAATGGGGACACTCTTACCCACATTTTACTTCATTTTGCAGCCCTCTAGTCCTTTCCAGGACTTTTTTAGAGGCATTTTAGTGGCCAAAAGTTTGTGTCCCCATTGACTTCGGGACTGCCGAACCCGAACATCCAGGTGTCCGCTCAACTCTAGTCAGATCTTCTTTCATCTGTCCCAACATGTCAGCCCCCAGATAGGACTATATAAAATCTATAAGATACTTTATTTGTATTCTTTCATTAAAGCATTTCTATTTAACACACTTGATGCAATCTTTCAATTAAACAAAACGTAACAGTTTGCTCGGTTGTCATTTGAAACCAATTTTTCTCAAATTTTCAATTTTTTGTACAATCAATAGACCATTTTAATTGGTTTGTGTTTTCTTCATTCACGGTATAAAAATGTATAGATGACAGAGTAACTTTGTACCTTTTAAATAGAGGTACACATAGTCTAAAAAGCCTAAAAAGGGCTACATTTTCACAAATTTGGTAAATTATTGACATAATAAAGGGGTTTAGTTTCATTACAGATTGATTAACTCCCAGGCTTAGATGAAAGGCCCATAAATACAAGGATGGATTAACAATAGGGATAATGAAGACATGACAAATGGCAAACATTATGAGTTTTTTTTTTGTTTTTTTTTAGTGAACACAAAGTAAATAAAAAAAAATAAAAACACAAATAGTAATAATAAAAAAATAAAAAATGAATATTTTTAATCCTTTAGCTTAGCAGAGCTTCAGTTATATTCTTTACATAATATGATCGAGTTATGTCCCGGTTTTAGGTGGAGTGCATTTAATTTCAAGTATGGTGCACTTTTCACTGTTGAAGCAGGAGCTTATAGGTTCAGTTGCTAGTGCTTTTCAGAGTTGCCAAGTAAATCTCCAGGCACATGTGAAAAGAGCCAGGGATTATGAACTGTTATCAATTAACCCTGACGTGAAATCTAATTAAGATCATTATTTGATGCAGCCTTGTCCTCAGAGCAGGATAACATAACAAGCTGCCGCTCGCAGGCCTGAGAGAGAGAGGACTTAAGCACCAAGGGACCATAGCAACTCAAATGCTGATTCATCCTGTGCACTTGCTTCTTATTATTAACCTCTTAGCTCCTGTAGAGGTGTCTACTGCACTGAATGCAAACACTGCATTGAATGTTGGAGCAATGCACATTTATTGCAGTATAAACAAGCATTATACAATATTTATTGCGGTGGAACTCTGTAATACAGGGATAGGCTGATTTCTAAAAATGCAAACAATAGTGAATAATGAGGCAAAATGCAATAAGTACTGAACTTATTTATATATCTTTAAACAGAATACACTCTATATTCTGCATTTCAGTCAGAAAACAGGTCTGCTATCTGAGATATGTCAAAATATTCATGATGTTTTACTGGCTCGCCTAAAAAAAAGGCTAGAAGCTTCAGTGGGAATACATATTGAATACATAGTAATAGGCAGGGAATTGCCAACATTATTAGGTCAGTTTGGGTCAGTTTGGGCCTTTTAAAAGGTACAGATCATCAAAAGTAGGGTACTTCAAATCCAAGTTACATAAAATAGAGAAACCAGTTGCTTCAGAGTCTGGCAGAATAGCCAAAAATATATAAATGAAGGGTGTATTAAATAAAGAGAGACTTGCAGGGAATTGAGAGGGGAATTTCAAACTTAAGACCAATGTAGCAGAGTTTAAAAAATTCTCCAAAATGGCTACTTTGAGTTTATGTTTGAAATTTCCCCCTCCATTCCCTGCAATTCTCTCTTTATTGTGTAGACACTTTAGTAATGGGGGAGCGGTTCAGCACTTGTCATTCCAGAAGAATCAATACCAACGCAAAATAGTGAACGCGATCAATCCAAATGCTTTGAAAAAAACATCCTAAATTTGATTTTGCAATTAAAACCCACATGGCAGGTACAAGACAAGGATCCCTTATTGTTTCATGCTATGGTGCTTAATCATAGTCCTGCGATTGAGTGCCATAGTGTGAAACACATGAGGCGATTGTATTGTACCTGCCATGTGGAATTTTAATTGCAAAAAGAGATAAATAATATGTTTTATATAGAATTTGTCATGAGCACCTCCACTATTTTGCTTTGGTACTCCACATCTATTAGCAAAGTGCCGCCAGGAGCAGCTTTCCCATCAAAGGGCCGGCTTGGCGGGGGCCCCCATAAATTAGTGGGCCATGGGCAGATGCCCCGTTTTTTGTTTTGAAAAAAAAAAAATGTTTTCCTTTTTTTTTTAAAGGGCCGGGCCCGTGACGGGTGTATCGCCTGTCACCCCCTGATGGTGGCCCTGAGTTCCTGTATTTATGTTTGTTCCTTTGTCTTTACCTGCTCTTTAGTCTGTCCTGTAGCCCTGCACTCTGTATTCAGTTCTGTTCTGTTGCAGTTCCTTTCGCATATTTCTGAACTCAGGACAACATTTAGAAACTATTTAGACGGGGTCTTTTTTAATGATTGTATTTGTGTTTTTCATCATATTTTATGATTTTGTTTTGTAGTAAATTATAAGATATGATGAACATAATGGTATCTAATGAAAGCCATTCTTATGGCGATAAAAACAACATATAATTTGTGTGGGTACAGTATGTGAGAAAGAAGAAAATAACAGCTAAACACAATCACCCCAGAAATGTAAAAACAGTCATTGTCACAAAGGGAAAGTCAAGGTCAAAATGTCTTGTCACTAAGGGGTTAATCGTACATTTTCTTGTTATTTATTTTACTAGTGTTATTTTGCTCATTAATATGTCACAGCCAATTTGCCCATTATTATGCCACTATTACCCTGCCCATTAATATGCCAGTCTTAGTATGGCCAATAATATGCAACATTAATATTAATTAAAAAAAACTATTACCCCCTCCCCCTTCCCCAGTACTCACCTGTTTCTCTCTCTGTCCCCAGCCATCTCCTCCGCAGTCTTGGCTCCACTCAGTCACGCAGCATGTGTGAAAGAGGGACATACTGCTGCCAGATATGGCTTCCTGTCATATCAGGAATAAGTGGAAGTGCAGAGGAGACTAGGCATTCATTTTTGGGTCTGGACTGCCCTTATGGGTGGGATTAGCTTTGATATGCAAATGAAGTGGTTCCTCTGTAATGGTGTAAGCAAGCAAAAAACAGAGATGCCCTCCCCAGTAGGTACCATCTTATAGGACAGGCTATTATAGTGCTGTCCAGTCTAGGTGAGTTTGTGCTCCCACCGCTGTTTTTTTGTTTTACAGATTTCGGTAAATAATTTATTTTCTTTTTTTCCTTTAGTCCAAAACAGCAATCCTGTTTATTTCTGGATCAACAAGCTGTTTTAATTATGCATCATTTTAATAACAAAAATAAATAATCTATTTTGAAGAAACTAGCCATATCTAATATTTTCAAATAAGAGCCATGCAGTTATAAACAAATTCAATCATCCAGCAGAGGGCGCTCTGGGATTTTGTACGGTCGCAAAGTACAAATGATATGAAGTAAAAGGGGGACTTAAAAGGACTCTGTCACCTAAGTATTGTTCATACTGTGAATGAATAAAAACATATTAAAAACGAGCTATGCGTTATTTTGGAAGATGCAAACAAATGCACATATTAAAAGAAAAATGCATATTACTTTTCTCTTAATTTATGCATTTGCTTGCAATTTTGCTTATGTGGTGTGTATATAGATAGACCATTCTTCATCTTTTTTCCTTACAATAACAGTATCAACCTTTTAATATCAGTACCACACCTGGTGTTTTGTGGCAGGCAGCATAGTGCTTCTCGGGCTCCACATGTGGTCTGAAGTTTGAACTTTGTCAGGTCACGTTACCCCCAATGCTCTGACCTCAGAACACGTCCAAGTAGAATATGAGGCATCATGGTAGGATGTCTGTGCAGTGCCCAAACCGAGCAGGCCCCCCAGAAAGCCAGGACCATGTAAGGTGTATCGCCTCTCACCTCCTGATGATAGCCCTGCTTGCAGGCAATTAGCCCTTTTGATGCACATGACATAGTTGTGGGGCAGGTGTATTTGCACTAAAATGGAACCCATTATAAGCAGCACCCGTTGAATGCAAATTTAAAGAACTACTGTTCAGTTCTCTGGAATCCTCTGCTTTGTAGTATATTCTGTATCTGTGGAATTTTTCTAGTTCCTGTCCTTCACTCCTGTACTTGTCTGATCATCTAATTCTCATATAATATCCCTTGCTCAAATGACTATTCATCCTGCATGTATCACCCAGCTGTGGCTGATTACTTTTGTCCCTTTGTTTATCTTAGCTTGGCTAAAGATGCTCCTGCATCTGACCAGGATTTCTAATCTTCGGCTACAGTCATAAATTTTCTTCTTCTGCAGTAAACTGGAATGGGAATGGACTGCAGACTCCGAAAGCAGAGAATTAAGTTCATCCCTGGTCCTGCAAACATCCTGTAAAGCTTGAGTTGTGAGGGAAAGTTTATGTATGTGTTCTAATCAGATCAACTCGTTAGTCAGGTCAATGCGCCTCTTCTCTCGTTTTTTTTTGTGGTAAGTAGCTTTGCTAATAATTACTCCCCGAAGGACAGCTTTATGTGCCAGCCACATCGGAGCAGGAGATACTTCTGATGTGGTATTTTCAGAAAAAAAGTTGGTGAGTGCCGTTTCTATATCCTCCCATATCGCTGGTTGAGAGA
Organism: Pelodytes ibericus; assembly: GCA_036172795.1. Classification (NCBI taxonomy): domain Eukaryota; kingdom Metazoa; phylum Chordata; class Amphibia; order Anura; family Pelodytidae; genus Pelodytes; species Pelodytes ibericus. Next base: position 28,867,248 of record CM069867.1, on the reverse strand, counting down.
GAAGCGATTCATTGAGTGACCAAGTGGGAAGTTTACGCATAGTCGTACAATCATCTAGTGTAATCTCTATTGGTGAATGATCAGACCACAACAGTTCATGAATTGTAGCCCCATTGAGGTGTGAGATCATGCTCTGAGATAACAGTATATGATCAATACGCACATAACTAGCATGGAGGTGAGAATAAAATGTGTAGTCTCTGTGTTTAGGAAAAAGGGTTCTCCACCCGTGTAGCAAGTGTAAATTAGCTTGGAAAGCTTGAAGGAACCTAGTGTTTAGATGGGGTCTGGGAGGGGACAAACTGGGGGATTTGTCAAGATATGGGTCACAAACCGCATTGAAGTCTTTCCCCAGAATCAAAGGGGTCTGAAGAGAGACTTCAAGCAGAGACGTCAGTGTATCATAGAATTGTTCATCGGCTGAGCTAGGAGCTTATATGGAAGCTATGACAATCTGGATCCCATCCATCGAGACTCCATTCTTTTTCTCTGGGCCAGTGGTATGGAATTGAGAGCAGAATCGTGGGTCCCAATATTTGGGGACCAAATGTGACTTAAAATGGGTTTCCTGTAAGAGGATAACATCAGCTTGCTTACTTACATAGTATCTAATCGCTTTACGCCTTTTCACAGGGGAGTTCAGACCCTAAACATTATGGGAAATAATTCTAAGTGACACTGGAGAGAGGGAGAAGGAAAGAATGCACTAGGGAAAGGGGTGGTGGGGGGGAAAGAGACCCAGAGAACCTTGGGGGATATTCTGAAACCAGAGGACAACAATATATTTACATACACATACATACAATAAAAAACAAGTAAAAAAACAAATTAAACTACAATGCCCAGGTTGGACCAGAGCCCTGGAACCAATCTGGGAAGAAAAGTACTGCAGCCGTAAAGACACGTTAAGCCACATAGGTACACTCATCATACTCTCAGGAAATCCCGAGATGAGAGGGTGAGCAGCAAACAAATTGGCATGAGGAGACCTCGGACCCTCTGCCAAAATAACATGAGTCAAAGCCCTAAAGAGGATCAAACTGAACCTAATAGAGTGAAAACTGTATAACTTTTAGCTTCCCTATGTAGGGGATCTTTGTATGCCTAATTGCACAGCTCCTGGAGAGAGCACGCGGAAACTCCGGGCCCTCGGGATTTAAAACATAAAAGGGAAACAGTAAATTAGTAATGGAGCCTGCCTAAGATCTGGGGTGCCTGGCTCTGCATTGGATCAAGATATAAGTGTAGATCTAGGCATAATGGGAACAATAGTTGGACTTGACCCACAAGTTGTCAGGCTAGGTTTGCAGCAAAAAGACTCCTGGATGGGAAGCTTAAGCTTATAGGAATCATATGAACCTGTCGGGCATAATTTAATCACATACTGACACAATACCTAGGAGACCTAAAGAAAAAAGAAAAACAGATAAGGAAAGCTAGGCAACGTTAATATGAATATTCATCTAGCTTTCTCCTAGTTAATCCCAGAGTTTATAAACTATAGTCCAGAAAAGTAGTGCCCAAAAGAAAATAGGCATAGAACATTACACCAGGTATGTAATGTTCTACGTAGACAAATAGCAGGCAATGTCAGAAGTGAGGCAAAAACCAAGGGGAATCCACAGAATGTCAACTGTTCTCTCCAGGACAAATGCAATACTTTAAAGAATCCATATTAAGCCACCACAGGAGGGCATATAGGAACCGAAGATGGGCTTGATCTTGGTGGGAAGGAAATCCACTCCGTTCGTGTTGGAGAGATACATCTTGCCAGGGGAGAAAACCCACGGCTCTCTAGCTGATTTCCTCTGCTCCACGTCGGGGATGTTGATAGACCCAGACGTGACAGCAAACTCGGGCCTTCAGCTGGGTCTGAGATAGAATGGAATATTCAATTTCTTCGAACCGTAAGCTTAAACGGGTATCCCCAGGAGTATCGTACATTGTTAGAAATCAGGACTTCCACCACTTTCAGCTTTCGTGCATGGAGAACTGTCTAAGCTGCTGACGTAGTCCTCCAGCATTTCAGGCTGGTCTTCCAGTTGGTCGTCTTGCGACATAGGCGTCGGAGGCCTGCTCCATGGAAAAAGGCTTTGGAAGCCTTGCGGGGCCGAGCTGGATGCTTTTTTTGGCTTCCCTGGCTTGTTAGCAGGGGTTTTAGCTGGCATAGTGTAGGATGCGAGGGCTTATAATAGCTGAAATTTCTTGCTTGGCGGAGGTGCGATGCAGCTCACTGAAGGTGCGTCCATCTTGTTTGCATGCTCGACACGCCCCCCCCCCCCATCCATATATCTTTTAAATGATACTACACTGAAGTGCTTGGCCTTTTCACATGGCGTTAGTCCATAAATACCGTATAATTAAAAATATTATAATATGCAATATTGTAAGTGTGCATTATTAGTGCAAATTGTATCTAGTTTAGCTGAACTGCATCTTACAACTGCAACAATTCAGTAATATAAACATCTCATTGCATTCTGCAGAAAATGTCACTATTTGCTTTAGTTCAGTTGAAAACACACTTGCATGTAACACTTCCATGAGAATGACCTCCCTGGTGATATTCAAGTGGCCTTATTTGCATTGTTCAGCATTAATATGCCACCTAATCACAGAACAAAGAATAAATATTAGTACAGTATTATTCTGTGTACAGGAACATTTGGGAGGCTGCTTAAGAAAGAATAGTAAGTGTGTTACCTAGTGTGTCTTACTTTTAAAGTAATCTGTAACAAAACATTCACACTAACTAGCAGACGAGTAGACTGTAGGTCTTTGCTTGCTTTAACTATTTTAGGATATTGTTAACACTACATTTCAAGGTCACTAATTCTGCCATGGGGGGAACAGGGGGTGTTTGTGTTGTCACGTGACTGGTCATCACTCCGTCCCCTAAGAAACAAAAGGCACAGGCAGCCTGATCGTGACAGTCAGGCTGCCCGTGCATTTTTTCACTGTTGGTCAGTGTTGTGGGGCGCTGCCGCCCCTAGAAATTGCCACCCTAGGCATTCGCCTAGGATGCCTTGCGGTAAATATTGCACTTGGCTGACTACAGCAGTAGCAAAGGAGAGAGAAGCAGCAGGCTGTTAAAGGGTTAATCAGACATAAGTGCATAACTCCTAAATACCTGCCAGGAGGAGTCGTGCAGCTCTATTTAATTAAATATACCCCCAACTGTCAGAGTGGTTTGGTCTGCTCTCTTCCTCTCCCTCTAACTGGTCTCCTCCCGTTCGTTCTGCCAGGTGCAGACACAACATAGCTTATTTAAAACATATATTGCAGCTAGGGTTATTTAATACTCAATTTGTATAGGCTAAATTTCCCATGACACCTGTCGGGGCTCTTTAAAAAAAAATAGAAAAAAACCCTGCTTGCCAGCAGAGACATTGGCTGGGGAACACAGTGCACAGACAACCTCGCTTAACCTCCATGTGCACAGATCTGATATCAGAGTCCATGGCTGTGGCATATTAATGGGCATACTGGCTGTGGCATATTCATGGGCAAAATGGCTGAGGCATATAAATGGGCAAACAGGCTGTGGCATATTAACCCCTTAGTGACAAGACTTTTTTACCTTGACTTTCCCTTGGTGACAATGGCTGTTTTGACATTTCTGGGGTGTTTGTGTTTAGCTGTAATTTTCTACTCTCTCACATACTGTACCCACACAAATTATATGTTGTATTTATCGGCATAAGAAGGGCTTTCATTAGATACCATCATGTTTATCATATCTTATAATTTACTGCAAAAAAAAAATCATAAAATATGAGGAAAATGTTTAAAAAAAACAACCTTTCCTAACTTTGACCTAAAATATAATTTACACAAATACAATCATTAAAAAAGACCCCATCTAAATAGTTTCTAAATGTTCTCCCGAGTTCATTTTTTTGCAAGTTATGGGGCAAAAACCAAATATAGTGTTTTTTGGATTTTCCTATATTGAACTTTTGACCCCAACCCAAACCCTAAATTTAACCCTAACACTAAATTTAACCCCAACTCTAACCCTTATGCTATCCCTTAATATATTTTAATTTTAATTTAATTTTAACCCTTAACCCTATAGGCTAATCTAACATAATACTATTTTAAAAATAATTAAATCTTTTTTTCAATTTTTTTGGCTGCCTCTAGCGCCAATATGGCTCCAACGATCGCTCCGTGGGGTGATCGTGGTTGCCCCAGATTGGAAATTTTGGTGCAGGCTATTGCCTCGACATCAAGGCAATAGACCAGCACTGTAAAATCGTTTTTTGCGATCATTGATCGCGAAAACCACTTGATTCACCGCAGGATGTGCCAGGCATGTCCATTGTCGGGAGTTCCCTGCAAGATGTGCCTGACACATCCATTGTTGCGAATGAGTTAATGGTATACTGACTGTGGCATATTCATGGGCATACTGGCTGTGGCATATTCAAACGCAAACTGGCTGTGGCTAATTCATGCACAAAATAGTTGTGGCATATCAATGGGCATACTGGCTGAGGCATATTCATGGGTAAATTGGGGCATATTTTAATGGACAAACTGGCTGTGGCCTATTAATGGGAAAACTGTGGCAAATTAATGGACAAACTGGCTGTGGCCTATTAATTGGCAAACTGTGGCATTTTAATGGAAAAACTGGCTGTGGCATATTAATGGGGTAAGTCCTGGATGTGCATTGTTGGTAAGAGGTCATGTCCTGGGGGGCTGGGGTAGGTCTTGGACGTGCAATGTGGGTCATTTGGCATGTATTCTTTAAACAGGTAACACTTCTCCCTTCTGACCTGTTCATGTAGAAAGCTTTCTAGTTCACTGTGCTGGGGTAAGTCCTGAGTGCAAAGTGGGTGCTGGAGCACATCCTGAGTATCAGTATGGATGCTGAGGTAAGTCCTGTGTGTGCAAACAATTTGATAAAATACACATTGACATGTTCATGTTACATTTAGAAGATAAGTTTATAACCTAATAAATCCAAATAAAGATATTTAGTGTAAACAAAAAGTCCTACGAGTGCAAATATGGGTGCTGGGATAAATCTGGTGAATGAAAATCTGGGTGTTGGGACAATTCGAGAGTGCAAATCTGGGTGCTGGGGCAGGTCCAGAATGCAAATCTGATTAAATATTCTGAGTGCTGGGGGTTAGTCCTGTCAGTTTAGTCCGGGTGCAGAACCCTGGTAGCTAGGCGAAGCTGTAGCTTTAAGGGCATGTATGTGTGTGGGGTAGAAATATGATAGACAGCAGTTGGGGCGGGGTTGGGTAGAAAGTTTATTAATAGTTTGTAGTGAAATTCTCTTCAGCCATTTTCCCCAAAAATCTTGGTGAGTCACTTAGGTAAAAAATTCCTGTTTTATCTGAAGTGTTACCTGATTGACGGCCTGGAGCATGGATGTGGAGGGGATCCTCGCAGCTCTCAGGGCTGAGGCTTTGGTGGATGGTGGCAGGCAGCTTCAGATGCAGTTCTCACGGCTGCAGGCTGCCCCTGCGGGGGACCAGGATGGGGGAAGCGGCAGACGCAGCGGCAGACGCAGAGCCAGGCGGCGCTCCCACCCCCCTGAGAGGTTTAGCCCAGGCCGGGGCCCCTCTCCAGGCGGCCAGAGCGGGGCTTATGCGGCCCAGGCCCCGGTGGTAAGTGCTGCAGTGAGGCCCATGCCCGCGGCGGGCGGGCCTCACCCCCCCCCACCACCCGCAGTCGGGCCCGGAGCGCTCCGCTAGGGGCTCTGGGGCCCGTTAGGTCCCGTGCGAGGCCGTCTCCTGCGGTGGAGGGGCCTCGTGTGTCAGTGGGCCTATCCCCGTCGCATGGTGCAGCTCGTGCGGAGCGAGCTGCTACCACACGATATCAGCCTGTAGCTGATTCGTCCAGGGCTGCCACGAGGTCTAGGGCAGCCCGGATGACCCCCCTTCCTCCACACGTGACGCAGCGTGCAGCCAGGAGGAGTGGATCCCGTCGGGCACCGCGACATGTAAGTAGGCCGCAGGCCTCTAAACGGAGGGCCCTGGGTTTACCTCCAGGTGATGGGGGGCGGGTTGTGGATAGCTGCCAGCGCAGCTATGGCTCTGCTGAGGAGGACAGTGCTTCCTCTACCTCCCCAGCTCCCCCTAGTCACTGGGCCTAGCAACATGGTTCCTGCGGTTGGGCCTCATCCACTAAGCGGTGGGTGGTCAGATTTAACAATGCCTTCTTATTTGCAGGATTTCTCTACCACTTTGCACCCTGGCTCCATCCCTCCATCACAGGGGGCAGGAGATGCGGGGGCTACTACTGCTATACAGCCCTCTGTGGGTCCTGAAGCTGCTATGACTGGTGAGTCTGCAATTCCCTTTTCTTGGGGGGTTGCGCAGGGGAGCGAAGGGGTGCAGGGCCCACAGAGTCAGGCTTGGGCGGGTTTTATGCAAGGTTTGCGCGGTTTGCTGGAACAGGCTCAGGGACCCCCATTGCAGACGCAGGCAGTCAACATTGATTCGCAGGTCGGCGTGGTTTGGGGTTCTCGTGCGGTTACTGGCGGGACGGTTACGCCGACTGCGTCGGGTACGGTTTCGGCGCCCCTTCCCCCAGCGGTTGTTTCTCAGACCACGGCGGCTAGCATTGAAACGGACCCACTGGAGGGGACTTCAATGTTGGTCGCCGGGGCCCCCTCAACGGTGATTGACCCTATGGCAACGGTGGCCCCGATGGCACATGGGGCTACGTACATGTGCTGGTCCGGGCCATTGGGGTTACACGTAAAGCAGGAGGTGCGTGAAAAGATTTGGCGCAGGGAATTTGTGGAGATTTACTCGCTCCTTCCACTGGAGGAGGTTCCTCCTCCTGAGAAGGAGTTAAAGGAATCAGAGAAGGAGAAAGAAAAGTACAGGTACCGTAAGATCCCCAAAACATTTGGGAATTGGGTTCGGGCTTTCTCAATTCTAGCCAGCATTATAGGGGAGAAACCACCCAATAGGTGCTCTGCCCTGTTCTGCTACCAGGACATGATATGGCATGCCTGCAGGGTTTATGGGGGGCTAGGGTGGTGGCGGTACGATGAGCAGTTCCGCCAACGCCTAGCATTACGTCCCACTTTGGACTGGGATCAAATGGACATAGGGCTATGGCTGGCCATCATGACCAGACCTGCTTCTCACCAGGGGGGTTTGTCGTCCTTTCTCGGGGGGGCCGGTGGGATCACCCACACCACCGGCCTCTACCCGGCGCAGCGGCAGTTGTTGGAAATACAACGATGGCCAATGCAAATGGGGGGCGGGGTGCCGGTTTAAACATGAATGCTCTGGGTGCGGGGGTGCTCACCCTGCAACCAGATGTTTTAAAAAAGGGAAGTCGGGTGACAGGACAGACTTGGGGGAGAAAGGGGAGGACGCCGGTGGACGTCGGCGCGATGGGTCCATGGCTAAATAGATACCCTAACCGCAGAGCTGCTGACACGCTCCTCAAGGGTTTTACAGATGGGTTCTGGATTCCTTTTCAGGTGTCGGATTATTAATAACTAAAAAAATATGAATATGAGTTATTAATTATGAATCATAAAAATATGAAAATTGATGATTCATATATATGGGTCCGACTAAAAATACCCATATCAAGAATTCGTTATGTATGTGAGAGTTTGGATGACGTTTTTACAAAAGTAAATACAATGCAACAATTATTAATAAAATAATAATGAATTTATTGAACATAGAATATAGATCAAACGGTAAGCAAAATAGCATAACAACAAAATACCATATCAATAGATGTTAATCATAATTCACATGTAGGACTTATAACATAAGTAAGTAGGACAAAACATGAATTATGAAGCTCTGTGCCTATATCAACATACATGTAGAATAATTTACTATGCAGTACGTTTCTGATCATAAGATGGCCATGCATTTTATTTAGATACAACTTACAATGATTATGATTAGTATTTAAAATGGTTAATGATAGTACGCCATAATTACCTACAAATTACCAGCATATACTCTGCTTAGGTAAGGTAATATTACTAAATCAATCACTACTCAAGGTGGCTATTTCTTAATCTGCTCGGTAAATGATAATGTATGTATTCTAGCTCAGACTTTAAGAATGAGAATCTTAGATAATCTCTGGAGATTAGATATGACATATTTGGGTAAATAGCTAGACTATAAGAACTTATGGTTCTTTTGTTAATATCTATAGGATATTCCTCTGGCTTCCTTCTGCAGAAAGGATGACAGATAAACACCACGCTAAAACATATAGATCCCAGAAATTGTGGGATTTCAGTTAAATTTACCCAAATATATTTGCTAATGACATCCATAAAAATTGAGATTATGCTAGAAACAAATTACTACATTTATACATTACCGGCAGAGGTTGGTTTGCTGTTGAGACTCCTTCCATTGAAGAATTGAGTGATGGGAGTTACTCCTGGGACTTAGCTCAATACTATGGGTATGGAGATTTCTATTTTTATAATGAACATGTGCTATTAAAAGCCTCATATTCCTGAGTCCTCCCCAGAAGGAGAGAGACTCAGCCCGTTTCTAAAACATTCCCATTTCTCACCCTACTAGTGGCAGCTCTCCCAAAATCAGTCTCCCCCCCTGTCTCTCAGGTATCTCCGCTCTCTCTTCTACACCTCTGGTACCAACTTATCAACCAAACCTTATCTCAGATTCACACCCTGTTTCTGTAACTTCTAGCCAATTGAATGGATGGGTGTATTTAATTTAAATGAGATGATGTCATGGTTTATAGCTACACCTGGATTGTGAGTATAATATAAGACAATATATGTTTAAATGTCTAAAAGTGTTAATACAATTTCAAATTGGAGTAAATATTCATCATTCTTATTCTTATCATTGCACATTAAATAAAACTTATAATAAATGTATATCACACTAATAAAACAATAAAAACAATATTCTAATTAATATGTAGGGTTAATTATACTTTAAATATTTATTAGTGAAGGTGTGATATAATATATTTTATTTTAGCGATTAGAATCAACTATGTGTATTTATAATAACCCTTGTTAGATTGTACAAATCTAAAAATCCCAATAATCTCAGTGTGTCTGTGTTTGTAAGTTTCTGCCAGTTTGGGTGGGCTAGCAAGTTGCAGAGAAGCCCCCCTTCTCCTCTAATATGTATATAGACACAGCTGTGTCTTTAGAAATACAATGAGAGTCATAAACGACTAACAATGCCCACCTTATCTGTTCCAGTGATACTAGATAACAGAGTTAGGAATGTGGAGGACTTTCTTTTAGCTTCAGGGACACAGAATAAGATTTGAACACACAGAAGGATTTCCAAAAACTGACACAAAATGGAGGCTGCTGGCATCCATCTTGTTATCCTTTTCTTCTGCTTTATTCATATGTACCAGTCCCAAGATTACTTTTCAATACCTCTGACAATTCCCCCCTAATTGGAACCAATAATTCTTAAGAAAATGATTGTGTTTCAAATTAAGAAGTAGGTATTTGGGACTGGTTAAAATAATGAACTCTGTATCTTTAGCTTTAATCTGCAAAGCAAACTCTTTCTTCGTGACTTCAGTCACCAAACAACTGGAAATATAAAAATTGAATGGCCTTGTAGCAACGTGGATTCTTCAGCCTTTAGCACACTTGGGACACAGGTTTCCTTGCTTGTCCGGCACTTGGCTACAGGAACTTGAGAACGATGTCTTGCGGCGGCAGGTCTCTTCTGGCGACTTGATATCTGTTATGTTGAACCTTTTCTTGATGGGATGTCTTGGGATCAGACTGCTGGGACATCTGGAGATGAATCCCCCTCTTCCTTCTGGATAGACCTTGGATTTCTTTGGAGCTTTTGGATGATGAGCTTTGCATCACGATTCGCTTTGTCCAGAAAGTCCTGTCCCCGAAGTAGGATGATCCCGACTTACGTCATCTTGTCTCTAGTCATCATGCGATCCCATGAATTTGGGCTTTGATAGATGAATCTAAAATTAAGAAATCAACAAAACAGTATAAGTACATTTGTGCCAGAATTGAGAATACATATATACCTGACTTAGGCCCGATGAGATCTGTCATATACTAGCCAATTACTAGATATGGAAAATGCTAGCTTATTCTAGCAAGAAAAATATATAAAAACATGGGAGAACTATCTCTACTAGGTTCACTATATCCTGAATGTATTCCACTATATTACACATAGGAGTGATCATCTAGGCAGAGTATCTCTGATATTTGTTATAATATGGGTACAAGAAAACATAATGTTAGTAACAGATGAGAGACAAACAAGTGGATTAATAAACCCCTGTTTATACGATACCAATCTGATCTTCATCTGATCTTGTGTTGATGTTTCTTTACTGTACCCGCAGTGGTGTTTAAACTTTCTTTCTGGGCATCCCCCCTTGTAAGATGGGGTCCTTCCAGCATAGGAACAAACGATTAGCTGTTAGATTACCTATTAAGATAAACAAAAAGAACACTGCCCCGCAAAGTTGTGGAAAAACAAAAACGACTCCAGGTCAATGTTATTAGAATAACCTGTAAATAAAAATGTGTTAAATTATATTAAACATTAAAGTCTGTTTAATTAAATGATCTTGCTTTAGGTAGGTAGTTAAAGTGTGTTAGCTTCTTCTATCATCATGCTATCTTTATGGAGATGAGTTCACTATATGTGAGTAAATTTTCACTCTTTGACCTTTCTGCAGCTTCGTGACCCTTTGGAAAGAAACTGACAGGCATTAACCACTGGCCCCCCTTCTCAGGGGCTTCTTGATTGCAGCATCTTGCTGACAATTTGTGACTAACCCTTTCAAGGCTGAATCCTAAAGATTCAATCATTAGGTAAACGCACACGTTAGGAAGTGAACTATCTTAGTCCTGGATAGTCTGAAAAATAGATGAGAAGTTAGATACACAAATTCACCATCTAATAAGAAGCGATGGTTTAAACATCTAACAACATTTTAGCAATAGGCTTATGGTCTTAACACTGTAAAATAAAACTTTGGTTACAATAGACATTACAGGATGCAGTTTAACAACTTGATTACCTAGTGTTTAATTTAACCTCTATTGCTGAGTTTTACTGGGTCATGCTGGGTGTTGCAGGGTTATTTATTAATCCAGCCCCGCTTTGAGCTAGTTTACTTACCTGCTCTTGTAAGTGTACCATTAGATCATCCAGGTTATTCACCTGAGTATATATTTAATTTCCAGGTTTACGGCTATGCCTCCAAGTATTGGAGGTAGATGGCTGAGCTTGATGGGAGCTATAAGAGTCAGTATCTCTGTCCCCCCTAGGCATATCAGACCTGTGGCCCCTCCCGTGATTACCCTTATGGGGATTTGGGTGGCTGAGTCTGTGGGGAATTATCAGGATCAGTGTCTCTGTACCCTCTAGGCAGACCAGACTTATGGCCCCTTCCATAATTATCCTTAATGGATGTGGGTAGCTGAGTCTGCGGGGGAATTATCAGGATCAGTGTCTCTGTACCCTCTAGGCAGATCAGACTTATGGCCCCTCTCTATCCTTATAGTAGGTATAGGGCTTAGCTTTATGGGAGTTATTAGATTCAGTGGCCTGAGTCAGCCAAAGCATGATAGGCCTTTGGCTGCTATATCTGAGGATGCCCTTAAGATTAGGATACTGGTACTTAACAAGGGTGAGTTTAACTCTTTCCTGTCTTGCCAGCTTAGGAGACTTGGCTTATTGTGCATAGCTCACTTTCTGGGGTTTAAATCCCAGATAGGGTCTACATTTGGCTCTACACCATCTGCTTCTTAGGCCGAATCCTATGTAGGCCAAATTCTAATGTGACCTCCTGGATTACCTGATTCAATTTTGGAAATTCCTATTTATCATAGATCTAAAGAAATTGTGGTACTTACTATCAAAGACTCATGTTAGTAATTTAATGTTATCTGAGTCTGAGTACAGATTCTGAGATTACAACTCAATATGGTTAATTATACTAGATAACCCTTCCAGGTTAGATTTGGGAACCTGGGAATAGAGAATAATACCCTGTGTGTTAGACATGTTTGTGGGTATTTGCTTGCAACTCCTTGTGGTGAATACACTGTATTGGGAGTGCCACTTATAGGTATGTCTACCTGCCAGGGGTAAGCTAGCCCTCTGGGCAAGTAGTACCTGTCCTCACTGACCTCATTTTATACACTATTAGAGAAACTGTCATTATCAGAATCTCCTGATCTCATGCTGATGGCTTCTTCATCAGATATCCTGATGTTAACCCTTTGGGGCTTGCCTGCATGAGCTTGGGATATATTAGCTTTAAGAGGGTTTGGGTTACCTATGTTTTTCTGAACCAATACAAATTAATGCATTTGATTTATTTGGTTCTTTATTGCCTGCATTTGCATATTAATGCTCTCTTGCAGGGGATTAACTGTGACTCTGGTGGGTTTAACCCCTTCAGTGCCAGATCAGTGATTTTTCCTGAACGTGGGACACATTATTTTGGGGCTTTTGGAATGTCTTATTTTCCATTTGGAGAGAGCTGTACAGGTCTCTGTACTTTTTAAAGCTCTTCTATATCTTTACCCAAATTCTTATTATGAGTTTTGAGAGTCAATCTGCTCTTAACACAAACATTTTGGACAGGGTGCCAAATTGGCCTGTAACACAGTTATGTGACTACATTTCCCTTCTAGCTGTGTTGTCAATAAGCATATCACATTTATGAATACATTTCTTTTAACATCTTTTTCCTCACACATGCACGTCAGAAAACTTTTAAACAGAGTATCATCATTAAAGTTCTCTGTCTGAATGTGGATTTCTTTAATCCATTTCTTGATATCTGACTGACGATTTAAGTCTTTGTGCATGTTTTAGATACTGTGTATTTTACTGGGATTCTCTGTTACAGAATTATTTCCCAGGGAGTTACTAAATGGCTTACTCATATTGATCTTATTACAACAATACATAGCAATGTAGTTCCAATACCTGATTCAGTACTATGAGCCCATAGAATGAAGTTAAACAGTGTACTCTGGATTACAATTAATTTACAATTTGTAAAAACGCATCAAATCTTTAATACATCTCAGCAAGTGCCTCCATAAGATGTCGGATTATTAATAACTAAAAAAATATGAATATGAGTTATTAATTATGAATCATAAAAATATGAAAATTGATGATTCATATATATGGGTCCGACTAAAAATACCCATATCAAGAATTCGTTATGTATGTGAGAGTTTGGATGACGTTTTTACAAAAGTAAATACAATGCAACAATTATTAATAAAATAATAATGAATTTATTGAACATAGAATAAAGATCAAACGGTAAGCAAAATAGCATAACAACAAAATACCATATCAATAGATGTTAATCATAATTCACATGTAGGACTTATAACATAAGTAAGTAGGACAAAACATGAATTATGAAGCTCTGTGCCTATATCAACATACATGTAGAATAATTTACTATGCAGTACGTTTCTGATCATAAGATGGCCATGCATTTTATTTAGATACAACTTACAATGATTATGATTAGTATTTAAAATGGTTAATGATAGTACGCCATAATTACCTACAAATTACCAGCATATACTCTGCTTAGGTAAGGTAATATTACTAAATCAATCACTACTCAAGGTGGCTATTTCTTAATCTGCTCGGTAAATGATAATGTATGTATTCTAGCTCAGACTTTAAGAATGAGAATCTTAGATAATCTCTGGAGATTAGATATGACATATTTGGGTAAATAGCTAGACTATAAGAACTTATGGTTCTTTTGTTAATATCTATAGGATATTCCTCTGGCTTCCTTCTGCAGAAAGGATGACAGATAAACACCAGGCTAAAACATATAGATCCCAGAAATTGTGGGATTTCAGTTAAATTTAGCATTTGAGATTATGCTAGAAACAAATTACTACATTTATACATTACCGGCAGAGGTTGGTTTGCTGTTGAGACTCCTTCCATTGAAGAATTGAGTGATGGGAGTTACTCCTGGGACTTAGCTCAATACTATGGGTATGGAGATTTCTATTTTTATAATGAACATGTGCTATTAAAAGCCTCATATTCCTGAGTCCTCCCCAGAAGGAGAGAGACTCAGCCCGTTTCTAAAACATTCCCATTTCTCACCCTACTAGTGGCAGCTCTCCCAAAATCAGTCTCCCCCCCTGTCTCTCAGGTATCTCCGCTCTCTCTTCTACACCTCTGGTACCAACTTATCAACCAAACCTTATCTCAGATTCACACCCTGTTTCTGTAACTTCTAGCCAATTGAATGGATGGGTGTATTTAATTTAAATGAGATGATGTCATGGTTTATAGCTACACCTGGATTGTGAGTATAATATAAGACAATATATGTTTAAATGTCTAAAAGTGTTAATACAATTTCAAATTGGAGTAAATATTCATCATTCTTATTCTTATCATTGCACATTAAATAAAACTTATAATAAATGTATATCACACTAATAAAACAATAAAAACAATATTCTAATTAATATGTAGGGTTAATTATACTTTAAATATTTATTAGTGAAGGTGTGATATAATATATTTTATTTTAGCGATTAGAATCAACTATGTGTATTTATAATAACCCTTGTTAGATTGTACAAATCTAAAAATCCCAATAATCTCAGTGTGTCTGTGTTTGTAAGTTTCTGCCAGTTTGGGTGGGCTAGCAAGTTGCAGAGAAGCCCCCCTTCTCCTCTAATATGTATATAGACACAGCTGTGTCTTTAGAAATACAATGAGAGTCATAAACGACTAACAATGCCCACCTTATCTGTTCCAGTGATACTAGATAACAGAGTTAGGAATGTGGAGGACTTTCTTTTAGCTTCAGGGACACAGAATAAGATTTGAACACACAGAAGGATTTCCAAAAACTGACACAAAATGGAGGCTGCTGGCATCCATCTTGTTATCCTTTTCTTCTGCTTTATTCATATGTACCAGTCCCAAGATTACTTTTCAATACCTCTGACACAGGAGAGGGAGGTTCAGCTCTGTTTACGGAACCTGCGTTCGGTAAAAGACTATCCGGAGGTGGTCAGGGAAAAGCTGGGGAAGGAAGTTGCCGCCGGGCGTATGGCGGGTCCTTTCGACCACCTTCCGTTGGCTAATCTGAGGGTCTCCCCGTTGGGCGTGGTACCTAAAAAGGAGAAGGGAAAATTCAGGCTGATACACCATTTATCGTACCCCAACGGGGGTTCTGTGAATGATGATATCGACGCTGAAGTATGTAGGGTGTCATACGCTTCGTTTGATTCCGCAGTGCGTATGGTAAGGGCAGCGGGCCCGGGGGCATTGATGGCAAAAACGGATATTGAATCAGCATTCCGGCTGCTGCCGGTTCATCCGGCTTGCCATCACCTATTGGGTTGTCAATTCCAGGGTCAATTTTATGTGGACCTAAGTCTTCCGATGGGATGCTCCATTTCATGCTCATACTTTGAATGTTTTAGCACGTTCTTGGTGTGGGTGATAAAAATGGAGGCGGGATGTGATTCTATTCTGCATTACCTGGATGACTTCCTTCTGGTGGGCCCCAGGGATTCTTACGTATGTGCTCATTTACTGGGGGTGGTAGAGGCGGTTACCCGCGGCTTTGGGGTACCACTGGCTCGTGAAAAAACGGAGGGCCCGGTGACCTGTCTTTGTTTTTTGGGCATTGAGCTGGACTCAGTAGCGGGTGAATATAGGCTCCCCATGGATAAGCTGATAGGGTTGCGCGCCGACATCTCGGCGGCCATGGGTCTGAAAAAAATCCGTTTGCAGCAGCTACAGTCGCTCCTGGGCAAGCTTAATTTTGCGTGCAAAATTATGCCTATGGGGCGGGTTTTCAATAGGCGTTTAGCGGCAGCCACGGCGGGCGTGAGCCATCCGACGCATTTTATTAGATTGACCCGCCCTCTTATTGCGGACTTAGCAGTTTGGCAACTTTTTTTGGCAGACTACAATGGTAGGTCGTTGTGGCAGGCCCAAGAGGTGTCAAACAGTGATCTTCACCTGTTCACGGACGCGGCGGGCTCGGTGGGTTTCGGGGCCATACTGGGTAGTCGCTGGTGTTCGGCTCAGTGGCCGGAAGAGTGGCACTCGGCTGGGCTAACCAGGAACTTGGCGTTCTTGGAGCTTTTTCCCATTCTGGTGGCGGTAGTGCTCTGGGGTTCTGTGCTTCGGGACAAGAAAGTGGTCTTTCATTGCGATAACATGGGGGTAGTCATGGCAATTAACAACCTTACGGCATCATCCCCTCCAGTGATCCGCCTGCTGCGCAAGCTGGTGCTGCTTTGCCTTAAGTATAACATATCTTGTAGGGCAGAACATATTCCGGGTGTTGTTAATGTAATGGCAGACGCACTTTCTCGTTTGCAGTGGGACGTGTTTCGGGCGGTGGCCCCTGGGGCAGATGCGGAGGGTTTTCGTTGCCCGCAGGAGCTATGGAGCCTTGGGTTGGAAGAGTAGCCCAATGGATCAGCCAATCGGTTTCGGCGTCCACATGGTCCCGGTATGGTAAGACCGGGAGTGATTGGATCGGGCTCGAACAGTCGAGGGGTGGTTTCCGTGATGACGCGGACCGCCTGCACGGTTTGCTCTGGCTGTTATAGTCTTGGGAAGCTTCAGGTGCCTCCCCTAATGTTGTGTCGGCTAGATTAGCGGGTATTAGTTTTTGGTTCAAGATGTCGGGTCTGTGGGACGTGACCAAGGATTTCATAGTTCGCCAATCGCTGAAGGGATTCAGGAGGGGGTGCCCCAGGACTCGGGATTCACGGGCGCCGGTATCGGGGGCTCTGCTATTAGGTATTTGCCAGACTCTGCCTTCGGTATGCGTGTCAGGGTTCGAATCGACGCTCTTCCGTTTAGCATTCACCTTCGCCTTCTTTGGGGCGCTACGGGTGGGGGAGCTGGTCTGCCCATCAAAGAATGTTATAGGGGGGGTTATGTTTGAAGATGTGATTCGGGAACCGGGTAGCGTTCGGTTCAAAATCAGGCAGTCAAAAACCGACGTCATGGCTAAGGGGTCCTGGGTCACTCTCAGAGAGGTCGCGGGATCTGCGGTATGCCCAGTGGCTTGTTTTGATCTGTATTCCCTTTCCCGTCCGTCATCTGCATTACCTTTGCTGGTGCATCAGGATGGGGTTCCTCTTTCCCGATTCCAGTTCATTAGGGTGTTCAAGTTGACATTGGAGGCCTTGGGTTTAAACAGCGACGGTTTCGGGGGTCATTCATTCCGTATCGGGGCGGCATCAGAGGCAGATAGGCTTGGGTTCACTGAAAGGGCTATTCAGCGCATTGGTAGATGGGAATCCCGGCGCTTTCTTTCTTATGTTCGCCCGGATGGCCTAACTGCAGTGTCTTCTGCTTTGTCTTCTCAGGTACAGCATGCAGGAAGGTCTGGCTCATAGGCCATTCCTTTATCTTCTGGGCGAGGAGGAGGGCTGCTATCTGTCCGGGGGGGGGGGAACGTCTGGGATTCCTCTCTTCCTCAGCTGAAGTGCGCTGGATAGGTATCAGGGGTATGCGGTGGGTCAGGTTGTTGCCTGAGCTAGTCCAGTTAGCTAGGGTATTGGGTCCACCTGACATTCTCCTAATTCATCTCGGTGGCAATGACCTGGGCTCCATCCCCGTGCTTGGTTTATGCGAGTTGATAAAGCAAGACCTCGCCAGACTTTTAGTGATATTCCCCGAGGTTTGGCTGGTATGGTCCGAATTAGTCCCACGGAACTATTGGCGCTGCGCCACCAACCAAAAGGCGATGGAGCGCTGTAGGATAAAAGTAAATAGGCAGGTATCTAAGTTTATCCTAAGAGTAGGGGGGGGGGTGCCCATTCGTCATCGCATATTTGAAAGGGATGCGGCTGTGTTTTTTAGGAGCGATGGGGTACACCTAACTGAGGTTGGCTTGGATCTCTTTAACTTAGCTCTCCAGGAAGGGTTGGAAAAGGCCATGGCACTGGTGGGGGGTAGCTCCCGCTGATTTTAGGGGGTAAAACAGCGGGGCTGGTGGCGGGGGGAACCTGTCCTTGCCAGTCAGGGTTGTTAAAAAGGTGGTCGTGCAGATGGTGGAAGTTTGGGCTCAGCCCTCCCCTTACCTCAAAGGTGATACATCGCCAATATAGGACGTGCCCACTGAGCTATGGTTCGGCTAATGGGGAGCATAGAGGAGAGTAAAAAGGTATGGTGGGGTAAGAGACCCCTGGACGAGGGGGGAGGGGAGTACCACAAGTTTAGTACCACAAGTTAGTTATTGATGCCGGTTGCATCAATGAGTTTTTATTGGATTAAACTTGGGGATTGGCAAGGGGGTTCATAGACATTTTGTTAGACTGTATATATGTTAATAAAGAATTAAAATGGTGGCGTG
The DNA here is from genome assembly GCA_036172795.1 of Pelodytes ibericus. Classification (NCBI taxonomy): domain Eukaryota; kingdom Metazoa; phylum Chordata; class Amphibia; order Anura; family Pelodytidae; genus Pelodytes; species Pelodytes ibericus. Next base: position 28,848,891 of record CM069867.1, on the reverse strand, counting down.
GCTTTTATACAGTCTAAAAATATATTTTGTGTATAATAAAAGTGCTGTGGCCTATTTACACCAAGCTAAGGTCACGTGTCTTTATTAGGGGGGAGGAGTTACAAGGTATGGTTTTTGGGAGCTGTAATGATATGCACTATCCCCTCTACAACATACATGGGGTTAGTCTTGCCATTGTAGTCTGGGTGCTGGGGTATGTCCTGTCAGTGCAGTTTGGGTGCTGGGCTAAGTTCTGTTAGCACAATATGGGTACTGGGCATATTATGGGTGAAATCTAGGTAGTGGGGTAAGTCGTGGAAGCAGAGGAAGTATATCATAAGAAAAAATGCATTGTTTCAAATATATATAGGTATGTGTGTATATACAGGTGTGTGTATGCATATGTGTGTGTATATATATATATAAATATATGTGTGTGTGTATATAAAACTTGCATTTTATATTCCCACCTACTTTTGTCCCAGGCCCATCCTTTGCACCCCTAAGTATGGTTGCTGGAGATGCCACTGTTTGCATTCAAAGCTGATTGACGTGATATATAAATGAATGCCCAAAGGAAGGGGTGGGGCAAATTTAGAATGTGGGAGCACGAGTTTAGTCAGGCTTTGGGCAGCACAAAAAACAAATACACCACTAGACCACAGGGATCAATAGTGAGAAAATTAACCTCCCAACCTTAATTTTCTGCAGAGTAACTGCTATGAAATGATATCTCGGGGCAGCGCGTTTTTCTCTTCTTAGATCCCAGGTGCTTCTAGATAACTAGCTGGAGGTGCCACCATTTTGTATCTCAAAACACTATAGACTGGTGCTCAAAGCACATGCTAAGCTCCATTGCTGATGGTTATTCTTGCCCTGGAAACAGGCGATGTCAGTAACTATGCAGAGATGCAGTTCATTTATTAATTAAGTGTTTTGGCTGCTTTTATTTTGGTCCTGGTTTCTTGGTTCCCGCATTCGCACAGTGGGCCTCTGTTTGATCTTGGTAAACGGCAGTTCATTAGCATCTCCATTGATATTTTATACTTTAATAAATTGTTTTCTGGCACTTCGAGGAGTCCTTGGAGAGCTTTGTGTTCCCCATTAAGGAGAGTATTTATACTGTTTTTTTCCCCTTGTATATTTCTGTTTTTGTAGTGTATATCTTAAAGGGACACTACCACTGAACACTGTTTATATTGTGAATGTGGGAAAACTGCCATGTTTCCAGGTAGAATTTTCCCAACATGGCTACTTTGGCCTTTTGTTTGAAATTCTCTTCTCATTTCTCCTCAGTTCTCTCATGAATAAATCCCCTAACATTTTGTTTAAGCCCCTGTCAGCTAAGGGGTTAACCACTTTTCCCTGCCAGAAAGAATATTATTATCCCACAGGGAGATCTGACTAAGTGTGTACATGGACCTGATGCTGGGTTAATTGATGGTGGCATTTCTTGTGAAGGAATTAGAAATATAATTTTTGTCAATTATTCATATGGCTAGACATTAGTATGGAAAATTGTGAAGAAAGAATGAAAATGGTGGTAGCAGGTTGATAGCTGTGAAATAAGGATCATTTTAGAAATGACAAGGTGTTACTATGATCACAGGTGCAAAGTAAAGCTAAATAAATGTGCAAACCAATTTTTTGTTAAGTCTCGCCTCCTAAATCAGTGGTTTGTGTTAGACATGTGCAAAACTAAAATTTTCGTTACGTTACGTTACGTTTTATTCGTTCGTTTTATAGAATACAATGGAATACTATTGGCTTTCTATAAACCGAACGAGAGCCCCATTCATAAGAAATTCTTATGAATGGGGCTCTCGTTCGGTTCATAGAAAGGCAATAGTATTACTTGTATTCTATAAGCCGAAAGTCTATAAACCGAACGACTTTCGGTTTATAGACTTTCGGCTTATGGAATACATGTAATCCTATTGCTATTCTATAAACCGAACGACTTTCGGTTTATAGAATAGCTTTAGGTTTACATGTATTACTTAAGCCGAAAGTCTATAAACCGAAAGTCGTTCGGTTTATAGGCTGTCGGCATTTAACTAATAAGAGACAGAGTCTCCATTCATAAAATTATGAATGGAGACTTTGTCTCCGTGTAGTAAAATGCCGACAGCCTATAAACCGAACGTTCGGTTTATAGGCTGTGGGCATTTTACTACACGGAGACAAAGTCTCCATTCATAATTTTATGAATGGAGACTTTGTCTCCATGTAGTAAAATGCCCACAGCCTATAAACCGAACGTTCGGTTTATAGGCTGTCGGCTTATGGAATACATATATTCCTATTGCTATTCTATAAACCGAACTTTCGGTTTATAGAATAGCCATAGCATTACATGTATTACATAAGCCGAAAGTCTATAAACCGATCGTTCGGTTTATAGGCTTTCGGCATTTTACTACACGGAGACAAAGTCTCCATTCATAATTTTATGAATGGAGACTCTGTCTCTGTATAGTTAAATGCCGACAGCCTATAAACCGAACGACTTTCGGTTTATAGACTTTCGGCTTATGTAATACATGTAATCCTATGGCTATTCTATAAACCGAAAGTCGTTCGGTTTATAGAATAGCAATAGCATTACATGTATTCTATAAACCGAACGTTGTTCGTTTTAAAGACTTTCGGCTTATAGAATACTATTGGCTTTCTATAAACCGAACTAGAGTCGAGTCCCCATTCATAAGAAATTCTTATGAATGAGGAGGGACTCTAGTTAGGTTCATAGAATGCCAATAGTATTCTATAAGCCGAAAGTCTTTAAAACGAACGACGTTCGGTTTATAGAATACATGTAATGCTATTGCTGTTCTATAAGCCGAAAGTCTTTCGGCTTATAGAACAGCAATAGCATTACATGTATTCTATAAACCGAACGTCGTTTGTTTTAAAGACTTTCGGCTTTTAGAATACATGCAATGCTATTGGCTTTCTATAAACCGAAAGAGTCCCCATTCATACGAATAGGTCAATTGACCTATTCGTATGAATGGGAACTCAATTTCGGTTTATAGGAAACCAATAGCATTACATGCATTCCATAAACCGAAAGTCATTCATGTCGGTTTATGGAATGTAGTACAATGCTATTGGTATTGTATAAACCGACTCTATTTCGGTTTAGAATGCCAATAGCACGAATGGACGAATGGACGAATGAACGAATGATTTTCGTTTATTAACCATTCGTTCATTCGGATTTTGTTAGTTAAAATTTTCGTTATTCGTTTTTCGGACGAATGGACGAAAATGCTATTTTCGTCCGAAAATGCATTCGTCCGAAAACAAATGCACATGTCTAGTTTGTGTCCTATTGGTTCTTATTCATCAAGACTTGGTTGTTCGATAACCTTGATCAGCCGCATTTGGCATTTCTGTTCTATCTTTTCCTCACAAACCCTGTGTTTGTCAACCTGGCACTGGAACAATATAAAGAAAATCAGGCACTTTGATTATTGTCGGAGACTATATTGAAACACCAAAATAAGGACTTAAAGAGCTCTACCAGAAAACCATAAAAAAAAACTCTATAGGGGTTATAAAAGAGGCACAATCGCCGTTATATATAACAAACGGCAGTGCAGTTTTTTTTATATATATAAAGGTTTTTTTTTTTTTCTGGTAGAGCTCTTTAAGTCTGTATTTTGGTGTCTCGATATAGCCTGTGGATGGTTCCCATGACTTACATTCATTTTTTTTAAACCTTTGTGACTAAAATTTTTTATAACTTTTTGCCTATACTTGACATTATGTTCTTAATTGATGGCCAGTGAGTGCATTTAAGAAGCTGAGTTTTTTTGGGTATTGTATATCTGATAACTCCAAACTCTCAAGCCATCACCACAATGTCCATCATCCCCTTGATGCCAGGGACTGGCTGAGACCACCACCACTGGGGAGAATGTAAGATCCTTTGGGAGTGCTGGGTCTCGACATCATGGACATGGCAATATACTAGTGATATCTTTGGTTAAGCAGGACTGCTGGCTAGGATGTGTAGATAAGTTTAACAAGGCTCTACTGATTTTACCGTATTTGCTCGAATATAAGACGACATTGATTATAAGACGACCCCCCCCAAACTTTGGATATTATTCCTTTAGGAAAAAAAACTAAAAGCCAGAATATAAGACTACCCTATAGGAAAAATGTTTAACTTGTATATATTCACATGTAAATTGATTTTTAAAATGTAATAAAAAAAATTATGATATTAAAAATATGGATTTCTTATTTTTATTTCCTTTTATGTGCCAATGCTGCCTCTCTCTCCCCCTCTCCCTAGCTTTGTCTCTCTCCCCCCAGCGTTGTCTCTCTCCCCCGAGTGTTATTTCTCTCCCCTTCCCTCCCACGTTTTCTCTCCATCCCCCCAAACTTTTCTTTCTCTCAAAGTTAGAAAAAGTTTTTTTTTTTTAAATGTTCATCATATTTTATGAATTTGTTTGTAGTAAATTATAAGATATGATGAATATAATGGTATCTAATGAAAGTCCTTCTTATGAAGATAACAACAACATATAATTTGTGTGGGTACAGTATGTGAGAAAGAAGAAAATTACAGCTAAACACAAACACCCCAGAAATGTCAAAACAGCCATTGTCCCCAAGGGAAAGTCAAGGTAAAAATGTTTTGTCACTAAGGGGATAATCATACATTTTCTTGTTATTTATTTACCTTCTTTCATTTTATGCAAAATAACAGCTATGAAATTATATTGAGGGGGTTACAGAAAAAGCGGCTATGGCTCTGCCTCAACTGATTCACCTGCATGGATGGAAGGATTTCAGTTGGGGCACACTACTAAGACCATGTAACCTTGATAATCTGCCCCCGTCATTGCAAGAAAAGACACTTGGGGCAAAACTCTGTATGAATCACCTAGGAACTTCAAGTATTTTTTCCTGTACTTTGACTGACACTGTATTGGGTATACTGCACAGCACTGCAGAATTACAAGGAAACGAATAGCAGCATATTTGGAAGCTTGTCATAACCCTGGAGGGCCCGACTGTGTGATGGAAATTAGAACTACGTGCAACTCAGTATTTCCGATGGCTGCATGCAGTTCTTAAAGAGTTAAAATTACAAATCACATTAAATAGTAAAGTGTGAAGATTTCCTAACTTAAGGATTATCCCCAGCTAGAGAAGCAGTTTATATTGTATTAATAATCACTTTTATAGATGGATCACATCGAACCCTTGTGCAGGAGAAAAAACACAATTGGTTTTATTCACTGATGAGGGAATTGCAAAACCAGGCATGCATTTCTCACTTATTTAGTAGTAATTTATTCATTGAGTTCAACATCTTCTTTACTGTCCAATGCACATACTCCCATAACTGCCAAGCATCCCTATTTAGGAGGGACAGTCCCTATTTTGCACCCATATCCCCCGTTTCCTCTTTCCTCCTCAGTTGTCCTTGTTTTCTGGAAGCTCAGAATTTTTTCTGTGTATGAGTGTATCGCAGAGCTCCAGAGCAATAAAACTCATAATAAAGTGTTTAAACTGCAGTAAATGTTTTTTTATATTAATTTGTGTAAATAAAATACTTTTTCCTTAGTCTAAATGACTTATAAAATGACATTAATAGTTGCTGATTGGTCAGAAAGTCAATGAAAATGTTCCACTAATGTCCCGCCCATAAACACACTTTCAGCCACTCCCACATAAATAAGTGTCCCTCTTTGGCCATTTGAAATTTACCCATATGCTTGAAGTTGCTATTATTAAACCCCATGTAACAAAACTAACTACACCAGGTGATATACATATTGGGTCCTGGGCTGTTGAGGGTCCTTGAGAACAGGTGTAAGATGCACTGGTCTAGAGTATGTAAACAATGCATAAACGTAATCTGATTTTCAGTATATACTATTAGTTGCCTAACTCATTCCTTACAAGCTGTTTCTGAGTGACATACCTGGATTTCAAAGAATATTTGTGTTTGTAAACCACAGGATATTCTTGCTTTTCCAAATGTCACTTTGAAAATGGAACACATTCTTTTCTTAAACCCTTCAAAAGAAGCAGATATGTGAAATATTTCTTTAGGGAGTTTGTTTTTGTTGTCACAGACACTGTTCTTTATAGTGAAAGGTAAAAAGTGTTCACTTTATTATGAGGCTTGTGAGCAATATTTAAGAGCTATGCATTACTTTCTCTGGCACTTGAAGCCTCTTTCATCCATATCATGTGGGCCATGTACTAAACAAGTGCAGTGGGGAAAAAGGTAAAACATGAGTAAGGAGCAATTTGCGACTATTTGTAACATTCTGTGTTTTTTCCCCCTGATTATTTTCATTTATTTAGTGAATTTTTCCGGTTGCATTAATAAATTGTGACTATATTTGTGTATGTGTTTGTGTGTGTATTTGTGTATGTAAGTGTGACTCTGTGTGTGTGTGTGTATGTAAGTGTGACTCTGTGTGTGTTTGACTATGTGTGTGTATGTGACTGCATGTGTATGTAAGTGTGATTATGTGTTTAATTGTCTCTGTGTATTTGTGTATATGTGGCTGTGTACAGTTGTGCTCAAAAGTTTGCATACCCTGGCAGAAATTGTGAAATTTTGCCATCGATTTTGAAAATATGAATTATCATGCCAAAAAATGTATTTTATTGTAGGATAGTGATCATATGAAGCCATTTATTATCACATCGTTGTTTGGCTCCATTTTAAATCATAATGATAACAGATATCACCCAAATGGCCCTGATCAAACGTTTACATACCCTTCAATGTTTGTCTTTGTTACAGAAACAAACAGGTTAAAATGGAAATTAAAAGTTTCCATTTGTGGCTTTTAAATTGCAATTAGTGTCTGTGTATAAATAGTCAATGAGTTTGTTAGCTCTCACTTGGACGCACTGATCAGGCTAGATACTGAGCCAGGGGGAGAAGAAAAGTACTGTCAAAAGAATTGCGTAACAAGGTAATGGAACTTTATAAAGATGGAAAAGATATCCAAAGTCTTGAAAATGCCAGTCAATGCTGTTCAGTCACTTATTCAGAAGTGGAAACTACAGGAACTACTCTTGATCCCAAGCCAAGGTCAGGTAGACCAAGAAAGAAATAAAGAAAAACCCATAGGTACCCTCAGGAGAAATACAGACTGCTCTGGAAAAAAGACTGATGCGGTTGTTTCAAGGAGCATACTTGAACTAAAATGAGCTGCAATGAGTTCCCATAAAGAAGCCTTTAGTGTGCCAATTTCACAATAAAGCCTGGTTACAATATGCCCGACAATACCTTGACACGTCTCACAGCAAAGAGATTTATGGTCACACCCATAAGCGCTATGTTGCGAGAGGAGTCAAGAAGGCCTATAGTGAAAAAAATACAATCCCCACTGTGAAGAAGGGTGGTGGTTCACTGATGTTTTGGGTGGGGGTGGGGGCTCTAAAGGCACAGGGAATTTTGAAAATTGATGGCAAGATGAACCCAGCATGTTATTAGAAAATACTGGCAGACAATTGGCATTCTTCTGCGCAAAGGCTGCGCATGGGACACTCTTGGACTTTCCACCATGACAATGACCCAAAGCACAAGGCCAAGTTGACCCTCCAGTGGTTACAGCAGAAAAAGGTGAAGGTTCTGGAGTGGCCATCACACTCTCCTGACCTTAATATCATCGAGCCCCTCTGGGGATATCTCAAACATGCAGTTCATGCAAGACGACCAAAGATTTAACATAAACATGTACAGAGAGACCAGCATCAAGTGCATCAAGAGGAAATGTATCAGACAAATTATCAGTGGCTATTAATGAGCAAATTATAAGTGGCACATTAATGAGCAAATTATCAGTAGGCTATTAATGGACAAATTATCAGTGGCTATTACTGGACAAATTATCAGTGGCTATTACTGGACAAATTATCAGTGGCTATTACTGGACAAAGTATAAGTTCCTATTAATGGACAAATTCTCCGTGGGATATTACAGGACAAATTCTCAGTGGGATATTACTGGACAAATTATCAGTGGGCTATTAATGGACATATTATGAGTGGGCTAATAGTGGACAAATTATCAGTGGGCTATTAATGGACAAATTATCAGTGGCCATTAATGGACAAATTATCAGTGGGCTGTTAATGGACAAATTATCAGTGGCTATTAATGGACAAATTATCAATGGCTATTGATGAACACATTTTCAGTGGCTATTAATGAGAAAATTATCAGTGGCTATTGATGGGCAAATGATCAATGGCTATTAGTGAACAAATTTTCAGTGGCTATTAATAAGAAAATTATCATTGGCTATTAATGAACAAATTATCAATGGCTATTAATGGACAGATTATCAGTGGCTATTAATGGACAAATTATCAGTGGCCATTAATGGACAAATTATCAGTGGGCTATTAATGGACAAATTATCAGTGGCCATTAATGGACAAATTATCAGTGACTATTAATGGACAAATTATCAGTGGCTATTAATGGACAAATTATCAATGGCTATTGATGAACAAATTTTCAGTGGCTATTAATGAGAAAATTATAAGTGGCTATTGATGGGCAAATTATCAATGGCTATTAGTGAACACATTTTCAGTGGCGATTAATGAGAAAATTATCATTGGCTATTAATTAACAAATTATCATTGGCTATTAATGGACAGATTATCAGTGGCTATTAATGAGCAAATTATCAGTGTCTATTACTGGACACATTATCAGTGCCCATTAATGGACAAATTATCAGTGGGCTATTAATGGACAAATTATCAGTGGCTATTAATGGACAAATTATCAGTGGCTATTAATAGACAAATTATCAATGACTATTAATGAGAAAATTATCAGTGGCTATAAATGGACATATTATCAGTGGCTATTACTGGACACCGTATCAGTGCCCATTAATGGACAAGTTATCAGTGGGCTATTAATGGACATATTATCAGTGGTCTAATAATGGACACATTATCAGTGGGCTTTTAATGGACAAATTATCAGTGGCCATTAATGGACAAATTATTAATGGCTATTAATTAACACATTTTCAGTGGCTATTAATGAGAAAATGATCAGTGGCTATTAATGAACAAATTATCAATGGCTATTAATGGACAAATTATCAGTGGCTATTAATGAGCAAATTATCAGTGGCATAATAATGAGCAAATTATTAGTGGCTATTAATGGACAAATTATCAGTGGCTATTAATGAGCAAATTATCAGTGGCTATTAATGAGCAAATTATCAGTGGCATATTAACGAGGAAATTATCAATGGGCTAGTAATGGATAAACTATTCAGGGAGGAGGGGCCCAGATTTTTTTTTTCAGTAAGGGTCCCTGAAATTTCTGATGGTGGCCCTGGATTTATTTCATGGTTATAACAACTAACAAACTTTTGTTTGCCTTTATTTCCATTACATCAGGACATGCCACACAGGATGTGGGTTGGTTGCAGAATTTTTTTCCAGTGCTGTACAGTGTTAGTAGTGTAGTATTATTTCTTTTAACTTTTGGCTTTTAGCCTGCTTTTAAGATCTATGAGTATAAAAAGGAGTAATTAAGAAAGGACCAGGCACTGATGCTCCATATGTGCTAGGTGTGCACAGCACACATGGAGCAGCCGCGCTGTGTATTTCTGGGGTTTGTGTGTGCTCCGACATGGGAAAATTTGTATACTTTTAGTACTGGTCGAAACTCACAAAAAACAGAGTGAGTCTCTCGGATGTAACTAGTGTATTTCTGGGTTTTGTGTGCTGGCTGTTCGCAGCACACAAACTCACGGAAATACATCAGAGACATTGTGCCTCTGAGTGACAGGTGTGCTGTGGACTGGCTGGCTGATATGCCCCTGTAAAGGATTCTAATAATCCATGACTTACTGGAATAGATCAGTTTTTGCATGTGGTATATAGTGATTGCCTTTTATTTGCATTTCATTTATAAATGTTTCTGGTTTAAGCCTTTCACTACAATAGACGTGTCTGTCATGTCCTGTGGTGGAACGAGCGCTTTTCATGATCAACGATCCCAAAAACCGTTCTGAGGGTGCTACTTTGCTGCCTTGATGTCAAGGCTTTAGGCAGCGCCCTCTTGTGTCAAGGCTCCTCCAAAATGGCTGCTGCCCTCTTGTGGGAAGAGGTTCGGAACTGCCCCTATCAGTGGCCATAAATTAGCTAAAATCTAGGGTTAGAACGGTTGTTACAATTAAGAAGGGTTACAATTAAATTATTAATTCCAGCCTTGGTGTAGAAATAAACTGATGTGAATTTTATTAAAGACAGGAGGCGAGTATTAGCATAAACCTTTTTTACTGAATAACCTCCAGCAACAAAGCAGTTAACATGCTATCAGTAAAGTAATTCTTCCTCATGTTACTTTTAAACCTTCACTCCTCTAAACTAAGACTATGTCTGCTTGTTGTGGCAGTGGCGTAGCGTGGGTTGTCAGCACCCGGGGCAAGGCAAGTAATTTGCGCCCCCTAACCCGTGGATTTTAGCACTCGAGTCTCTTCTACTAGATTAGTTAAAGAAACCCTTACCCCCCAAGCACATGTATTGTTTGTTATGAAAATACTTATGTAATTAAAGTAAAATGCATCTAAATACAAGTTTATTTTCCAACACTTTATTGAGTGCGAACATGCATTACACACATTCTCCACATTTTCAGCAGGTTTTAACCCTTCACATGTAAACATAGCAGTTTCAGAGAAACTGCTACGTTTACATTTGCGGTTAAGGCAGCCTCTAGTGGCTGTCTTCCGGACAGACACTAGAGGCGCATCTGCGACGCTGGAGCCTGGAGGCACATTTCGCCTCCATCGCGCAGAGTGTCCATAGGAAAGCATTGAGAAATGCTTTCCTATGGACACTTTGAATGCGCGCGCAGCCATGCGCATTCAGCTCCAGTGACGTCGGACGGGGAGCTGACGTCAGACAGGTCACCAGCACCGAGGGAGCCTGGCGCTGGATTAAGGTAAGTAACTGAAGGGAATTTAACCCCTTCAGCGCCACGGGAGTGGGACCCTGAGGGTGTGGGCACCCTCAGGGTACTAAAGTGTCAGGAAAACCACTTTGTTTTCCTGACACTATAGTGATCCTTTAAGAGTTTAAGGGGTTATTTTGGCCTGGGGAAGCCAAATGGTTATACACCTATGCTTTAAACCAGGAGTAGACATCCTTTGCCACTCCAGATGTTGTGGACTACACCTCCCATGATGCTTTGCAAGCCTTAATGGAGATGTAGTCAAAAAACAAAGGGAGTGTCAAAGGTTACCTACCCCTGCACTAAACCAAAAATATATAATACAGTTCCTACCCCATAAATATAATATTTAATGCTATGATATTTAATGCTCTCATCCAACCCCCTTCCCTCCACAGTTCCTAATAAATATATTACAAATATAATTCCCTCACCCCTGTAGCCCCACCTATTTACATTTCCTTCTACATACACACATATATATAGATTATTCATTAGGCCACAAATGTAAAAAATATAATCATTGCCTCATCTCAAATTCCCAAGTCAGATCTTTCCCATCCCCCCCCTCTTCCCCTAATACACTGCTGACCCCCCTCCCCCTAATACACGGCTGACCCCTCCCTCCCCTAATACACAGTTGACCCCCATCCCCTAATACATTACTGCCCCCCTTCTTCCCTTCCCCAATACATTACTGCCCCCCTTCTTCCCTTCCCCAATACATTACTGCCCCCCTTCTTCCCTTCCCCAATACATTACTGCCCCCCTTCTTCCCTTCCCCAATACATTACTGCCCCCCTTCTTCCCTTCCCCAATACATTACTGCCCCCCTTCTTCCCTTCCCCAATACATTACTGCCTCCCTTCTTCCCTTCCCCAATACATTACTGCCTCCCTTCTTCCCTTCCCCAATACATTACTGCCTCCCTTCTTCCCTTCCCCAATACATTAGTGCCCCCCTTCTTCCCTTCCCCAATACATTACTGCCCCCCGTCCCCAATACATTACTGCCCCCCTCCCCCATACATTACTTACCTCCCTCCCCCATACATTACTTCCCCCCCTCCCATACATTACTTCCCCCCCTCCCCATACATTACTTCCCCCCCCTCCCCTCCCCCATACATTAAATGAACCCCCCTCCCCCATACATTTAATAAACCCCCCTCCCCCATACATTAATGAACCCCCCTCCCCTCCCCATACATTAATGACCCCCCTCCCCATACATTAATGAACCCCCCTCCCCTCCCCCATACATTAATGACCCCCCTCCCCTCCCCCATACATTAATGACCTCCCTCCCCTCCCCCATACATTAATGACCTCCCTCCCCTCCCCCATACATTAATGACCTCCCTCCCCAATACATTAATGACCCCCCTCCCCTCCCCCATACATGAATGACCCCCCTCCCCCATACATTAATGACCCCCCCTCCCCCTCTCCAATACATTAATGACCCCCTCCTCAATACATAATACAATAGGTCCCCCAAGCCCCTTTATTCTTACCTTTACAAATTCCACTTCCAACAGCTCAGGGAAGAAAGGCCGCGATGCAGTTTCAGAAGAGCCTCCGCCGCGCAGCCGCCGGATGTGACGTCACGCCGTCATTTGCCGCTCACATCCGGCGGCTGACAGGAAGTATCGCGCGGTTGTGGCTGCGCCCCCCCTGATATTGCGCCCGGTGCGGCCGGCCCCCCCTGCACCCCCCACGCTACGCCCCTGTGTTGTGGTACCGCATATATTATACTATAATCATACTCATCCCTGTGACTCACTATAAAAAACAGTGGAAATGAGACTTCCCCCTTCCTCAGAAGTTGAGCCCTAAATGCTGGTGGCAAGCCGGGAGCAAAGTATTAAGATCTCAAAGCCAAACACACACAATAAGAAACATGGTTCAGGCCAGGCACCAAGCTATCAAAATTCAAAAAGGTAAATCCAAAAGGTTCTGGAATGCACTTGCTGCAGACAGAGACACAGCTGCGAGCCGGGTCCTCTAGCACTGAGCAAGTGCAGTAACAGCTTCATACAGTAATTGGGCACTGCCTCCCTATTTTTGCTTTAACTAGTTGGGCAGGGCAGTGCAGTTGTGTGATGTCATTGATGACATCACTGACATCCTGCACATATGCAGTGGACATTCTCATGCATCTCAGGAGATGCTGGGGATACCTTTTATATTTGCACAGACCATAACATTTAATGATTAGAAATTCAAAAGAAAATACCTGCCAACGTTACATTGTCAGGCTAAGGAATAAAGCAATTGAATAAATAAATCAATTAACAAATAAATGAATATTTCAGCTGAGTTGTGTAATTATGTGGAAACAAATGTATTGTTTCATCCGGCAGTGATCCTTTAAACGACAGTATAGTCCCCAAACTCACTGCTCAGATTACTGCTTGTATAGTGCACATACTTTTTTCTAGTGTGATTTGATGTTGGCATTATGCATAAATCACATTTTTAATATTTGATTCAAGCCCTCCCCAGTGATTACTCAGCATGTTTACTGCTGGTTCTGCAGCACTGATTACACAGACACTGAGAATATAAAGTTTGGTTTCATTTAGTTACTTCCTGTGCTCCTGGAATTGAATACATTGTGTGGACTATGAGTGACCTTACTCTTGTACACAGTAGGATCTCTTAACAGTGTAACACATTGTCTGATGACATCACTAGAGAGACAGTAAATGCCATTTTTTGAATGGAATTATTCTCATTGTCTACATAGAAAAAATAAATTTACTTTTACTCAGCTAGTGGGCATTCCTGCATTTCTTGCAAACTGCTGTAATTTCGCAATTTCAACTAACTGGAAGTATTTTATATTTTAAGCAATGCGAAAATATAAAACATGCCTTTTAAAGTAATTTAAAAACATATTAATATGCATTTATACTGGAAGATACACCAGACAGTCCCTTTAAGGATCAGATTGCTATCATGGCATAGAATGTAACTTGTGTTTAAAAGTTTAATAATTGCCTGTCTCGTTAAAAGCCAGCTTGTATGAATGCAAACAAAGACTGGCCAATGGTGTACCTAGCTGTACTCTAGGCAATCTATCACATATTGTTATCACCAAGTATGGCATTTAAAACATCAAAATATTTATGGAAAACGATTTCAATGAAGAACAAAGTGAATTTGATGCTCTTGTGTTTATTAAAATACAATGATGGTTCGGAGGTGTTTTAATTCTGGATTCTTAACTAGACAACAAAATAAACAGTGGCTCCAGCAGAATCGAGATGTATTAAACAATCTCGGCACTAACAGACATTGCTCTAACACTTTGCTCCAGGGCAAAGTCATAGAAACACACTTTCACTGTTCCTGATGTGACTTGACATTTAAATCCTCTGCTGAATTTCAAGGTGTTCAATACCTAAAAGAAAAAAAAGCAGGATCTGGAATGAAGGGAAACTTCAAAAGTCACTTATTGGCTTATTATATTCCATAAAGGCTCCACGCCCCTGTCAGCCACCTCTCTTAGCACAAGAAGTACACCGATCAGTGTGTGTAGTAGGGGGAGGAGGTCTTGTGAGAAAATTCCCTGCAGTTTGTATACGATCGCTCTGCAAGGAAGTGATCATGGCAGTTGTGTGTGTGAACTGGCGGATTTAATAGGTTCCTGCACTGAGCTTCAAGGAGCAACAAAGGGTTAAGCTACCTTCATGGATTGAAAGACACAAGGTGGGCTCTCCCCTCAGAGACCATTCAACAGCCTGCAGCAGAGCTTACTGTCTCGTCAGCAAAAGGAGAACAAGCGACAATGTCTGGTGAGTTACAGCAGATGCACCTGTTGCTTTTTGGAAGACTTTTCTTTACGATGTATAGCCAGCATTAAATTCTCCTCTCCGGACTCACGCAGTGTAGAGATAAGAAATATAGTGGGGGATATTTATAACTAGTGTCACTGTCTTATGTTTAATCAGGATTCCTTTAGTTCGGTTTTTGCTCTTGCACCTGCGAGCTATGTATAAAAATTTGGTTTTATATATCAGAAGAAAGGAGTAAAACTGTGAATTTTTAGTCTCACTTTGTGACTTTTTGTTCCGTGCAGATAACGCACAATAAGAGTGGCGGAGAAAGTGGTCCAATAAATTGATCTAAAATAGGCACAGTTTTTTCGACTTTTTTTTATATATAGTCTGTGATCAAATTCTTAAACAACAGTTAGATTACTTTTTTATTTGGGCACAGCTGGCGGAAAGGAGTAGACAAGAATGATGGCGCACTTATGACACAATCGCGCTCACCATCAGTGGACATATGTTTATAAATACTCTTCGGAGATGCATAATGAGTTACAGAAAGGCTACAAAATTGTAACACTATTAGCATCCAAACACATATTTGAATTAATGACTGCCAGTGTGCCAGAACAATAATAATATTATAAGAAATGAAAAGGTGAGCATGTTTCATGAAGTAATCTTATTGCAGAATGTATGTTAAGGCACCATACCATGATAACTTTACATAACATTATCTGTACCAAAATAATAATAACATAAGGAACTGAAATGTAAGCATGTTTCATGAAGTAATCATATTGCAGAAGACATATAAAATGCATATTAATCGCATTATACCACAATACTTGTACATAATAATACCTGTGTTATTATCTGTATGCCACACAAAAAAGCCAGGAGTTTTAAAATATAAAATTGAACATGAAGATAAAATATTTTGGTTGCAGTATTTTTAATACAGAGCAGTGCTCACTCTACTCTATCTCTCTCTGTGTATTTTAAATTAATATACGACAAAGCGGTGCTTTGGAATCTGTTTGTGCTTTATAAATAATTGATGACTATAATAAAAACAGATAATCCCCTGAGGCATCTTTAAACATACTACTGCATCACATACAGGAGCACAATTAAGACATGCTTATCACTGGAAATAGTGTTGGGATACACGTCTTTGAATGAAAGGAGACCAAAAATTTAAAGTATGATTTCTTTCTTTATGCTGATTTCAATGCTCTATTTCAGTGGTCCCCAACCTTCTGGCACTGGGGACCGTTTCCATTGAAGCTAAAATTTTCATGGCCTGAGGGGGGGGGGGGGGGGGTGAAGTTGCCACTCAATATGCTAATATTTTGCCACTCAATATGCCAGTATTTTGCCATTTAATATGCCAGTATTTTTCCACTCAGTATGCCAGTATTTAGCCATTCAATATGCCAATATTTTGCCACTTAATATGCCAGTATTTTGCACTCAGTATGCCAGTATTTTGCCATTCAATATGCCAGTATTTTGCAACTCAATATGCCAGTATTTAGCCATTTAATATGCCAGTATTTAGCCATTTAATATGCCAGTATTTAGCCATTCAGTATGCCAGTATTTTGCCACTCAATATGCCAGTATTTAGCCACTCAATATGCCAGTATTTAGCCATTCAGTATGCCAGTATTTAGCCCCTCAATAGGCCAGTATTTAGCCACTCAGTATGCAAGTATTTTGCCATTCAATATGCCAGTATTTTGCCACTCAATATGCCAGTATTTTGCCACTTAATATGCCAGTATTTTGCTTGTTATATGCCACCCTCCTCCCCCCATTCCCCAGTACTTACCTCCTTGCTGCTCCATGTCCCCGGTCGTCACCTCCGTGCAGTCTTCCCTCCAGCACGGAGGAGGGAAACACAGCCACAGGATATGACTTAAGGTCATATCCGGTCGCAATTATTATTTTTACTTCTTTGAAGCCAAGCTTCATAAAGTAACCAGCTGGAGGGGAGCGCAGAGTGCTTCCCTCACAGCACAAGGCTTGGCTAAACAGAGCGCACGGCCTGGTGCTGGGCCACGGCCCGGGGGTTGGGGATCCCTGCTCTAGATTACACGGATGAAAGAAGGACTTTTCTTGCCTTGTGTATAAGACTATCTGTACATCTAATTGAGTTTGTAACTCCTCTTAAAGCGCTGAACCACATTCTGGGTAAATTATTGGTTACAAGATCTTCGTTCAGGGACATGTTTGTCTTAAACCAGGGGTAGGTAACCAGCAGCCCTCCAGCTGGTGATGAACTACATCTGCCATAATGCTCTTTCAGCTAAGAGGCTGGCAGAGGAGTATGGGAAATGTAGTCTAGCAACATCTGGAGGGCCTTAAAGATTTTCACTCAAATACTCTGCCCATTTAAGCTATCCGTTTCACAGTACTTATTCCCCAAATTATGCTTGAAAGAAGATTTATGACCGATTGATTTGTATTTACATATTGTGATCCACCATTACCCAGCTCTACTAATTTAATATAAATTGGTGATATGACTAAATATTGTAAAATAGCTAAAATGATATTGTTTTCTTTGCTTTTTTTATACGATAAAGTGAATTAAGCTGCTGTAGCTTCATGTCAGATCTGAAGTCCAAATCCAATTTAGTAGTCTTTGTATCAGCCTTTTATATCGATGTATATTATATATAACCATACTAGGGAATTAAACAACAAATCTAACAGTTCTTAAACTGAAGCCACTGTCCAGCAGGTGTGTGTTTTTCCTGTCCTGGCTTCTGTGATGCAAAGCTAGCCTACTAAATATCCACAAGCCATTTAAATAATCTTCATAGTTTTGGGATTTAACAGACACCAAGTATACCCTTGCCGCCAAGATTAGTCCAACAATTACAATTAATGATGGTTTTATTATACAGTTTACAGAGAATTATCTAGCTCAGAGCCTCTCCTACAACACTTTAATCCTATAAGCAAACGTATTGCTAAAATGCAATAGAAGATGCTCTAAAATATAACAAATTGGAGAACAGTCACTCCAGTGAGCAAAACTTTACCTTCTTTATTCTATTTTAGTTGTGTCCAGATTTTCTCTGGAAGGCAATCCTTCAACTAGAGTTAATTAATAGTGTTGAGCGAACCCGAACCGCACTGTTCGGGTTCGTACTGAACTTTACGGTTTTTGGACCCCGGACCCGAACACGGACATTTCACTGTATGTCTGTGTTGGAGTTCGGGGTTCGGCGATTACATTGTATGTAATGCTATTGACTTTCTATAAACCGAAATAGAGTCCCCATTCATAATTCGGTTTATAGAAAGCCAATAGCATTACATGTATTCCATAAGCCGAAAGTCTATAAACCGAAAGACATTCTTTTTATAGACTTTCTTTTTATAGAATAGCAATAGCATTACATGTATTCTATAAAACGAAAGTCTATAAACCGAATGTCTTTCGGTTTATAGATTTTCGGTTTATGGAATACATGTAATGCTATTGCTATTCTATAAACCGAAATAGAGTCCCCATTCATAAGAATAGGTCAATTGACCTATTCTTATGAATGGGGACTCTATTTCGGTTTAAACACAACTGGGGGACTCTATATTGGACCATTCTTGAGGGCAGCTTTAAGAAATGGACTGTTCTATAGCATATATGTTGTAGAGTAGGCTAATTTACATTGTTTAAAACATCCATTTCACTAAAGGTTAGCCCTCAATATGTTATAGCCTTAAATATAATCTCTATTTCTATATAACAGCATATTTATTATTTTTATATGTTTGAATGCTTTTCACACAGTATAATAATTAGGAATAGGATATCATCTTGCCTCTTTACAAATTAGTGGTAAGCCCTCACCTTGAATATGCAGTACAATTCTGGGCACCAGTCCTTAAAAAGGATATAATGGAACTAGAAAAAGTGCAAAGGAGAGCTACAAAATGAATAAGGGAATTGGAGGATCTTAGTTATTAAAAATTGCATTTATATACGTTAGAAAAAAAGGCATCTCAGAGGGGATATGATAACATTATAAAAATTTGTGCAGGACCAATATAAAGAGCTCTCCAGTGACCTGTTCACTATCATATGTACAAAGAACAAGGAGGTCACCCCCTGAGACTGGAAGAGCAAAGATTTCATAGATAGCAAAGGAAGGGATTCTTTACAGTAAGATAAATAAAGTTATGGAACTCACTGCCAAGAGAGGTAGTGCTATCAACCACAATCGATGCATTTAAAAATGGTCTGGATGTTTGTTTGTTTTTTAGAAAGGCAGAACATACAAGGCTATTAATAATAGAATAAGCATTAATAATAGAGCTTCTTGATCCAAGGAGAAATCTGATTGCCCTTTGGAGTCAAGAAGGAATCTTTCCCCATAGAAGGCAAAATTCGAAATAGTTTCCTCAGTGGTTTTTGCCTTCTTTTGGATCAAAAGCTGGAATGATAGGTAGAAAGGTTGAACTTGATGGACTTGTGTCGCTCAGTGGGCCCCTAAATGATTTTTGACCTGCAAGTCTAATTTAGCCATCCCCTTCCTGAGTGGCAATTACACCTTCTCCATACCGTCCTGTTTATACAGAACACAGGAGAATGAATATTGCGCATGGGTGGTGACAGGCGATACACCTGTCATGGGCCTGGCAGTCCTTAAAAAAGGGGGCCTCTCACCAGCCTTCTGCCGGCGAGCATGCTTTTCTCGCACTCCTCATGCATGGTTGACGTCAGAGTGCTGAGGGACACATGACCTGCCTGCAAGCATACTTCAGACATCACAGTGAGCGCAAGAGGCAGCATGATAGTATACAGTGAGGGGAAAAGTATTTGATTCTCTAATGATTTTGAATGTTTGCTCACTTACAAAGACATGATCAGTCTATAATTTTAATGGTAGGTGTATTTTAACAGTGAGAGACAGAATAATGCATGTCAAAAAAGTTATAAATTGATTTGCATGTCAATGAGTGAAATAAGTATTTGATCCCCTATCAATCAGCAAGATTTCTGGCTCCCAGGTGTCTTATACAGGTAAGGTGAGCTGAGATTAGGAGCACTCTCTTAAAGGGTGATGGGGCATGTCCTGTGTGTGCAATGTGAGTGCTGGGGCATATCCTGGGTGTGCAATGTGAGTGCTGGGGCATGTCCTGGGTGTGCAATGTGAGTTCTGGGGCATGTCCTGGGTGTGCAATGTGAGTTCTGGGGCATGTCCTGGGTGTGCAATGTGAGTGCTGGGGCATGTCCTGGGTGTGCAATGTGAGTGCTGGGGCATGTCCTGAGTGTGAAATGTGAGTGTTGGGGCATGTCCTGGGTGTGCAATGTGAGTGCTGGGGCATGTCCTGGGTCAGGGCCGTCTTTAATAGTGATTGGACCCTGGGCAAGCATTTGCTTGGGCCCCCTGGACCCTGCCCCCTCCCCTGCATGCAATCCCGCCATCCATCGCAATGTTACCCCCCCCCACACACACACATATGCCATAATTGTTGTGCCATTCAGATGCCAGTAATATTGTGCCATTCAGAGCGCAGTATTACTGTGCCAGTCAGAGCCCAGTAATATGTTGCCAGTCAGAGCCCAGTAATATTGTGCCATTCAGAGCCCAGTAATATTGTGCCAGTCAGAGCCCAGGAATATTGTGCCAGTCAGGGCCCAGGAATATTGTGTCAGTCAGAGCCCAGGAATATTGTGTCAGTCAGATACCAGGAATATTGTGAAATTCAGACCCCAGTAATATTGTGCCAGTCAGATGCCTGTAATATTGTGCCAGTCAGATGCCTGTAATATTGTGCCAGTCAGATACCAGGAATATTGTGCCAGTCAGATACCAGGAATATTGTGTAAGTCAGAGCCCAGGAATATTGTGCCATTCAGATACCTGTAATATTTTGCCAGTCAGATACCTGTAATATTGTGCCAGTCAGATACCAGGAATATTGTGCTTGTCAGATACCAGGAATATTGTGCCTGTCAGATACCAGGAATATTTGTGCCTGTCAGATGCCAGGAATACTGTGCCTGTCAGATGCCTGTAATATTATGCCAGCCAGAGCCCAGTAATATTGTGCCAGCCAGATGCCCAGCAATATTGTGCCAGCCAGATGCCCAGCAATATTGTGCCAGTCAGAGCCCAGGAATATTGTGTCAGTCAGAGCCCAGGAATATTGTGTCAGTCAGATACCAGGAATATTGTGAAATTCAGACCCCAGTAATATTGTGCCAGTCAGATGCCTGTAATATTGTGCCAGTCAGATGCCTGTAATATTGTGCCAGTCAGATACCAGGAATATTGTGCCAGTCAGATACCAGGAATATTGTGTAAGTCAGAGCCCAGGAATATTGTGCCATTCAGATACCTGTAATATTGTGCCAGTCAGATACCTGTAATATTGTGCCAGTCAGATACCAGGAATATTGTGCTTGTCAGATACCAGGAATATTGTGCCTGTCAGATACCAGGAATATTTGTGCCTGTCAGATGCCAGGAATACTGTGCCTGTCAGATGCCTGTAATATTATGCCAGCCAGAGCCCAGTAATATTGTGCCAGCCAGATGCCCAGCAATATTGTGCCAGCCAGATGCCCAGCAATATTGTGCCAGTCAGAGCCCAGGAATATTGTGCCAGTCAGAGCCCAGGAATATTGTGTCAGTCAGAGCCCAGGAATATTGTGTCAGTCAGATACCAGGAATATTGTGAAATTCAGACCCCAGTAATATTGTGCCAGTCAGATGCCTGTAATATTGTGCCAGTCAGATGCCTGTAATATTGTGCCAGTCAGATACCAGGAATATTGTGCCAGTCAGATACCAGGAATATTGTGTAAGTCAGAGCCCAGGAATATTGTGCCATTCAGATACCTGTAATATTGTGCCAGTCAGATACCTGTAATATTGTGCCAGTCAGATACCAGGAATATTGTGCTTGTCAGATACCAGGAATATTGTGCCTGTCAGATACCAGGAATATTTGTGCCTGTCAGATGCCAGGAATATTGTGCCTGTCAGATGCCTGTAATATTATGCCAGCCAGAGCCCAGTAATATTGTGCCAGCCAGATGCCCAGCAATATTGTGCCAGCCAGATGCCCAGCAATATTGTGCCAGTCAGAGCCCAGTAATATTGTGCCAGCCAGATGCCCAGTAATATTGTGCCAGCCAGATGCCCAGTAATATTGTGCCAGTCAGATGCCCAGTATTATTGTGCCAGCCAGAGCCCAGTAATATTGTGCCAGCCAGATGCCCAGTAATATTGTGCCAGCCAGAGCCCAGTGATATTCTGCCAGCCAGATGCCCAGTAATATTGTGCCAGCCAGAGCCCAATAATATTCTGCCATTCAGATACCCAGTAATATAGTGCCAGCCAGTTGCACAGTAATATTGTGCCAGCCAGATGCCCAGGAATATTGTGCCAGCCAGAGCCCAGTAATATTCTGCCATTCAGATGCCCAGTATTATTGTGCCAGTCAGAGCCCAGTAATATTCTGCCATTCAGATGCCCAGTATTATTGTGCCAGTCAGAGCCCAGTAATATTGTGCCAGTCAGAGCCCAGTAATATTGTGCCAGTCAGAGCCCAGTAATATTCTGCCATTCAGATGCCCAGTATTATTGTGCCAGTCAGAGCCCAGTAATATTCTGCCATTCAGATGCCCAGTATTATTGTGCCAGTCAGAGCCCAGTAATATAGTGCCAGCCAGATGCCCAGTAATATAGTGCCAGTCAGCCCCCCCCCCCGTTCCCAAGTACTTACATAACCCTGCTCCGTGTCCCACCCCGGATGTCTCCTCCGTGCAGTCTTCTCTCTTGCACGGAGGAGGGAAACAGTCACCGGATGTGACGCGACGTCACATCCGGCGTCAGTTTTTTTTTTTTTTTTTTTTTCCGGCCGTCGCATCCATCGGATGCGGCTTGCCGGAAAAAAGTGTTCGCCTTGGGGCTCCCCAGGAGTAAATGGGCCCAGGGCAGCTGCCCTGTCCTGGGTGTGCAAAGTGGTGCTCTGGCAAGGGATGTAGACACATTGAAAGGAGACATGGAGTAGGGGAACTGGGGTACCCGGACCATTTGGTCTGTAAGTGGCTCCACAATTTCTGATGGTGGCTCTATGCACTCAGACTCCCACCTTACTGGAGGAAGGTAAGCTTCTCCTTGATGCATGTAGCTGAGAATAAAGGCCACTCAAACTGTGCGTAATTCTTTGTTAGTGACTGTGTGTATGACTGTCTGAGTGGAGACCTGCCATGGGGTTTCTTGATCGAAGTGCATGTACATGTTTGTCAGAATTTTAGCTTTTGTAACTTATCACATGATAATACATCCCTCAATGTGAATAATATTAACCCTAGTGTTTTGTTTTAAACCTTAACTTGGTTCATTGTAACCGTGTGCTATCTTCTGACTTTTCTGTCATTAGAACAGGTGGCTGCAGTGGCTGGAGGTGTGATCGGAGTTGTCCTGTTTTTGCTTATGGTCGGTGTTGGTGCCTACATCCTGTGGAAGAAAGTCTGCATTGCACCATCATATGAAGAGCTTTT
Organism: Pelodytes ibericus; assembly: GCA_036172795.1. Lineage (NCBI taxonomy): Eukaryota > Metazoa > Chordata > Amphibia > Anura > Pelodytidae > Pelodytes > Pelodytes ibericus. The sequence goes on along the minus strand of CM069867.1, from coordinate 28,825,610 downwards.
CAATGTGGCCACCCCGACACAGAGAGATAATATTCCTGTGGATCATGTGGTAGCATCGTCAGTGGGCCATACCAAAGATCCTGGGTAAGAAATGTCTTAGTGACATTTTCTATTCACAATGCATAAATAAGTATTCCTATTTGTGGGATTAAAGTGATTCACTGAAAAATAAGATTAGCTTATATCCCATTAAAATTAATTCTGAAATGAGTGGAAAAACAGGTCTGGGAATAAAGCCAGTCTCAATCTGTATAAATTACCACTCCCCATATGTTGAGAACCATGACTTTTACAATGTTTTCTGTGTGTTCTGAATTTAGATCCCCATTCTCTGTTTAATGACTAGGCCCGAGTGTGTTTTACTGTTGAAACTTACCGTATTTGCTTGAATATAAGACAAGCCCCCCAAACTTTGAATATTAATTTAGGGAAAAAAGAAAATACAAGACTACCTGATATGAAAAAAGTTTTTCTAGTAAATTAATTCACATGTAAACAATTGTTTTGCTAAATGTTCAATAAAAATCATGATTGAAAAAAAATGCATTTCTTGTTTTTATTTAATTTTATTTGCCAATCTGCGGCTCAGAATTACCAATGCATCTCCAGTCTTGCCATCTGCTTCTCCAGAATTCCCCTCTGACCCTCCAGAATTGCCATTCTGCCACCCCAGAATTGTTGAACAAGATAACAGTATTCTATAAATACATTTATAAAACTTATATTTTACACTATGAAGCTAGAATCCAGCTGTGAATACTATTTCACCAACTCAGCTAAACGGTTAAGGCATTTAACAACAGACATCAAGGAGCTGTGTGATCTCTATCTGGAGTGTTCACATATGCCATATTGAAAGGCCTTTCAAATCTGGCACTGCCCTGCAGTTGGCAAGAGCTTCAGAAGCAATTGCTTCTGTCGCTCTGGGTGTGGTGCAGTCAACAATATTCAAGTAAATTAAAATAAATAACTCAACCTTTTTTGTTAGCCTTAGCCTTAGGGTTAGTTTAAGGTTAGGTTTAAGGTTACAATTTCACTATAGGTAATTATGGGCAGAAAAAGGTTAGTATTTAGTAAATCACTACTTTCAGTTATTGCCCTACAACTTGCAAAAACATTGGGTATTTTTAAACTCCGGACAAATATTTGAATCTATTTAGCAGTTTCTTTCTTTAGCTTTTGTAGATGTGTAAAAAACTTTTTATAGTAAAATATATATTGTATGATCAAAATAATGGTACATTACTTCTACTAACCTCAACTTACCTTTTAGTGAATAGCCCCTAATACTGAATAGTGGGGAGGATTCAGTTGACAGATCTCGCAGGATTGCTGTGACAGAATCTGTGGACACTGTGACACTTCTTAGTGAACTCTTAATGTATCAAAATCCACTTCTAAAGCAGGAATTCCACTAGCAACTCAAAGGATGCATGGGACACTGTGCAGCCTTTTGAGATTGAAATGGGCCTGTGAACTGAAATGTGATAATATTGAAACATTGCAGTCAGTCAGTGTGGGTCAGGAAATTCACCTTGCAATAATTTTAAAATGGGGGCTTATTAATTAAATAAAAACCTATCATTTGTAATATCTCAGAAAAGGTTAGTGATATAAGGGAAATGTAAAAAGCATTTTGCTTCTATAAATGTAAAAAACCCCAAAAAACTCTTTTATTCATTCTAATATATATTAAAGCTTTTGGGATTATTTTTTCATTTACTCCCTCTTTAAGAATGAAGAAAGACTCTCTCTCCTTTTTCCCCCCTCTCCCTGCTCCTATTATTGTATTATTTATTTTATTTTACTTTATTACTTGTTATTAATGTTGGGAGATTATTGAATATTTTAATAATTGTTTCTCGAATTTTTGATGCATGTTTGATTTAACAGTGCGCATTGGGTTATGTTAAAGTTGTTTCTGTATTCTGTACATTTACACTTGTGCATTATATTACTGATTTGTATTAAGTACAAAAGAAAATTTGAAAATTCCCAAAAATAAAGAATAAAAAAAAAAAAAAAAGAATGCAGAAAGAGCCTTCTTCCTAATTAAAAATTATTTTGAAGGCTTAGACCTTATTTAAATTATATTTCTATTTAATTTTGCTTAGAATATTTGACCGATATAGTAGGGGAGAAACCAGGCTTTAGAATGCTTACAATGCTGAAACCTTGTGGCATGGTCAGACTAACTAACAATCAGACAGACTGATTAGAACATTAGCATAGGCCTGTCTGTCGGATTGGCCATTTGACAGAATAGTTAACGCATGTCTGTCAGCAACAGGCCACTCCCCCTGGATTGTGTTCCAGGAATCCAATCTCCTATTGCTGGTGTCTTCACTACGTAGACAGGGCTATCATGAGAAAGCTATTAATCCAGTAGAATAGGGGTGGTTTGGTCATAGTTTTTAAATTTTGGTATTACTCCCTCTTCAAATATTTATCAAAACAGATGCATTCCTATAGATTATATTCGTCAGTCTGTGCTTGAAAAGTATTTGAAACAGGTATCAGGATACTGCTTGAATGACTAACATCTGGTAGGGTTTGTTTTTTAATTGAGTAGTAATTGACAATTAACATAACCACTTCAACCACAGCAGACATAAACCACATTGCTTGTATCCTGTACCAATTATCTGTGGATGTTGTAAACAGGATGAGCTCATTTCTTACTGTTGTTCATGAAGTCTTTGAGTAGAATGGAGATATTTACTGGTGTGTAGTCTGATCACTGAACTAAAAAACTTCAAATGGAAAAAAATGGAACTAATTACTTTAATAAATATAATTGTTCTAAATGCATGTTTCCCCCACTGATTTTAGTTCTTAGGAAATGGAACAAGTTATTTAAACCCTTAATATCCCAAAGCTATAATCAATGGTAAAAAGATGATCAGGTCGGATGATGGCAGCCTGTTAGATGGAAGCATCATGGAAAATCCTGATCACCTAACACTCTCTAAACTATTTGCAAGTAGAGAGTGTCTGTCATGCTACAAGATGGAGACAACCAGGGCAGCCAGCAAGTATTTAAGTGATCATGCTACTAAAACACCAACACCAAAAAAATCATACCTAAACACCCATATTAAATTAGGCCCTAAGGCCTATGGAACAAGTACAAACAAGTGGCTTTTTGTGCTGTGCTTGGCAGTCATGTCAGTGGTACGGATGGTTGGCCACAAGGCTTTAATCCTGAACCCTGCCACGTTCATGTAAGGGTCTAACACACTGTTATACACATGCAATGTGATGTGTGCAGTATCAGGATCTCTGCCCTTCAGTCTTGTACATCATGAAGGAAGAAAACAAATAAAGAAATCTGTGAGCCAACTAATTCTTGCAAATGACATTAATTGTTTTTGAATTTCAAGTAAAATATGTTCTTACTTTTTCCAATATGTATTTGTTTGTGTGTGTACATCCATTTCAATGTGATGCCTTGCACACAGATCACAGGCAGTACTTAAATAAGCTGAAGGTGCAGCACTCTCCATGTAGTACAAACAGATATATGCACACTCACTCTCTAATAAAGCAGTATTCAATTTATTCTATTAATGGCAAATAATGGACTTAATGTTTCAGTTCCTAGTCAGAACTTTTATCAAGATGATGATGATATATATGTGTGTTTGTATGTATATAAATAAATATATATATATATATATTTGTATTATCAAAAGATCTGCGCATGTGTATTTATATGAAAATTAAGCAAGCAACAGTGATCTGCAAGCATTTGTAATATTAGATTCAATACTTAATTCAATTCTCTTTCTAACTTGTAATTTTTGTCTTTTTGAAATCAGGAATAAAAGTGTGCCCTTTATATTGCCGCCAAAGTTCCATGGGCGTGACTGGGTTGATCTACAGAATGGAGAGCGGATTCAGGAAGACAGTGAGCCCTACGTTGCCCCGGATTTCCTACCTCGATCATCCTTCTGTTCTTTGGGTATAGTACAGCCCTTTATCATGTTGATGTGTAAAGCAGCCCTCCAGTCTACAATGACCCAAATATCATGGCACACATTTTCAGACTCCAGCTGACGCTATTTCAAACAAATATCTAAAAGTAGAAATCTGTGTAATTTATAAAACAGGTTTATGCCTTTATTTTTCAAGGTGGTTTATGGTGTCTATGTAAATCACTAGTCCACCCGTTTTAGGACTATTATGGGTCTATTCACTAAACTTCGACTTTGGAGGTTGACTCTGATTTTGAGACCAAGTCAAACCCAGGTTCGAATGTTCCCTATTGAAAGTAAAGCGAGGTAAAATGATCAAACCTATTTTTGAGACTAAGTCAAATTCATCACCTGAGTTTCACAGTCTCAAAAATATCTTTGATCATTTCACCTCCCATTACTTTCAGTGGGGAAGATTCAAACCTGGGTTTCTTCAAGTCAAACTCGGGTGCTGAACTTGACTTGGCCTCAAAATGAAAGTCCAATTTCAGTGAATAGACTCATTATTTCAACAACTAAGATTAAACTTACTTAAAGCCCAAGAAGAAGTAGGTAATAATACTGACAGGGGTGTATATTTAATGGACTTTGTAATGGACAGTTTAATTATGTTCTATAGACCTTAACAAATCTTGCCTCAAACACTGGTGTCCTTATATGGTCACTTTGCATATCCCATGCACCCAACTGCCACACCATCCCACTGGAAAAAAAATAAAAAATGTGTTGAAGTCGTTGAGTTCATATAAAGTACAAACTAAATCCACTGTGAGCCACTTGGAAGGTTACCAAAAGGATAAAGACCCAAGCAGCAAAGGGCATTAACCATGAAGGAGGCTAGTAGCACATAGGTATTGTGGGCTGTCAAGCCAAGAATTGGCTCGCTTCGATCTCCTGCTAACTCTGTCTCAGTTTTGTGATTAGTGTGCTGTGAAATACAAGACATTGTGAGCAAACACACCAGCTATCTGGCTAGGCATCCCACAGGTCCTCCCCTTGTTGCCATGTTTAGGTTTCCCATTGCTTGCTGAGTATGTGAGCCCTGCCATGAGGTGCATTGATGGAGGCCCAAACCCAAATTACATGCTATCCAACTCTTTGTAGCTGAATCTGCTGATCTTATAAGTTCAGTTTCTGGGTGAGTCCATTTTAGTGAAAAGCCTAGATTATATATGCAGGATTTTTAAACATTATAGTGGATGAATCGAATAGGAAAGAAAAGGCAAATTGTAAATTACAACAATGCAACTCTATGTTTATTATTATTTTTAAGGGGGAGCATATGTTGTGGGCTCCATCAATCCTGATCTGTATAAATACCCGGACGACAATGAAGAAATGGATTTCCCTGAGGGGAATATTGGTCGCATTTGGTTTGCAGTGGAATATGAGCATGAGACAGAGAGGCTTGTGGTCTCCTTGATTAAAGTGAGGAATCTCCACTTCAGCTCGGATTCGTGCAACCCGTTTGTCAAGATCCATCTTCTCCCAGATGAGAGGAGATATCTTCAGTCCAAATCCAAGCGCAAAACTTTGAACCCACAGTTTGATGAAAACTTTGTGTTCCAGGTAGGAGCACTGACATTAGCACTTTTTAGAATAGCTGATCCTTCATTTTATATTGGATTTGTGGTTGGGGAAAAAAACAGGGAAATCTATGTACAGTCAGGAAAAAATGCGTTTACTGCCCTCAAGTGCCAATTTTGTGCATAATGAATCTGTAGGATATGAAGTTGTGGCAAATATTCCAGTACTCATGAAGCTACGATGAGCAAAGGCTTGGTGAGGGCAGGGAAGGTGCATCTTTGTATAAAAATAATTCAGATTTCATAAGGTGACATCACATGCAGTGCCCAACAAACAAAGTTAGATAAGGTTTTTGTTTTTTATTTGCGTAACGTCATGTGCCACAAGCGAGGGTATAAGATCAGCCTGGGCTCCAGGTGCAGAGGTAGTACCACACTCATGCCCTGCGCTTGATGACCTCTTTCCCCAAGGATTGAGACCCTTGCTTTGTACAACCACAAGTAGAAATCTCTGCAGTCTTTCCAGGTGCAAAATCTAAGATAAGATATCAAAACGTGAAATAGTAGGTTAAGGCAGGCAGAAAGGAACTAACATGTTTGTTGTGTAAAAGCACATCCAATAACCAAGACACTGAGAGGTCAAGGGGGATGTTTAAATAGCAGAGAAGCTTGTTAGCCTGGCAGAGGAAAACTTAAGCCAGTAGGTATTGCAAACCTCAAGTAGAGAACCTACTATAAGAGTGCTCGGCACTTAACAAAACCCATAGATAACGAACAGAACAGGGGCAGATACTAGGGAACACAGAGGCCAAAGGTTCAAGTCAAAGCATGATGATTATAGGTTAGTACTTATTGAATGTGGGCAAGGCTAACATACAACCACTTCCTTGTACCTTGGAAAAAGATGCAGCCCCAGGCAATTCCCCAAATGTTGTATTTTGAACCGCTCACCTTAAAATAACCACAAATTGCTTGAAATGCAGGATTTAGGTTGCTCCGTCAGGTGAAAGCTAATGGCTGTTTAGCGAAATAGGCTAATCACGTTCACCTTTTGTTGACCTTCACTGTCAGAAAGGCCATTCAGCAAGTATCCGTTTAGCATTTTAGAACCGAGACGCTAATATAACGAGTCCAATAATCTCTTTCAAAGTATTCAATTACTAACGCATTAACTTGGAAAACATAACTATAGTACGCATTACGTTACATTACCCCGTATTTATATAGGGCTAAGATTTTACTCTGCACTTGGTACAGAATTGAAAGGGGTGTTACACACTCAATTACAATGTCAGATGATATATATTAGCCATGCACGAAAGCCTGCAATCTAGCTAATAACACCCACACAACCAAACCAACCAAACCTACCAGCTTCAAAAAATACTTCATAGTGTCTGACAATTTGCATATTTCATGACAACAATGGTAGTTCTGTTTTCTGAAGTAGTCACTAAATAAAACCTATCTAATATTTTTGTAATTCATAGTAATGTAAACACTTTTGTCAATTTAATTTATATCCCATACATTTAACCAATGAAAGTACAGGTATTGGTAGCTAGGCATTCTGCAAGAAGGTGGGTATAACAGGAGTGTAACCCTCAAAGGGAACATTATAATGTGTAACCCTACTTTTAAAATTGAATATTGTTTACTTTTTAGGAATTCCCAAATGGCCAAAAGGTAACATAATAAAGGAAACAAATAATGTATCCACCATGTAAAACCCCAGACAGAAACTACTATAACCTCTGTACTAACACCTGTGAGTGACTATTCACTAAGACAATGGTGAAGTGAAAGTTAACCCCTTAGTGACAAGACATTTTCACCTTGACTTTCCCTTGGTGACAATGGTTGTTTTGACATTTCTAGGGTGTTTGTGTTTAGCTGTAATTTTTTTCTTTCTCACATACAGTACCCACACAAATTATATGTTGTTTTTATCGTCATAAGAAGGGCTTTCATTAGATACCATTATGTTCATCATATCTTATAATTTACTAAAAAAAAAATCATAAAATATGATGAAAAATTAAAAAAAAAACACTTTTTCTAACTTTGACCTAAAATATAATTTACACAAATAAAATCATTAAAAAAGAAGCCATCTAAATAGTTTCTTAATGTTGTCCCGAGTTCAAAAATATGCATGTTTCCATATTTTTCAGTATTTTTTTGCGAGTTATGGGGAAAAAAACAAAAATAGTGTTTTTTGGTTTTTTCCTATATAGACCTTTTGACCCCAACCCGAACCCCAAATTTAACCCTAACACTAAATTTAACCCCCACTATAATCCTTATTATATCCCTTAATATTTTTAATTTTAATTTAATTTTAACCCTATCCCTTATGCTAAAAAATATTTAATTTTAACCCTATAGGCTAATTTAGCTATATAACCTGTTTTTAATTAATTAAATATGTATTTTAAATATTTTCCATTGCAATGCTACTTAACTACCACTATGGGCAGTCAAGTAGCATATTCAGCATGCTCCGTCAATATGGCTCCCCACGATCGCTTCGTGGGGCGATCGTGGGTGCTCCAAAACAGAAATTTCAGTGCTGGCTATTGCCTCGACATCGAGGCAATAGACCAGCACCGTTAAAGTGGTTTTCGCGATCGTTGATCGCGAAAACCGCTTGATTCACCGCAGGGCGTGCCAGGCACGTCTTTTTTCGTTAAGGGAGTTTCTCCCAGGACGTGCCTGGCACGTCCTTTGTTGAGAAGGTGTTAATGAAGGGACTCCCCTAAATATTTATTCTCTGAAAATAGAGAAGAAAACATGGACTATACATTGTGTTAGAAGAATTGCAGGTAAATGCCTGTATTAAGAGAAGTGTTTAAAATGTGTCTGTGCAGTCTCCTGTTTATGACATCACATGTGGCCTAATATGAAAATTACCCATTTCCCACTGAAAGTGGTTTCTTTGCATTTCATTCAACAAGATGACACCAGGAGACACAACAAAAACATTTAGAAGGACTAAACGCTCTTGAAGATCTTTAGAACACAGCCGTACCATCTCATTGTTATTCTATCGCATCTCAATGAGCCCACACAAAGCCCTTGTAAGGGAGAAAATGAAAGCACATTCAATTTCAAGGATGATTATTACAATGATAAAACGAATAAGGGACAAAACATCCCTGTGCAAAGAACAACCTCTAAGCATAACCTTTAAGTCCCACACAAGAAGTTCCATAGCTGATCTGGATTTGTGATGGGCCCGAATGTTTAAATTGCCATAAATGACATTGTATCCTCCTAGGAGGCAAAATTCAAAATAGCTTCCTTAGGGTTTTTTTTTGCATTCTTTTGGATCAAAAGCAGGAATGATAGGTACAGAGGCATCACTAGGGTTGGTGTCACCCGGTGCGGAAACTCATGGTGTCACCCCCTGGATTTCCTCCAATACCATGCCAAACAGAATCATTATTAATGCCAGATGGCGCATTAAATATGCCACACACAGGAGCCCCATAACTATGACACACACAACACAGGAGCCCCATAAATTATGCCACACCAGAGCCCCACTATTTATGCATCACCTCGGAGCCCAATTATTTATGCCACACACATAGGTGCCCCATGATTATGCCACACAAAAGAGTCCTTTAATTATGCCACACATGGGGCCCAATAATTATGCCACACACAAGCGCCCCATAATTATGCCACACATGGGACCGCCATTAATTATGCGACACATAGGAGCCCCACTAGGAGCCAATTGTACAATTCTAACACAATACATATCTATACATACAGACATCTCTCTCTCTCTCTCTCTCTCTCTCTCTCTCTCTCTCTATAATAGCCAATTTGCCCAATTATATGCCAGTATCATTTTGTCATTAATAAGCCACAGCCAATTTGCCCATTAATATGCCAGTAATATTGTGCGATTCAGATACCAGTAATATTGTGCCATTAAGATGCTAGTGATATTGTGCCATTCAGAGACCAGTAATATTGTGCCATTCAGAGCCCAGTAATATTGTGCCACTCAGAGCCCAGTATTATTGTGCCATTCAGAGCCCAGTAATATTGTGCCATTCAGAGCCCAGTATTATTGTGCCATTCAGAGCCCAGTAATTTTGTGTCATTCAGAGCCCAGTATTATTGTGCCATTCAGAGCCCAGTAATATTGTGCCATTCAGAGCCCAGTAATATTGTGCCATTCAGATGCCAGTAATATTGTGCCATTTAAATACCAGGAATATTGTGCCATTCAGAGACCAGGAATATTGTGCCATTCAGATGCCAGGAATATGGTGCCATTCAGATGCCCCAGCCAACTTGCCCATTAGGACGCCAGTATTATGCTTTTTTATTAATAATGTAAAGTTCCTATGCTCGTTATTCCACCCTCCTCCCCCCTTCCCCAGTACTTACCACCTGGCTGCTGCTCCGTGTCCCCGGCCGGACATCTCCGCGCAGTGTTCCCTCCGGTCGCAGTGATTATAATTTTTTTTTTTCATTTTTTTTCCGGCAGCCGAATCCATCTGATGCGTCTGCCCCCCAAAAAAAGTTACGCAGCGCGATGCCAGCAGCAAGGGTGTCACCCCCCCCTGGAGTTGTCACCCGGTGTGGTCCGCATCCCCCGCACCCCCCTCGGGATTCCACTGAATAGGTATAAGCATTGAACTTGATGGACTTTTGTCTTTCTTCAACCTGTATTACTATGTTACTATGTTGCACTGTTTCGAAGTCTGTTGTCAAAAATGATTACTGAAAATTTCTTATTAAGAATTATTAGTAATTATGTAAAGTTATGCATTTTTCTACATTGTTATTATTTTATTTTTTTATTGTTTATAACTGATTAGGTATATGCTACATTGATATTATTTTTCCCAAAATGCATAACCGTACATTTGTCTACATTGAATTTTGCTACCTGTTTGCCCTTTCCCCCAATGTGTCTAAATTGGCCATAGGGATGAAACGTTAAGGTCAGACTGTATTAAACTACCTAATTATGTGTCATTAGCAAACAATAAGACATGACTTGCAATAGACCTTGGGAAAAAAAATGTAAGAAGAGGACACAGGCTGAACTGCTCTGGTACTCCAATTATAACTTTAGTCCACTTTGAAAATTTTCTGAAAGCAACAATTCATGGTAACATAGTAACATAGTAATCTAGGTTGAAAAAATACACAAGTCCATCAAGTTCAACCCTTCTACCTATCATTCCTGCTTTTGATCCAGAAGAAGGCAGAAACCCCTATGGAAGCTATTTCGTATTTTGCCTCCTAGGCAATCATATTTCTCCTTGGATCAGTTAGCTCTATTATTAATGCTTATTCTATTATTAATAGCCCTTTATGTTCTGCTTTTCTAAAAAGACATCCAGACCAGATCTATTGTGGTTGATAGCACTACCTCTCTTGGTAGTACCTCACTTTATTGTCCTTACTGTAAAGAATCCCTTCCTTTGCTCTCTATGAAATCTTTGCTCTTCCAGTCTCAAGGGATGACCTATTGTTCTTTGTACATTTCTGTTAATGAACAGGTCACTGGAGAGCTCTTTATATTGGCCCTGCACATATTTATATAATGTTATCATATCCCCTCTATGACGCCTTTTTTCTAAAGTAAATAAATGCAATTTTAAAGCTATCTTTTCATAACTAAGATCCTCCAATCCCCTTATTAATTTTGTATCTCTCCATTGCACTTTTCTATTTCCTTAATATCCTTTTTCAGGACTGGTGCCCAGAATTGTGCTGCATATTCAAGGTGAGGTCTTACCATTGATTTGTAAAGAGGCAAGATGATATCCTCCTCCCGTGATGGAGGGATTTTTTTTAATCCAAGTGCAAACATTTGCACCGAAGCCTGTATCTGACAATTTGTACAGTTAACTTTTGTGTGGTATGGTATCAAATGCTTTAGCAAAGTCTAAATGGACTATATGGACAAAAGTATTGGGATGCCTGACCATAACACCAACTTTTATGACATTGCATTCTAAATACACAGCCATTAATATGAAGTTGTTCCCCCCTTTCCAGCTATAACAGCTTCCACTATTCTGGGAATTCACAACATTTTGCAGTGTTTTGGTGGCAATTATTGTCCATTTATCCAGTAGAGCATTTGTGAGGCCAGGCACTGATGTTGGATGAGAAGGCCTGTGTTAGGTACTCACAGTTCAGATGTGAAACACAGATTTAGTGATGAACAAACTTTCTTATAGTAGTACACTTCAGTAATGGTCTGGAAGATGGAACAGACCCCCTGGATAATAACATGAATAAACAGGATAGATGAAAGACAGAGGTTAACTAGAGAAGAACTCAGGATGCCAGGAATACTGTCGATGTAGCCTCAAATCGAAAATAACTGGAGCAGGACTCAGGATACCAGTAACGTTGCACATATAGAAGAGAGGGGAGCCAGAGGTACTCAAAATTCAGAGGAAAGACAAACTTTACACCACTCTAATGCTTGGCATTGTACTTGGTGATGTGAGGCTTGCATGCAGCTGCTCGGCCATGGAAACCCATTCCAGTTTTTGTGCTGATATTTCTGCCATCGGAATTTTGGAACTCTTCAGCTTTGGAATCAGCAGAGCAGTGGTGACTTTTATTGCACCATGCGCCTCAGAACTTGGTGGCCCCGCTCTGTTGTTCTTCTGCTTCATGGTTGAGTTGCTGCTCTTCCTAAACCCTTCCTCTTTCCTGTAATACCACTTTCAGCTGACCGTGGAATATCAGCAGGGAGCACATTTTACAAACTGACTTATTGCAACGGTGGCATCCTATCACAGTACCATGCTTGAACTCAATGAGATATTTTTGAATTTGAATTCAGCTACCCATTTTTTCACAAATGTTTGTAAATGCAGACTGCATGGCTAAGGTATTTTATACACTTGTGGCAATGGTCGGATTGAAACACCTGAATTCAATAACTAAGTGGTGTGTTAGCATACTTTTGTCCATATAGTGTAGATCACTTCCACATAGGATTACCACCCAGCTGGTATTTTACTCGCAGGTCGGTAAAAAAATTGGCTTGAGGCCAGTGGAGGCAATAGCATGGCCGGTATTTTTTTTTTTTTTTTTTTAGGAAAGGTGGAAACCCTACATCCACAGAAAAACTCTTAATTTTTACTCACTTTTTCATAGATTAGTTTGACAACATCAGTCTGTCACATGTTAACTCCTATCTCTCAGATTCTGATTCAGGATGTAATCTTGAATATATATCCTTAGCAACCCTTCAAACAATTCCCCTACCCCAGATATCAAGATTACAGGCCTTTAATTTGTTGTCCCCCAATCACAATTAATATATGGATAATTAAAATCTTGTATAAATTAAAGTGTCACACAGATTTGCAGCCTTTACAAACTGTGATAAAAGCTGATCATGATGTCTATGATTAAACCTCACGGGTGAAACACGCGAGACTCTGTTTTTCCTTCAAATTCCTTTTATACTTTGTTAATAAATATTAGTTTTATATTAGCATTTAAGAAAATTCTGCAATTATCATCTGATTTTACGCATTCGGAGAGGTGCCCCTATTTCTCAGAAATGTTCCTGTTTATCTGTTTTACGGCATGGAACGCCGTCTTTAAGCTGCACTCACCTGTGCTGACGGGTTGCTGGGGGATTTTGGTCCGGGGTCATTGGCTGCCTGTTTGGGTGGTTGCGTCTCTTTTTCTAAAAGCTGATCATCCCCCATCAATGCTAGTGCTTGATGGCTTGTCGCATATACCGACCTGTCATTGCAAATCTCCTTTAATAGTTTCTCCACATTACCACCAGTGCCCTCTTACACACCTTCCTTAATACAGTCCAAAATTCAAATAATATTAAAAACCTATTCCTCTCATTTTTATATTTACTTTGTCTGTTTTACATTTTACGTTAACTGAAACCTTTATCAGGTGTAACCGACAAACTCCCCTCTTCCCATGATAGGTACAGGGGGAAGTGTTAATAAACTTAGTATGAACCCAATCCCCCCCAATCGGCTCGCATCTGGGGTGGCCAGTTCCAATTCCCCCCCTATTCTGATGCAAATGGGCTCATATACAGAACATTACATATAAATAAATATTTTCTTTTAATAAAATTCTGACAATTTTCCATTAGACTTGGATCAGATAATGCAATAATAATTAAGTGTAGGTTATCTGGAGATAAACTAGATCAACAAAAGCATGCCGTGCATATCAAAAGATCAGTCATGTTAGTACTTTTACAGTGCATGACAAACAAACCAAACATGTTCTCACTTCTATGACGATAGATCCTGAAAATGAGGAAAGCTTTGCGTTCAACAGGTTCAACAAGATATTTTCATGATCACCTTTTTTAGTGTTCCATTCTGTTCCCTTAATTAACTAGGGAGGTGGAGTCGCCATGAATAAGTACACTATGAAGGACAATAAATCCATTGGCCTAGATTCTATGGCCCCCGTTAATTATAAAATTGTCATCCCTGTCCCAGTCCTACAATTGGCTGGTTTGAAGTCCTTAGAAATACCAGAGCTCCTAGGCTGGTATTTTTTTTATCAGCCTGCCTCCAGTGAGTGAGGCTGGATAGAGAAGTAGGTACGCCTTTTTATTTTTTTTAGCTCTATCTAGTATTGTTCTTTTTTTCTTTATATTTTATTTTTTGGGTGGCCCCTTTCCCTGGGCCAGAAGGTGAGGATCGAGGGGATCAGTGACTTTTGCTGGAACCAGGATACAGGTAATTAAATATTTTATAGGGCATCCTTTGTGTGCTGTGGGGTGGGCTGTGATTTTACTGACCACCATCATGGAAATCAAAGTTGTTTTTTTTTACAGGTAATAGGAGGCCATTTGTGATCATCCCCACCTACATGGGCAAGGTAGCGGTGGGGGGTAGGAATTTAATGTGCCAGGGGCATTTGGCAGAAGGCTGGCATATGGGCTAAGGGGGCGGAGTTAGTATTTATTTTTTATACGGGGCATAGAACCCCTAAATACCCATGTGGGGGTCTGCAGCCCCATGGGGGCCAATGAATTTATATAATAATATTTATATAATATATAAAATAATATTTATTTGATATTTAATATAATATTTATATAATATTTAAAATAATATTTATAAAATATTAAAAGGGCCCTTTTATTTAACAGGGGGCTTTTTTATATTTAAAGTGACTGCAGGCATGGCGTCACCCGTGGTCAGGCAAATGGGAATGATGTCAGGTAACTGGGGGTGGTTATTACTGGTGTAGGATATAAGTTTAAATACAAAACACACTGTCAATTGTTGTTAAAAAAGGTAATAATCAAAAAAATGGGTAAAGGGTCATAACTGAATAGCATTTATCAATAGCTTAGAGTTGCAAAGAACTAGTTCACTGTAGAACAATTGTGAGAAAGAGTCTTCTTAACCAGGGGTGGTTCACCTTCTTCACAGATCCAAAGCATGATCATTTGGGTGACCCATTATTTTCTCAGTTACCCGAGCCTCCCGGGACCTTGTGGGGAGCCCTGAGGATTTCCGTGAACTGCCTACGCATTTTAAGATGTTTAGCAAGAGGCTTTAAGTCCCTCCATTCCTTTTCTGTGGCAAGTGTCTGTGTAGATCCGTATTTCTAAGTTAGCTAGTGTTGGAGATGAGAATCTCTCCACCTGCATAAGTCTCTTCTTCATGTTGTAGTCACTTAGCTTAGCTTTTTTTAATGTATTTTTTAAACATTTTCAGAGTAAATTGCATGGAATAACAGAATACAACCACCGTAGCTTAACTGGAGTCTCGCCGTCTTTATAAAGTCCTTTATGACCGACCGCCAGCACATTTTTCTAGTCTGGGGACTCTGGAGACACCCTCTTAAAGGGGTATTGTTCCGATTTTCACCATGCCCAAAAAATGTGCTTAAAGGGCCAACACCAGTCCCATAAAAGTCCATAAGCTCCAATACAGCTTCTTAAAGGGCTATACACAGTCCAATACAAGTCCATAGGCCCAAATAGCATTTTTAAAGGGCCATACACCCCAGGGCCATAGTCACAGGGAGGTGGCTGGCAAGCAGGCCTCTCCAGGAACAAGTGGCGAAGGGCGCTTCGTCACAATCAGTATTTCAAAAAAGTAATAAACAACAAATTCTAAAGACAATCACAATAAAAGATCTTGTTAAGAGTATGTATGGGTAATGAACTAAATATTCTGAGTGTGTTTTTGTATATGACTGCTGCATCTCATTTTGTATGGAAATATTATGTTATGCAGTAGCTATTGTCATACGCATCATTGCTCATTAAGGATCAAGGAAAACAATAACTAGGATAACCGTCAATATAACTTTTGCACTTAAAACTGAAAAAAAATGATTGCATCGTAAAGGGTAG
The DNA here is from genome assembly GCA_036172795.1 of Pelodytes ibericus. Taxonomy (NCBI): domain Eukaryota; kingdom Metazoa; phylum Chordata; class Amphibia; order Anura; family Pelodytidae; genus Pelodytes; species Pelodytes ibericus. Next base: position 28,809,741 of record CM069867.1, on the reverse strand, counting down.
AGGAAAAGTGATATAAAAAGATTCTGATAAGGGGTAAGAGAGTGAGAGGTAGAAGAGCTAGAAAAGATCCAGCGGGGCAGAGGTCCCTCAAGAGTGGGTATACCGGGAGTGTAAAGGAGTGCTCCTCGAAAAGTGGGCTGCCTCCCAGCCATCTTAGCAGCTAGTCAAAGAGCCTTCACGGTGGACTCACATTCCCAGTGTGAGCTATGGTGCCCTCAGGGAGGATACAATCAAAGAAAAAATGTATCACATGTGTGAGGATGAACTGTGTCTGAAAAAGTCACAAACTCTAATTTTGGCAGTAAACAGTCCCAATAATATCCTGTATTTACACAGGTTAGACATGATTAATGGTCCTGGTATGAGCTCTCTGTTTGTCTGGTGTAGTGTTGCCACACACATCAACCGCAGTGTCGGGCATCAGTGGGATACCCAGAAACTTCAAAAATAAGGCTTTGTCTTCAGGATCGCTTATGACTGCTGTTTTCTATCCAAAGTAACGAACATTGATTGAGGTAGTCCCCACCAAGAATGAACTCCCTGTTGCCTTAGGCAGGGGCGTTGCTAGGTCTTCGGATGATCTGGGGCTAGAGCCCAGATGAGCTCGGTCACACACAGGGGCGTACCTAGAGCATTTGGCACCCGGGGCGGACCCTGACTGTTGCACCCCCCACCCCATAATAAAAATGTAAGAAAACACCCACAAATTTTTCAGTGTTTGAAAATTGTACAATTATAGATACCAGGAATATTGTGCCACTCAGAACCCAGTAATATTGTGCCAGTCAGATACCAGTAATATTGTGCCTTTCAGATACCAGTAATATTGTGCCAGTCAGATACCAGGAATAGTGTGCCATTCAGAGCCCAGTAATATTGTGCCAGTAAGATACCAGTAATATTGTGCCACTCAGAGCCCAGTAATATTGTGCCAGTCAGATACCAGGAATAATGTGTCATTCAGAGCCCAGTAATAGTGTGCCAGTCAGATGCCTGTAATATTTTGCCAGTCAGAGCCCAGTAATAGTGTGCCAGTCAGAACCCAGTAATATTGTGCCACTCAGAACCCAGTAATATTGTGCCACTCAGAGCCCAGGAATATTGTGCCACTCAGAGCCCAGTAATATTGTGCCAATCAGATGCCCAGTAATATTGTGCCAATCATAGCCCAGTAATATTGTGCCACTCAGAACCCAGTAATATTGTGCCACTCAGAGCCCAGGAATATTGTGCCACTCAGAGCCCAGTAATATTGTGCCAATCATAGACCCAGTAATATTGTGCCACTCAGAACCCAGTAATATTGTGCCAATCAGAACCCAGTAATATTGTGCCACTCAGAGCCCAGGAATATTGTACCATTCAGAGCCCAGTAATATTGTGCCACTCAGAACCCAGTAATATTGTGGCAATCATAGCCCAGTAATATTGTGCCAATCATAGCCCAAGAATATTGTGCCACTCAGAACCCAGTAATATTGTGCCAATCATAGCCCAAGAATATTGTGCCACTCAGAACCCAGTAATATTGTGCCAATCATAGCCTAGTAATATTGTGCCAAATTTAGAACCCAGTAATATAGTGCCAATCATAACCCAAGAATATTGTGCCACTCAGAACCCAGTAATATTGTGCCAATCATAGCCCAAGAATATTGTGCCACTCAGAACCCAGTAATATTGTGCCAATCATAGCCCAGTAATATTGTGCCACTCAGAACCCAGTAATATTGTGCCAATCATAGCCCAAGAATATTGTGCCACTCAGAACCCAGTAATATTGTGCCAATCATAGCCCAATAATATTGTGCCACTCAGAACCCAGTAATATTGTGCCAATCATAGCCCAGTAATATTGTGCCAATCAGAACCCAGTAATATTGTGCCACTCAGAACCCAGTAATACCCACACACACCTAGACACCCTGACACACACACACACACACACACACACACACACACACACCTAGACACCCATACACAGTCACACTTTTTTTTTTTACTTACCTTACACTTGGTCCGTCATCCAGGACCTTCTGCCGGATGTCTGTCCACCTGACATCCGGCAAGCAGCTGACACAGCGCGACGGGGGCGGAGCTTGCCCCCGTCGCGCTGTGATCTCTATGGCCAGGAGGAGAGGCTAGGGAACGAGCTCCCTATAGCAGCCTCTGCTCCCGATCGGCCCTCACCCCCGCGTGAGGTTAATCCTCCGATTCTGGGACTATGTCCCAGACGGAGGAAAGCTCACCGGGGGATTTTTTTAAAAATTTTTTTTATATTTATAGCCCTGGAGTCTCGGGGCTAAAGAATACTTTAGCCCCAGAGTCTCCATTCGGGGCTATGAAGGGGGGACTCGGGGCTATAGCCCCAGTAGCCCACCCCTAGCGACGCCTCTGGCCTTAGGTGAGCTGTTAATGTTGCCAGAGATCTGTGCCAAGTTGGCTGGGGATAGATCTTTATCTATTAAACTAATAGTATTAGTTTCTAAGGCTATTTGTCCCTTCTTTCTGCCGATGGCCAGATATGTGATTTTATCAGCAAGTGTATAGAAACGCACAACACAATATCTTGCGATGCATCTTGTGGAGCACGTTGAACTTCTCACTCTGAAGATGTTTGCTTTTTGACGATCTGCATGTATCACATCAGGTCTCAACTGCATGCATAGCTTAGATAGGTAGGGGAGGAGGGCAGCGGGCCCATCTGCCTCCGGCACCCCTCTGATATGGAGTTTGGCGGGACGCAGCTTATCAGGGAGACCTGTTTTCGCAGGTTTGACAAATGTTCAGAAAGAAGTTCTACCTCTTTGGCATGTTGGGTCCACTTAATTTGCGAGGCTTCGGCAGCCAATTCCAATAAACTCCCTTTCCCCTGTGGCTGCGTGGCCCCAACATCAACTTTAATTGAGGACATGTCTGCTTTCCAGATCTCTTTTTATTCTTGGACCAGATTTTTGAGGTCTCCTCTGGTTGTCGGAGCCTCATCTGGGTCATTAGGAGCCACTGAGTTGCATAGTGTAGCCCTTGGGCTATCATCCGAGTCCTCCGAGGATGTTTCAGTGTCCTCCCTGGAGCTTATGATCGTCACCGACAGCGTGACTGGCTGAGGCTCGGGGATTCTTATAAGCAGAGACCCAATGTCGCTTGCTTGGGATTGTTTAAGCTTCTCATCTTTTTTAGACTTTGCCCCCCCCCCCACCCTGTTCTTCATTGGATCAAGTAAGGGTTGGTTAGAAAATTTTGCAGGTTTTATATTGGAAAATGTACTTTTAATCACCTATTATGAGGAGCTTACTGTATGTGCAGCCTCACTCTCTAACAGCTGTCTTCGCCCCCTACATACACCATTTCAAATCTAAGTCTGTATTGGCACTAGGAAGCATGATTCTAAAAAGTCTTGATGTCAGTAACAGACTATGGGATACCATGGTACCTGAGATTATATATACTTTAAATGGTATCTCCCTGGGAAAAACAACAAAGGAAAAGGGTTTAGGAATAATTGTAGATAAAAGAGACGAAAAAATGATGTGCACTCCACTCCAGTGAGCGATCCAATAAAGTGCTTTATTAAACAATGAACATGAGACCAAAAAGGAGGTACATGTACAGCAAAATGGACAAACAGAAAACCGCACCTTACGCGTTTCGCGTATTACAACGCTTAATCATTGACCTGTGATTAAAAAGGTATCTTAATACTTAACGCCAGTTATTGAATAACTGTACGGTAATTACTGCACAGTTTAGTGTTCTTATAAAGTTTTTTTTATAATTGGTGCGATAAGGATTTTACCACACCTGTTAACTGTGTTAGCAGCGGACATTGAATCACATATAGCTTTTTTTTGGTTCAAGGCTGGAATTGAATCCAGGTTAATATGCAGTAAAAAGCAGTAATCTCTCACTGCCAAATCCTTGTAATTAATTCTTGTAATATCTGTCCTTGTACCTGATAATATGTACTGAGTTGTCTTTAAACTAATGATCCTCACTGAGTAGTTGTTCTATTCACTAAAAAATGAACTAGAAAAATCAGACATGGTGATGGAACTGCCAACATCACATGTATTCACATGCAGAAGTCCATCATTATCAAATGGAGCTTCAAAGCAAAGTTCCATGGAAGTGTATAATAATGTTATGCAATAAACAGCACACACATTTACTTTTGATCCATTCTTGAAATACACTATACAGTCCACTTACCGTATTTGCTTGAATATAAGACAATGTTTTTTTCAGAGCAAATGCTCTGAAAAATACCCCTCGTCTTACATTCGAGGTCGTCTTATAATCTGACCTCAAATCGAGGTCAGACTATAAGACAGGGATCCAGGTCCCCAGCAGAGCTGCAGTGGACCTGGATCCCCCTCTCTAACAGCCTGGGGATGTCTGATCGATGAGCGCAGACCTCCCCTGCTGCCACCTGGCACGACCGCCAGGACCCGGCTTCATCATAGAAGTCCCGGCGGTATTGCCGGGCGGCAGCAGGGGGAGTATGCGTTCATCTCGCAGACATCCCCAGGCTGTTAGAGAGTGAGATCTAGGTCCCCTGCAGCTCTGCTGGGGACCTGGATCCCTGTCTTATAGTCTGACATAGATCAGATTATAAGACGACCTCGAATGTAAGACGAGGGGTATTTTTCAGAGCATTGGCTCTGAAAAAAACCTGTCTTATATTCGAGCAAATACGGTAATAAAATGAGGACTGCAGGGAACTGAGAATACCAAAGTAGCTGATTTGGAAAATGTATCACATTCAGCTGCATTGGATAATTTTTCCAACTCTGCTACATTGGCCCTGAAGTTTGAAACTCCTTATATGGTCAAAAGTATTGGAACACCAGAATGGTCTTTTATGACATCACATTCTAAATACATAGACATTTATATGTAGTTGCCCCCCCCCCCCCCCCCCTTTACAGCTATAACAGCTTCCACTTTCCACTGCAGAAAAACATGGAAACATCTGGATATTTCTAATCTCTGCACAAATATCAGAATCTATTTAGCAGGTTTTTTTAATTAGTAATTGTAGATGTGTAAAACAAAATTCATAATAATTTATACATGATATGTTTAAAATTATGGCATCTGAAGCCCTTCCCATGCGAAAAAAAGCTATATATAATTTATCTGGCTAATGAAAAAGAGAGGAAAGTTACAGCTAAACACAAACAATGAAGAAGTGTTAAAACAGTTGTTGTCACAAAGGGTAAAATATTTTCAAAACAGTGTGTTCACTAAGGAGTTAAAGTGATAGTAATGTCTTGTGAGTCTGATGCAGAAGCCTTATATTATGTTAAATATTATCCAGGACATGTAGCTTACCTCTTTCTAACACATGGGCAACTTATATGTGAATACCCTTTAAGAAGATGAAGAGTCAGTGCAAGATCTTAGTGAGGTCCAATTTATGCAGCCTGCCTGTCTTAGTACAGGCTCATTTCACAGAGCAGAGAGTTGATCTTTTTTTCAACCATTGCCTACTTCAGATATCAGCAGTTTAGGAATTGTGTCCATAACCTCCGAGGAGAAACACATGCTTTGCTGTGCTTTTCAACTAATGAGCCTATGTTTAGTGAGCAACAGTATTTATGTTATGCACATTATGATGTCATTGGTTACATCACAGTGTTCCGGATGACTATGCATCACGACACTCTGCTCAATATGTAGTCTCAATCAAATTGTCCAACTTTTCACTGCTTCTGTGAAAGAGATGTATTCTTAAAAACTCTTTTACTGTAGTCTTAGGATGTTTGGCTGTCGTATACTTGATGGCGGGTAAGTAAATATCCTGATAAATGTTTTTCTATTTTCCATTCACACAGGTCTCTGGTAAAACATTACATAAAAGAACCTTGAGGTTTTCTGTTTATCATGTCGATAAAATAAAGAAACACCATTTTTTGGGGCAGGTGTTGTTCCCTTTGAAAAATGAGAATTTAAGAGAGGATGGCAAGTTGGTAATATGGAGGGATCTCGAAGATGAAAATCTGGAGGTAAGAACATAATGCGGATTGTCTTGTATGTTAGTCACCACAGTGACGGTACATGGCTAGGACTTAAACATGCTTCTCAGTGTTGTTCTTAATGCCAGTTTACATTGTAGGTGCCCTGCGGCGGAATGATTTCATAATATATATATTTTTTTATCCTATAAATGTCTCTAATCCTTTATGGGATAAAAGAAAAGTAAGTGTTTTACTGTAAAGGATAGGGGTAAGAACAAATGCTAAAGCATGGTGTTCATTAAAAACCTTGTACTATACTGTTACAATATCACACATTTTAGTATATTTGGAATACAGATGTCTAAATGAATCATTACAAATAAAACTAAAGGAAAAGTTACAAAGTTCTATAAAAAGGAATGTTTCGTGACATCCATAAGGCTACATTGTTTAAAGGACAATTTTTTTTCCCACTTGTGCATCTTATATAGATAATAATATATATTTATATTATATTGTAAGAATAAACAGGTATGTACTTTTGATAGTACATGCCAGTTTATCCTCTGAATGGCAGCTGCCATGTTTCCCTAAGAAGCAGACTTCCTGGTTAGGTTGGCGATGGTCTCTCTCTGTAAGAGCAGACAGAGACCCTCGTTTTCAAAGGGGAGCAACAAAGAAAACTTAACTATGTACTAATAGAGAGCCTCCATTTTCCACTCATGTCAGACTAGCCGGATGAGCCCCCGATCTGATTGGCTGTGCGTGCGCCGACAGTATCAGTACAAGCCAGCCTCCTGTCCACTCTGCCTCATCTCTAAAGCAGAGCCTAGTGGGTATCTCAAAAGATAAATGGGGTTTCCTCTATGGAAGCAAAGGTTACAAAAAAAAGTTTAATTTTCCTTTAATAGATATTAAAAAGTGAATCAGTATTTCTATAAGGAGAGGGACACTCTCATTTTCTACAGTATAGTATGAGCTTACACTAGCCTACCTGCATAGCTAGGTTTGGCAACTGCCTTCCACACATTGTGGTCCAACACTTCCTCTTTGGGCAGGGGTTGCAGCAGCCTATAGCTCCACCCATTTATTGTCTAGTTCCACCAACGTTTTTCTCCAATGGCTCAGGCCTGACACTTCCCATCCTCAAGGGAAGAGGAAGATGTTTATAGGCATGCAACCTGCACATAGACAAATCTGGTATTTATTTTACATTTTGTTCTTCAGAGTAACCATATAATCAGTTCAGTAGAATTTTATGAGAGTAATAGCCTTAACAAGTTCCACTGGAAGGCTGTTTCCAGTATCTACCATACGTTCTGTAAGATTATGAAAATTGCATCAGGCTTCTTCAGTTAGTTCTAGGAAAAGTAAAATTAAACCAAGTTGAGCTTTTACCAACTCAGTGCAGTTTGTGTTTGATCAGAGAATAGTGAGTGTGCCAGCAATCTGACACTTGGTAACTTGAATGGGGAAACTGTGCCTACAAGGGTCAACAATGGCTAATTGTCTGAAATAAAACAGAAATGCTATCTTATATAAGTTGAACCTGAACAGAATAAATCTCTCTATTATAATGGTATTTGACTGTTTACAAAGAATAATTTAGCAAAAAGTACAACAATGTTATAATGGACAAAACATATAATTAGTTACTTGATTAAAGGGCCAATCTGGCTTGACATGCCCCATTTTTCCATGAATATGCAAGTTTTTCAAAAATTCAATAGGAAAGGATTCCAAACTTGCAATGTATCCATATTTCTTGCACAGGCTCCTATACACAACACTTATTTGCAATTATTTTCCATCAGTTGTACATCAAGGGATGGAGGGTAAGCCTTTTTTTTTTTTTGCTGGATGAATAATTTTAACATACTCTCCTGCAGAATGTAGTATGAAAACGTGTGAAGAGGTAATTTGTTAGTTAAATCTTTTTTATTTTTTATTTGCTGGTTTTAGCATTGCAAATGATATAACTAGTTGCTAAATCAGCAGAACAGGACAAATTAGTAAAGTTTTATGATTTTAACATTATTCCCTCTGTAATATGACTTATTCCAAGTAAAGTAACTAAAGGATTTGCGACATAACAAGTTGGCATGTAGTGTTCAGGACCATCAGACGAACATGTGTGAAAAAACAAAAACCTATGGCTTTGTATCATTTGTCATCATACTGACCATGTAACATTTCCATGGAACATTTAATGTTTTTTTTTTTTTTCCAAAGCCTCCATCTGAATACGGAGACATCCAATTCTCTCTTAGTTACAATGATTACCTGGGACGACTGACAGTGGTTGTGCTTCGCGCCAAAGGTTTATCGTTTCAGGAGGAGCGTGGTAATACAAGTGAGTACTGTCTAACTGTTTTAACCATCCTTTTAGTATATATTTACTTTAATAAAAATACACAATAACAAGTAAATAATACAACAATTAAAACTAACCAGCTTGAAAAAAAAAACCAAACAACCTATTTTCCTTTCCTTGCAATCTGGTCAGAGTGGCTGGACGCTTGCCATCATCATTTCTAAGAAAAGAAATAGCGTAATAGAGGATAAAAGCATGATAGTGCTGTTCAAAAGAAAGAGACCTAAACGCAACCACCCAATATTGATATATTGGATGATAGTCATTGGCAGGGAGAAGTTTATCATCATCAGGAAAAGATACATATATATGCACAGTAATAAAAGTAAAAAACATGGTATATTAAACTTAACATACAGACACATAATATAATTCACTGGACAAAAACATCAGCAGGCTAGCAAGACACGGCAGTGAGCGGCTTTAGATAGGTAACTAGTCTGAAGAACATTTTTCAGTCTGTGTCAAGCGAAGTGCGCATAGGGCACGTTTGTCTTTTTGTGCCATTTCTGTTTCTGGGTCTGGGAAGAGGAAACACACAAGGATAACTGACAGAACATTATAGAACCCAGGAACGAGGATAACTAAAACACAGAACAGAATAGCAAAGGACAGGAAGGAAACCTGAGAAACTGGGCACAAGATGGTCTGAATGCGGGATGGAACCTGATCAGGGCCGTCTTTAACATTGACTGGACCCTGGGCAAACATTTGTTTGGGGCCCCTGGACCCCACCCCTCATTCCCTGCATGCAATCACACCCTCCACCCTAATACCTCCCTACAAAAAAATAAACACACAAACTTGCTTTGTGTGTGTGTGTGTGTGTGTGTATATATATATATATATATATATATATATATATATATATATATATATATATATATATATATATATAAACTGATGTATAGGAAATATTATATAAACCAGCCATATGCTATATATTATGTAAATATATAATTATATAAAACTATATATATATATATATATATATATATATATATATAATGTAAAGGTGGTTTATATAATATTTAGATTGAATGTGTGTGTGTGTGTGTGTATATATGACTTACACAGAAAACCTTACAAAGTCAGACACACTTACATACACAGTCAGACACACTAACACACAGATAAACTAACACACAGACGACCTTACACAGTCAGATAGACACACTTACACACACAGACAATCTTACACAGTCAGATAGACACACTTACACACATAGACTTACACAGTCAGATAGACACACTTACACACACAGTCAAACTTAAACACACACACTCGTTTGTCCCCCTCCCTGCTCACTTACCTTACATTTGCAGGGAAGGGGCTGTTTCTTCTGTGCGTGGCTCCATGTGTTCTGAGCACCGGTATGTCACGGACATCCGGTGCTCTAACATGCTCTGTGAGGGGGTGGAGATTTCCCCCCTCACGTGACACACTTACACATATACATACACTTACACAGACACCCTTATACACACAGTCACCCTTACATACACACAGTTATACACACCCTTACACACAGTCACACTTACACAAAAATACACAAACACTCTTAGACATACAGACACCCTTACACACAGTCACACTTACAGATACAATGTCGAGAAAATGAAATGGGGGAGGTAGGATGCGCTCTGAGGGATATAGCACTAGCAGTAACTAGCCCAGCAGTTATCCCAAAATACTGCAATACAAATAAACAACAAACATATAGAAAGTGGCAGTGCGCTTGTGTGCTATAAAGTGGATAAAGTGCAATGAGGTAATTTTGCCTCTGTGCAGCTATTACAGAGTGTGTACCCCGTAGGGCAAATTAAAGAAAAAAACTTTTTAACACTTACACACAGTCCCTGATGGTATGGAACACAGTAAATGATGTACAACAAATCTTGATATAAGACCTCCAAAGAATAGAAGAAGGTGTTAGTACACAAAACTTCAATTTAATACAAAAAGTGCTTAAAATATCTTACACTTCAGTTTTGGAGTAGCAGCAAAATCTTGGAACATAGATAAGAATAACAGGATCCGGAGAGAGCTCTAATGGGTAGTAGTAGATCGTGATCAACGCGTTTCGCCTTTAAGTGGTAGGCTTCATCAGGATCCAATAGTACCCATGAGAGACAGAGCAGTTTATATACTGCTACTATCAATTAAAACAATAATTGCATCACAAACAGGGCGACATAGCTAACAGCGTCGCGTCATACTATATGCGACCATATAGGCCGAACAAAAACCAGTTTTTTCGGCTTTTTCCGCTGATGACCTATTCTTCATATGGAAGGGTGAAGAAAAAGACCTCCAGCAATTTTTAGCACACCTTAATAATAATACATATAATATTAGTCTAACTTCAAATTTTAGTAAAACAAATATACAGTTTTTAGACTTAGATATTTACATAAAAGAAGGCCTAGTGCAAACAAAAAACTTTTTAAAAAAAGTAGACTCCAACAGTTATATCGATATTGAGAGTTGCCATCATCCAACTTGGCTTAGAGGAGTCCCCAAAAGCCAGTTTTTAAGATTAAGAAGGAATTGTGGAGACGAAACATACTATTTAGAGCAATGTCACATCTTAAAAGATACATTTTTAGAAAAAGGCTATGAAGAGGCTGCTTTGAACACCCAGATTCTAGAAATTTAAAAAAACCCAGGAATGAACTTTTAAAATATAGGGAAAAATCACAAACTAATATCACAGAATGTGCTCTACCTATTATTTTGAATTATAATTTAAAGGCCGATAAATTAAAAAAAATTTTGAACAAACACTGGAACCTTATTAAAAAAGATGACATTCTAGGTCCATTGTTACCAGAAAGGCCTAAAATAATTTTTAGAGGAGCACCTAATTTTAAACGCAAATTCTATATGTTTGTTGACACTTACAGATACACTTACACACACACACTCTTAGACAGCCTTACACACAGTCACACACATACATTTTATTTATTTTTACCGGAAAAATATATATGCTTGTGTGACACTAATAGTCACACTTACATACACACACATCCACACACTGTTATACACACCCTTACACACAGTTACACTTACATAGAAATACACACACTCTTAAACACACAGTCACCTTTACACATATACATACACCCTTACACATAGTCACACTTACACACATAAATGCATGCCCACACTTACAGACACACTCTTAGCCATTATTTTTTGCCCCGGTGGAGCCCGGATTTCTTTTTCAGAAAACATCACACTCTTAGCCAGCCTTACACACAGTCACATGCTTAAATTTATTTTATTTTATTACCCAAAAAAATTAAAAATAGGCTACTTGTCCCCCTCCTTGCACATTTACCTTTACTTGCAGGGAGCAGAACGTTTCAGTGTTCTGCCTCTCATCCCTGCAGAGGCAGAACACTCTCCGAAGTTACACAGCGTGATGGGGCAGAGCTTGCCCCCGTCGCGCTGTGCTCACCCCTTGGTGCGGTTACCTCTCGCCTGCGGTCCGCACCTCAAGGTGAGGCGCTGTTAGGGAGTTAACTCCCTAAAGCATCGCCTCTGGATATCTGCGGCTGGGCGCGGTGCACCCTGTGCATCCACGGGCGGATCCAGAGTCTGATCTGGGGGGGGCACATTCCGTCTGTCTCTTCCTTCCCCTGTCTGCCTGTCTCTCTCCTCTCCCTTCCCACGTCCGCCTGTCTCTCTCGTCCTCCTTCCCATGTCTGTCTTTGTATCCTCTTTTTTCGCATGTCTGTCTCTCTCCCATTGCTTCCCATGTCTGTCTGTCTCTCCTCTGCCTTCCCAGTTCACTCTCTTTACTCTTCCCCATGTATGTCTCTCCTCTCCACCATCTCTGCTCTCCCTTCAGTGTTCTCACCTATCCCCCCTGTGTTCTCTCCCCGTCCCCCCCTTCTCTCCCCTGTGTTCTCTCCTCTGTCCCCCAATGTTCTCCCCCCCCAGTGTTCTCTCCTCTGTCCTCCATTGTCTCCCCAATGTTCTCTCTGTCCCCCATTGTCTCCCCAGTGTTCTCTCTATCCCCCCTCTCCAGTGTTCTCTTTATCCCCCTCCCCAGTGTTCTTTCTATCCCCCCTCCCCTCCCCACCGTTCTTTCTATCCCCCCCTCCCCACCCCAGTGTTCTTTCTATCCCCTCTCCCCAGCCCAGTGTTCTCTCTATCCCCCCTCCCCACTGTTCTCTCTATACCCCCTCACCACCCCAGCGTTCTCTCTATCCCCCCTCCACTGCCCTCCCCACCCTAGCGTTCTCTGCTCTCCCCGGCTCCCTCAGCGGGGAGACGCAGGCAGCATGTGCTCAGTGTGTGTTAAACACACTGAGCGCTCAATCCATGCTGCTCGCGCTCCCAGCGCGTAGTAATGACGCAGAGAATCGTATTTCCAATGCTCTGATCCGACTCTACGCGCGGGGAGCGCGAGCAGCATGCATGAGGGAGCCAGGGAGAGCAGAGAACGCTGGGCGCACCTGTACTATGCGATCAGTGCTGATCGCATAGTGCAGGTGCAGTTACAGAGGGGCAGCGGGACCACCTGGCAGCTGCATTGGGCCCCCCAGGAGTAAGTGGGCCCGGGGCAGCTGCCGCGTTTGCCCCGCGTTAAAGACGGCCCTGAATCTGATAGCAGAATGGATCCTGACACACAGCCGTGCCTTGCTAGCCGGCTCATGTTTGGGTCTAGTGAATTATAGTATGTGTCTCTTGTTGGCACGGTTGATTGAAATATGTTTTCTGGAAAATGAGATTTTTAAGCAGTACCAGGAACACACAATTTATTTTGTTTTAATTATCATTCTCAAGTTTTAAGACATACCTGGATATTATTAACGGGCCTTGTGCCCCCCCTCCTTGTTTTTTTATTAAGTTACTAATAAAAGCTATGTATTAATTTTCCTGTTTGATTTTACTAATTAACCCAAGTAACGTTCTGAACACCCTCAAGATATTTGTCTTTACCTCCTAGAACTACTATACTTTGGGGGGCATGCTCTAAATAAACGTGAATATATTTTATGCGCAAAACTATTTTTGCCTTTAACGCCTTTTGCAATGTACTAAACATTTAACACTCAGATAGTAAGTGTGTAAATGGGGGCATTTTTGCAAATAAAAACAGTCTTTTTTGCCCATATTTTTTCTACCTTTTTATTAGCTGCTAAAACCTGGTATGATTCTCACACACAGAATAAGAATAATTTTTTTCACATATTACTCACAAAAGTCTTTAACATGCACAAATATAATCACAATATATTACCACAACCATAATAATGCACACCAAAGGGTCTACTTAATAAAGAGAGAATAGCAGGGAATTGAGATGGGAATTTCAAAGTTAAAGTCAAAGAGTTTTAAAAAAAAATGCCCCTATTCAGCTACATGGCGAATATTTTCCAACTATGTTACAATGGCCTAAAGTTTGAAACTCGCATCTCAGTTCCCTACAGTTCCCTCTTCATTGAGTGGACCCTTATATAAAAATACATGGCAGATGTGCAAAAAAAAAAAACAGAATGTTACAGATATTTGCAGATTGGTCCATCTTACCAGTTTGTTTCCCACTACACTTGTTTAGTAGATGACCCTCTTTGTGTCTTTATTTGTCAAACATTATAAAAGTGTTAATAATATTAGAGTTATTTATTGTTTTGGATTGCATAGCCATTCAGTCAACTACTTGTGTCTACGAAGAAAGCAAGTGACTTTAGAGCCAGTCTGATTTTCCATACAGCTGTGTGTCTTACACTTTGTTATATACAGATTCCAACTACGTGTAGGAACTGAAAGACAACCTTCCCGCAATTGTACATTATAGACTTGCTTTTTATAGACTTGCTTTTTATTGTTACCCATTAAATGGTTTCTTTTGGGAACAAATTCGGTACCCGAGTTTGACTCAGTCTTAAAAATAGCCTCAATCACTGTGCCTCCTTTTACTTTCAATGTGGAAGATTCAAGCCTGTTTTTTTTTCTCTAAGTCAAACTCGGGTGTGAATAGAGCCACTAGTGTCAAAATAAACTAAGAGTAAGGTGCTGAAACAGTTGCCATGTTTGAACAGCATTATAGAAACCTCTACCATGTAATCTAGCACACAACAAGGATTTCCTTAGACCACATTTTGAAACCTGCTAATAGAAGTGACACCTTACTGGATGGTGTATGGTAATTACATTATTCGATGGTTAATATGGCCACATAAGTATAAAACATCATTTGATTTGTAAATCCATTTGATGGCACATGATTTGTAAAGATAACTTGCTTCTTACTGTATATAAAGCAGAGCTCATCAGCACTGGACAAATTGCATTTCCTGTTACAGGAAAAAGTATAGAGATGGACCTATTTTAATCTTATTGGCAAATGCTGTGACATCTTTCCTGTCCTCTTTACAAGGCACACATTGTACATCTTTAGCCCTTAATAATACATTTCTATCTGATCAAGGCTATGCGTCATTGGTTTGATAAGGAGCGAAGCCCTGGTGTTGACTCATTATAACAAGCTTGGCTTGAGGGACACCTTGGAAATGTCATCAGATTTCTCTGTGCTTGAAGTTCACCCAAAACCAATTAACATTTTGTTTTCAGCTAACAATGTTGCACTGTGACAGTGAGCTCATTACGGTTGTTTTTTAAAAAAAAAAAAATTCTATTTAAAAGGGACACTAAACTTTTTTTTTTCCACTTGTGCTTCTAATATAAAAGCACAAGTGAAAAGTTTGTTGCCCCTAGTATGAGGATGAACTGGCGTGTACTTTTGATAGTACACGCCAGTTTATCCTCTGACCGACAGCTGCCATGTCTCCATAGGAAGCAGGCAGTCGTCTGGTCGGCGACCAGCTCTCTCTGCTTGCGCCTACATGCGAGACACAGCAGAAAGTAAACCCGCGTGTATCTATTAAGATACACGTCGGGTTTACTTCATTCGACCGGCAAATGTATTGTTTAACCCTTGCTTCCTTTAAGGAAGCAAGGGTTAAACAACGTTTAGTTTCCCTTTAAATTATGTTGAAGGAAATAACCATTTAAATGGCTCATGGCAAAGCAGTGGTTAACAGGGTAAACCAGCTATTATACTTGTTACAGTCTGAGAGGGGAAGACCACTCTAACAAACAAAATAGCACAGAACAAATCATTTTAAAAGTCTATTACCTCAATGTTAGGCTTAAAAGTAAGTCCAGCTGGATTTTTTATTGACATCAATTTTTATTTATTTATTTTATTTAAAACACATGAAAAATTGATATGATTCATATATGGGTCCGACCAAAAATACTCATATAAATAACATAGAAACATAGAATGTGTCGGCAGATAAGAACCATTCGGTCCATCTAGTCTGCCCAATTGTTTTGGGAGTACTTTTATTAGTCCCCCGTTCCCGGTCTTATAGCTAGGATAATTCATTATGTATTTAGAGAGTTTGGATGACATCTTTACAAAAGTAAATACAATGCAAAAAGTATTAATAATATAATAGTTAATTTATTGGAAAAAAATTAAGATCAAAAGAAAAGCAACATTGTGTAACAACAAAATACAATATCAATAGATGTTAATCATAATTCACATGTATGACTTATTAACAGATATACATAGGATAAAACATGAATTATGCATCTCTGTACCTGTATCAACATGCATGTAGTATAATTTACTATACAGTTACGTTTTAGACCACAAGATGACCATGCATTTTATATAGATACAACCACACCTACACTGATAATGATTAGTAGTTAAAATAGTTACTGATACTACACCATACTTACCTACAAATTACCATCTTATACTCTGCTTAGGTAAGGTAATATTACAGCTGCTGTATCTGGGTACCAGGGCTGGAGAGGAAATGAACTAAGATGATAGCAAAGCAGAGCTAAAACAGAAAAGTAACTGAGGAAGAACAGAACAGAAATACAGAGTGCAGGGCTTCAGGACAAGGCAAGACATGAGCAAGATAAAACAGAAACCAACTAAGGATAAACAAGGCAAGGTACAGGGTTGCAGATAATAACATAAGAATACTGCAGGGAACAGTACTAAGGAACACAAGAGACACATACAAAGGAACACACATAAATACAGGAACTAGCCTAACACTTAATATGGTAAAGGTGGGGGTTTGGTTCACCAATTGGCCAATTAGTTGTTAGCTTGCCAACCATGTCAAGGTACCCCACATTAGGAAAGCCCCAAACTAAGACAGAATATTAGCAAAGATGATACTTTGATGAAGCTGATACTGTTTCTTTATTATATAGTTTTCCTTAAAAGTCCATGAGCAGGAGAAACAGAACTGGGAGTTAAACAGACTTTCAACAATGTTTGTGTTATTTGGCAGCTTGCCCAGACCTCAAATAGATCAGTGGAAAAGTAAGTCTGCTAGCCCATCATAAAGGAATTGGTGTGTAAGTCTTGGCACACAGTGAAACAGTAGCAATACTTTCAGCACGGTAATATTTAGAGTCACTGTGCAGGTGAATAGGTATAAATCAAAAAGCAGATGTCTAGTTGGGTCCGAGGTCAGGCTGTGATTCCAAAATCAAGAGTAAAATCCATGGTCTATAACTAAATCCCAAGGTTATTTCCAAAAATATCTTGTTCCAAAGAGTTTGCTGTTGGAGTAGCAAATCTATATTACCCAGGTACTGCAATGAGGGCTGGAGGATGCTAAATAAGCCAAAGGACTTATAATAGTGGTAAGGAGAGGGGTGAGGCACAGTAGACTAGTTTAACCTCTCCAAATCTGCATAATGTCTAGCAGATTGACACTGTCACTGATGAAGTTTTGGCAGCAAAAGATAGCACTCTGTGTTATGTATAATGTAAATATGTTATGATATACAAAAACCAATCAATATTATCTGTCCATTTCGAAGCACTCGCTCCAATTAACATTCTTGTTGTCTCTGTTCTGTTTGTGGTATTTGGGATCTGCATATAGGTGTATGTAGCTGTTTTACTCTAAACTTCTCTTTTCTGCTTTGTTCTTAATTTTTTCTCTACTCTGTCTTATACAGAATTTCTTAGTCCGTGTTATGTGACAATCTATAAATGCAGGTCCAAGGATAGATGGCAATACTCTCAAGTAAACTATACTTCTCGCTAATTTCCAGTGTTCCTCTGCTAACCCCCAGAGATAATTGGAAAACAGCACTCCCAAAATTCACTAGCCAGGGCTCCACAACCCCCTGGGTCGAAGTATTATAATATCAAGGAGAGAGAAAAGTACTCCATGTATCCACCACTGCTACTAGGTATTCTGATGAGATCTAGCTTCATATACAGCCGTTGTAGAGTGTCTTTTAGGGTGGTAGGAACAATCTGTGCAACCAAGGGTTATGTAACAATATTATTATTGTATGTAGTATTATTAATAGGCATCAGCCACTTGATACTACAAAATAGTCAAAAAAGCATGGTTAAATAAATGTCGGCAGAAGTAACAGATGAGACAAAGCTGCTGTTTAATCACAACATCAGCAGCTGCTATTTAATCATAGCAGCAAATGTTTAAAATATGACTTGGAAAAATATCCACCATATTGGTGATCCAATGCAAAATAACTGATATTCTGATATTCCACTGAAAAATGTTCAATATATTTATTTCAGTGCTATTTAGATTACCTGTCTCTGTTATCGAGGGGCTTAGATGCTTTATAAACATTAGTGGTTAGACATTGAAGTACTGGTCAGCAGTGATCAGCAGTAACATTAATATTAGGTTTAATCAAGCTACGGTGACTACAATGGCCATGCAGGTATAGCCCCATGCAGGTACAGCCACACTATAGGGACCATTCACTAAAAGTTGTGAGTTGCAGGTGAGATGAACATTTAATCTCACCAGTTTAGCCCTACATTGAGCAAGGGCAAACCTGGTGAGTTTACTTAGTGAGGGAAACCCCTGGTTTACACCTGCACAGTGTACAGCTAAAATGGTGAGATGAAATGTTTGGTGAATAGACCCCTATTCGGTCAGCTATTCCACTGTACACAGTAGGACAAGAAAAGACCATTACTGGAGAAAACCCTTTGTGGTCAGCTGCTCTTCTATATATAGACAAAAGTGGATCTCCCTGTGGAGAATTTCTAGGTTGATTCTCCTAGTACGCTCCGTTTATGCCATTTTATTATCCCACCAGGCTTCAGCATTTTAAGTAATTCTGTGTGACCCCTGGTGTTCTGCTTCCTCAATAGTGCTGTTAGTGCAAGGCAGCAAGGAAAGTACCTCCTGCCTGAGTGCCCCCACACAGAGCTATACCAATTACAATGCAGCTGGGGAGACTCACTGGGCTGTGACTTGGATACCAGATTCCCAGGTGGTAACAGGGTGACCACATGGTTGTTTTATTCAGGGACAATCATTAAAAATGCATAATCCAGGGTTACAATGGGTAGAGTAAAGACTGCACACTAGTGTACATATTAACAAGTATTCATTTTTCATAAGCAACCCTGAATAAAATGGCATTACGGTCATCCTAATTTAAATATTCCATCAAATCTCGATGTTTGATAAAGAAATACTTTAATGAAGGAATTTAGTCAGGTATCTTACCAAGCTAATTTTTTCTCGCCTTGGTCAGATAATCCATCTGGCCCAAGATTCTAAACAACATGTCTGCACCCTGTTAGAGCTATTTTGAGCAAAACAGAGTTAATAAGGTACATTATTTTTCCTTTTCTTAAATCATTTCTATATAAATCATCTACACTTAATGCAACCTTTCAATTTAAGCATAAGTCAAATAGAACTGTCAAATACTGTGCTTACAGCGCACTTTGAAAAATTCTAATAGTTTTGGGTGGTAAATAGTACATTTGCGTCTTGCGGTGCACTTCATATCTGAGAGTCAAATAGAACAGTCCAATACTGTGCTTACAGCGCACTTTGAAAAATTCTAATTGTTTTGGGTGCTAAATAGTACATTTGCGTCTTGCGGTGCACTTCATATCTGAGAGTCAAATACAACAGTCCAATACTGTGCTTACAGCGTACTTTGAAAAATTCTAGCTACCTACTCCTCCAGCGCCGCTTCCACCTACACCACCACGGTCACCGCCTCCTCAACCTATGGGCCACTTAGTATAAACTGAAAGAGAATACCCTGCACTCCAACCCTCTCTTAAATGGATAATTCTGTTGATCTCCTGGCAGCCATGCTTTAGATTTAGATTTATGTTCTTCCAAAACTAAAATCAAAGATTCCATCTAGTGCTATTTTATGGCTCAGCTGTATTTTTAATTGTATGTATTTTATGTTATTTGAAAATATTTCCCTATCCATATTAGCTTGCAGGGCACTTGTCCTACTCTTACCCCCATTTTACTTCCTTTTGCAGCCCTCTAGCCCTTTCCAGGACTTTTTTAGAGGCATTTTAGTGGCCAAAAGTTCGTGTCCCCATTGACTTCAATGGGGTTCGGGTTCGGGGTCAAGTTCGAGCACGGACCCGGACTTTTTTCCGAAGTTCGGCCGAACCCACGGAACCTGAACATCCAGGTGTCAGCTCAACTCTACTCAGGACTATTAAATGGACCTTATTGGTGGATCGCCTCTAACTTTGGATAATGACAATAATCTCTATAAAAATGATAACTGAAAATAACAGCATTTTACAGGAACTAAAATATTTCTTAAAGCTACTATTTAATATCATATATATATATAAAAAATAATAATCAAGGCATTCAGTTAGCGGGTGACTGTGAGTTCCGTTCTATTGCTCAGATGCCATCCTATAAAGCCACTCCATTCAAACCATAAAGACAATAATCCACAAAAACAGGAACCAGTTTAGAAAACAATACTCTCAAGTGCTGGAGCTTGTTTTAAAACTTTATTATAATACACTCAAATCATGGCAGCGGCATCAAAAAGGAAAGCCTCACTTAACAGTAAGTGCTGGGAAACACTTTTAGGTGATGTCACTGCCAAGATTTTTATGTATTCTCTAGTGATTCCTAAATTGTGGAAACAATCCTGCTCACCTACCTTGAAAGAGTGGAGATGAATGTCGACAGTGGAGGAGATCCGGTCAGCAGAGGTTCTTTTATTACCTTCTCAGAACAGAGGTGAACAACACTTAAAACAATCGTTTCATTGGTCAGATTTTGGTGGTTCCAAATGTGTAGAGGCTTTACAGAAACATGATTTCTACATTGGTCTAAAATTTGTACAATATAATAATTTACCTATATACGATTTATATGTGATAAACAACCCTCTAGATATAAGATGTGGACAATTTTAACCCACTGCCCCCCCTCTTAATTTTTTATGTATTGTTTCAACATCCTCCCCACTGTTATCCTTGGTCATTGGCATGAGTAGATTCTAGAACGGCCAGCTGTGACTGTGTGCATAATAAAATATCATGCCCCCCCCCCATGTCTGATCGGATCGGGACCAGAGATGGCTGAAGACTCAATTTCCAATGAACTGGAAAAAATTTCACTTGCTCATAATTTGACACCTCCCATGCCTCAGTACTGCGGTCAGTCACTGTTTCTCTGATGATAAGGTATTACCTGTATATGTATTGTATTGTCTTTACTTGTCGTGCTTATTCCCTGTTTGTACACTTTATGACAAAATGATCAGAAAGATATTGCGTAAAAAATACAGTTTCTATATTTTAAACAAGTGCCAGCACTTGAGAGCAGAGTTTTCTACACTGGTGATCCATTCACTGGTTCTTGTTTTTCTGGAGTACTGTTTTAAAGGGACTGTATCACCTATATATAGCTTATACTGTGAATGTAGAGAATAAAAAAATACTGAAAATGTTCTATACATTGTGTAGCAAAACTGCAAGCAAATGCCTAAATTAAGAGAAAAAAATGTTTTAAATGTGTCTGTGGCATCTAATGTTTATGACATCTCCTGTGACATGATATGCAAATTAACTGCTTTTCAGTAGGACATTTATAATTTGCTTTTTAGGCACAGGTGATGACATAAACAGGAGACTGCACAGACACTAGGCATTTGATTGTGGTTTTACTAGCACCATGTATAGATGAGATTCAATCATTTTTATCCTCTACATTGACAGTACAAACATTATTTAGGTGATACAGTCCCTTTAATATGTTTAAGTAATAAAATAGTACAAGGTGTTATGCAGAGGCGTCACTAGGGTTGGTGTCACCCGGTGCGGTAACTCATGGTGTCACCCCCCTGGATTTCCTCCAATACAATGCCAAACAGATTCCTTAGTAATGCCAGTCAGAAGGCCCATTAAATATGCCACATACAGGAGCCCCACAAATTATGTCACACGCAGGAGCCCTTTAATTATGCCACACATGGGGCCCAATAAATATGCCACACATGGGACCGCCATTAATTATGCAACACACAGAAGCCCCACAAGGTGACAATTGTACAATTCGAAAACAACACAAACCCTTACACAGACACAGTGACACACACACACACCCTTACACAGTGACAGACTTACACACACCCATACCACTTACACACACAGTGACACCAATACACACATAGCCATAGACACACTATTTTGCCACTCAATATGCCAGGATTTTGGCCCCGAATATGCCATTTAATATGCCAGTATTTTGCCACTCAATATGCCATTTAATATGCCATGATTTTGCCCCTCAATATGCCATTCTTTAGCCATTTAATGTGCCAGGATTTTGCCACTCAATATGCCAGGATTTTGCCCCTCAATATGCCATTTAATATGCCAGGATTTTGCCCCTCAATATGCCATTTAATATGCCAGGATTTTGCCCCCCAATATGCCATTTAATATGCCAGGATTTTGCCCCTCAATATGCCAGGATTTTTCCCCTCCAATATGCCATTCAATACGCCAGGATTTTGCCCCTAAATATGCCAGTATTTTGCCCCTCAATATGCCAGGAGTTTGCCCCCCAATATGCCATTTAATATGCCAGTATTTTGCTCTCAATATGCCAGGATTTTGCCCCCCAATATGCCAGTATTCTGCCCCTCAATATGCCAGGATATATCCACCCTCCTCCCCCCTTCCCCAGTACTTACCTCCTTGCTGCTGTCTCCTGGTGCTCTGTAGGTCCACGGCTGTGACGGAAGTGTTGTGCGCTCCCCTCCAGCCACGCAGCTTCAATAAAGTTTGTTTAAAAAAAAAGTTTTAACAAACTTTCTTGAAACCGCGCGGCTGGAGGGGAGCGCACAACGCTTCCCTCAAAGCCGCGGACCTGAAAAGCACCGGGAGACAGAGCGGGAAGGAGGTAAGTTTTTGATTTTCCCACCCCCCCTTACGGTAGCGCCGTAAAATAAAAAATTTGAAAAAAAGTTCAGCAGCGCAATGCAGGGGGTGCCGGCAGCACGTGTGTCACCCCCGCTGGTTGTGTCACCCGGTGCGGTCTGCACCCACCTCGGGACCCCACTGGTGTTATGTTATGCTATGCTATGCTATTTTGCTCAGAATATTTTATGGCAGTCTCTCCTCATTCTCTGCTCCAACCTCCTTATAAATGTAATGTCCGGATTTAATTAAACACAGAAAAGGAAGGAAGAGCAGGAAAACAATAAAAAGCAGAAATGGCATCACCCATTCTATCAAACTGCTGCTCATTACTTACCATAACACAGTAGTACTACTCCTTATATTGTGCACGACAAAATGCATGTAGAGGTTATAACAATGTGAAAGGGATATTTACGCATGAATATGTCTAGTATCTATAGTATCCACTGATCCTCTCCCTGCTCCCCCCTACTGTCACCCTCTCTATGGGATAAACATCTAACCCACCCACTCCTACAGTGACATACTTTTACTCAGCCCCTCTGCAACATATTCATACCCCTAATCCAGTGAAATACCATGTACCCCTCCCACGATACTTCTTATCTCCTCTAGCATATCATTCCCTTGGTATATAATAACCATGTCAACATTTGGGGTGTAAAGCACCAAAAACAATTAGGATCGTATTAACTAGAGTTGAGCGAACACCTGGATGTTCGGGTTCGGCGGGTTCGGCAGAACTTCAGAAAAAAAGTCCGGGTTTGGGCTCGAACTTGACCCGAACCCGACCCCCATTGAAGTCAATGGGGACCCGAACTTTTGGCCACTAAAATGCCTCTAAAAAAGTCCTAAAAAGGGCTAGAGGGCTGCAAAAGGAATTAAAATGTGGGTAAGAGTAGGACAAGTGCCCTGCAAACAAATATGGATAGGGAAATAACTTCAAAAAACATAAAATACATACAAATTAAAAATACAGCTGAGCCATAAAATAGCACTAGATGGAATCTTTGATTTTAGCTTTGGAAGAACATAAATCTAAATATAAAGCATGGCTGCCAGGAGGATCAACAGGATTATCCATTTGAGAGAGGGTTGGAGTGCAGGGTATTCTCTTTCAGTTTATACTAAGTGACCCATAGGTTGAGGAGGCGGTGACCGTGGCCGTGTAGGTGGAAGTGGCGCTGGAGGAGGAGGAGGTAGCCAGAATTTTTCAAAGTGCGCTGTAAGCACAGTATTTGACGGTTCTATTTGAATCTCAGATATGAAGTGTACCGCAAGACGCAAATGTACTATTTAGCACCCAAAACTATTATAATTTTTCAAAGTGCGCTGTAAGCACAGTATTTGACGGTTCTATTTGACTCTCAGATATGAAGTGCACTGCAAGACGCAAATGAACTATTTACCACCCAAAACTATTAGAATTCTTCAAAGTGCGCTGTAAGCACCGTATTTGATGGTTCTATTTGACTCTCAGATATGAAGTGAACCGCAAGACGCAAATGAACTATTTACCACCCAAAACTATTAGAATTTTTCAAAGTGCGCTGTAAGCACAGTATTTGACGGTTCTATTTGACTCTCAGATGTAATACATGTAATGCTATTGCTATTCTAAAAACCGAAATAGAGTCCCCATACATAAGAATAGGTACTCTATTTCGGTTTATAGAATAGCAATAGCATTACATGTATTCCATAAACCGAAAGACATTCGGTTTATAGACTTTCGTTTTATAGAATACATGTAATGCTATTGCTATTCTATAAACTGAAAGTCTATAAACCGAACGTTGTTCGGTTTATAGACTTTCGGCTTATGGAATACATGTAATACTATTGGCATTCTATAAACCGAACTAGAGTCCCCATTCATAAGAAATTCTTTATAGAATACATGTAATGCTATGTCTTTCGGTTTATAGCCGAACCACGAACTCCAACACGGACATACAGTGAAATGTCCGTGTTCGGGTCCGGGGTCCGAACACCGTAATGTTGGGTACGAACCCGAACAGTGCGGTTCGGTTTCGCTCATCACTAGTATTAACCCTTTGCTATCCCACTTAATTGTGTGCTTCATGTTTTTATTGCAGGTTCATCTTTCATCAAGATATCTCTAATGAATCACAACAGATTTATCAAGTGTAAGAAGACCACTGTGGTCCATGGGACCCCAAACCCTGTTTACAATGAAACTTTCAGCTTCAAGGTGGAGCAGAGTGAGCTGGATACAGCAAGTTTGAGTCTGTGTGTCTTACAGAGCAAAGATGGGGACAGTAAGTTGTCTGATTTAACACACATGATCTAGGTACTAATAATGACAGATGATACACCCACAGTGGCAGGCTGGGCATGGATGCCATCTTTATTTGATGGGTTTTGTGGCACCATGTAATGGCTGTCAGTTAAACTTAATCTGATTGAGGTCACTCAAAGTTGCCTCATTTGACCGAGGGGGTCCCATTGCATGGGGATCCCTTGAATATCTTATCATGGGGGGCTGCAGATTCTAGGAAGTTCTCTGCCATCCGCATGGCATGGGCACTTGGGCCACATCTGTTAGGACAACATAGAATGTCCTAATGCACCAAGTGGTTCAATGGCACCTAATAAAATGAAAAACTGCTTATGTTCCATAAACATGTTTTATTGTCTAGTAGCATATTTCCCAAGTGTCCTTTGCTTGCAGGACAGTCTAATTTAGGGAGCCGGGTCAGCTATCCAAGGATGCTTTTCCCCAGTAGTAGTAAAAAGGTGTGCACTCCACGCTCCAGGTTGGTGAAAAATAAGGTGCTTTATTATCTTAAAAATTATGCATACAGATGAGATGAATAACATCCATGGACTGGTAAGTCAAAACGCAGGGGGAGGACCACCTGACGCGTTTCGCGTGTTGACACGCTTAGTCATAGGTGCTTTTCCCCAGTATCCCGCTTTTCAAGAAAAACTATTACAAAAACATTTGTGAAAAAACATTTGTGAAAAAACATGTGAAAAATAAAGGAGAGAGAGATCTCCCTTTTACTGAACATAAATACCAAAAATACATAAAATATATGGTGAGCAAACAGAGTACATACACCAGATATACTTAGGGTGGATGTCTTGTAAAAAAAAAAACTATACTAAATGACATTATAGTAACATTTATTTATACAGCGCCAACAATTTACATAGCACTAGGTACAGAGTATGGAGGGGGCTACAAACTAAGTAAGATGAACATGAACAGTGTAAGGATAACTCATGTTTCAGATGTTGGAGCCCAGAAGCAATAGAATCACTCTGGAGGAGGACTGATGGTGTAAACAGAACTCCCACAGCGTAACCGCTAACACAAGCAATTAGGAAGAGCAGCTTGCAGAGGCGAATCCTCTGGGTACCAGCCGGAATGCAGGATCGTATAATATAGCTAAGACGAGGTCAGGATACTGGAGAGTAGGAATGTAGGAAATAGTCAAGCTGAGGTCAGGATACTGGAGAGCAGGAATGTAGGAAATAGTCAAGCTGAGACCAGGATACTGGAGAGTAGGAATGTAGGAAATAGTCAAGCTGAGGTCAGGATACTGGAGAGCAGGAATGTAGGAAATAGTCAAGCTGAGATCAGGATACTGGAGAGCAGGATTGTAGGAAATAGTCAAGCCGAGGTCAGGTTACTGGAGAGCAGGAATGTAGGAAATATTCAAGCCGAGGTCAGGATACTGGAGAGCAGGAATGTAGGAAATAGTCAAGCCGAGGTCAGGATACTGGAGAGCAAGAATGTAAGAAAACAGCCAAGCCAAAGTCAGGATACTGGAGAGCAGGAATGTAGGAAATAGCCAAGTAGAGGTCAGGATACTGGAGAGCAGGAATGTAGGATTTAGCCAAACCAAGGTCAGGATACTGGAGAGCAGGAATGTAGGCAATAGTCAAGCTGAGGTCAGGATACTGGAGATCAGGAATGTAGGAAATAGCCAAGCTGAGGTCAGGATACTGGAGAGCAGGAATGTAGAAAATAGCCAAGCCGAGGTCAGGATACTGGAGAGTAGGAATGTAGGAAATAGTCAAGCTGAGGTCAGGATACTGGAGAGCAGGAGTGTAGGAAATAGTCAAGCTGAAATCAGGATACTGGAGAGCAGGATTGTAGGAAATAGTCAAGCCGAGGTCAGGTTACTGGAGAGCAGGAATGTAGGAAATATTCAAGCCGAGGTCAGGATACTGGAGAGCAGGAAGGTAGGAAATAGTCAAGCCGAGGTCAGGATACTGGAGAGCAAGAATGTAAGAAAATAGCCAAGCCAAAGTCAGGATACTGGGGAGCAGGAATGTAGGAAATAGCCAAGTGGAGGTCAGGATACTGGAGAGCAGGAATGTAGGATTTAGCCAAACCAAGGTCAGGATACTGGAGAGCAGGAATGTAGGCAATAGTCAAGCTGAGGTCAGGATACTGGAGATCAGGAATGTAGGAAATAGCCAAGCTGAGGTCAGGATACTGGAGAGCAGGAATGTAGAAAATAGTCAAGCCGAGGTCAGGATACTGGAGAGCAGGAATGTAGGTAATAGTCAAGCCGAGGTCAGGATACTGGAGAGCAGGAATGTAGGAAATAGTCAAGCTGAGGTCAGGATACTGGAGAACAGGATTGTAGGAAATAGTCAAGCCGAGGTCAGGTTATTGGAGAGCAGGAATGTAGGAAATATTCAAGCCGAGGTCAGGATACTGGAGAGCAGGAACATAGGAAATAGCCAAGCCGAGTTCAGGATACTGGAGAGCAGGAACGTAGGAAATAGTCAAGCCGAGGTCAGGTTACCGGAGAGCAGGAATGTAGGAAATAGTCAAGCCGAGGTCAGGATACCTTGGAGAGCAGGAATGTAGGAAATAGCCAAGCCGAGGTCAGGATACTGGAGAGTAGGAATGTAGGAAATAGTCAAGTCGAGGTCAGCATACTGGAGAGCAGGAATGTAGGAAATATTCAAGCTGAGGTCAGGTTACTGGAGAGCAGGAACATAGGAAATAGCCAAGCCAATTTCAGGATACTGGAGAGCAGGAATGTAGGAAATAGTCAAGCTGAGGTCAGGTAACTGGAAAGCAGGAATGTAGGAAATAGTCAAGCCGAGGTCAGGATACTGGAGAGCAAGAATGTAAGAAAATAGCCAAGCCAAGGTCAGGATACTGGAGAGCAGGAATGTAGGAAATAGCCAAGTGGAGGTCAGGATACTGGAGAGAAGGAATGTAGGAAATAGTCAAGCAGAGGTCAGGATACTGGAGAGCAGGAATGTAGGAAATAGTCAAGCTGAGGTCAGGTAACTGGAGAGCAGGAATATAGGAAATAGTCAAGCCGAGGTCAGGATACTGGAGAGCAAGAATGTAGGAAATAGCCAAGCCGAGGTCAGGATACTGGAGAGCAGGAATGTAGGAAATAGTCAAGCCGAGGTCAGGATACTGGAGAGCAGGAATGTAGGAAATAGTCAAGCCGAGGTCAGGATACTGGAGAGCAGGAATGTAGGAAATAGTCAAGCTGAGGTCAGGATACTGGAGAACAGGATTGTAGGAAATAGTCAAGCCGAGGTCAGGTTACTGGAGAGCAGGAATGTAGGAAATATTCAAGCCGAGGTCAGGATACTGGAGAGCAGGAACATAGGAAATAGCCAAGCCGAGGTCAGGATACTGGAGAGCAGGAACGTAGGAAATAGTCAAGCCGAGGTCAGGTTACCGGAGAGCAGGAATGTAGGAAATAGTCAAGCCGAGGTCAGGATACCTATGAGAGCAGGAATGTAGGAAATAGTCAAGCCGAGGTCAGGATACTGGAGAGTAGGAATGTAGGAAATAGTCAAGCCGAGGTCAGGATACCTTGGAGAGCAGGAATGAAGGAAATAGCCAAGCCGAGGTCAGGATACTGGAGAGTAGGAATGTAGGAAATAGTCAAGTCGAGGTCAGCATACTGGAGAGCAGGAATGTAGGAAATATTCAAGCTGAGGTCAGGTTACTTGAGAGCAGGAACATAGGAAATAGCCAAGCCAATTTCAGGATACTGGAGAGCAGGAATGTAGGAAATAGTCAAGCTGAGGTCAGGTAACTGGAGAGCAGGAATGTAGGAAATAGTCAAGCCGAGGTCAGGATACTGGAGAGCAAGAATGTAAGAAAATAGCCAAGCCAGGGTCAGGATACTGGAGAGCAGGAATGTAGGAAATAGCCAAGTGGAGGTCAGGATACTGGAGAGAAGGATTGTAGGAAATAGTCAAGCAGAGGTCAGGATACTGGAGAGCAGGAATGTAGGAAATAGTCAAGCTGAGGTCAGGTAACTGGAGAGCAGGAATATAGGAAATAGTCAAGCCGAGGTCAGGTTACCGGAGAGCAGGAATGTAGGAAATAGTCAAGCCGAGGTCAGGATACCTTGGAGAGCAGGAATGTAGGAAATAGTCAAGCCGAGGTCAGGATACTGGAGAGTAGGAATGTAGGAAATAGTCAAGTCGAGGTCAGCATACTGGAGAGCAGGAATGTAGGAAATATTCAAGCTGAGGTCAGGTTACTGGAGAGCAGGAACATAGGAAATAGCCAAGCCAATTTCAGGATACTGGAGAGCAGGAATGTAGGAAATAGTCAAGCTGAGGTCAGGTAACTGGAGAGCAGGAATGTAGGAAATAGTCAAGCCGAGGTCAGGATACTGGAGAGCAAGAATGTAAGAAAATAGCCAAGCCAAGGTCAGGATACTGGAGAGCAGGAATGTAGGAAATAGCCAAGTGGAGGTCAGGATACTGGAGAGAAGGAATGTAGGAAATAGTCAAGCAGAGGTCAGGATACTGGAGAGCAGGAATGTAGGAAATAGTCAAGCTGAGGTCAGGTAACTGGAGAGCAGGAATATAGGAAATAGTCAAGCCGAGGTCAGGATACTGGAGAGCAAGAATGTAGGAAATAGCCAAGCCGAGGTCAGAATACTGGAGAGCAGGAATGTAGGAAATAGTCAAGCCGAGGTCAGGATACTGGAGAGCAGGAATGTAGGAAATAGTCAAGCCGAGGTCAGGATACTGGAGAGCAGGAATGTAGGAAATAGTCAAGCTGAGGTCAGGATACTGGAGAACAGGATTGTAGGAAATAGTCAAGCCGAGGTCAGGTTACTGGAGAGCAGGAATGTAGGAAATATTCAAGCCGAGGTCAGGATACTGGAGAGCAGGAACATAGGAAATAGCCAAGCCGAGGTCAGGATACTGGAGAGCAGGAACGTAGGAAATAGTCAAGCCGAGGTCAGGTTACCGGAGAGCAGGAATGTAGGAAATAGTCAAGCCGAGGTCAGGATACCTTGGAGAGCAGGAATGTAGGAAATAGTCAAGCCGAGGTCAGGATACTGGAGAGTAGGAATGTAGGAAATAGTCAAGCCGAGGTCAGGATACCTTGGAGAGCAGGAATGTAGGAAATAGCCAAGCCGAGGTCAGGATACTGGAGAGTAGGAATGTAGGAAATAGTCAAGTCGAGGTCAGCATACTGGAGAGCAGGAATGTAGGAAATATTCAAGCTGAGGTCAGGTTACTGGAGAGCAGGAACATAGGAAATAGCCAAGCCAATTTCAGGATACTGGAGAGCAGGAATGTAGGAAATAGTCAAGCTGAGGTCAGGTAACTGGAGAGCAGGAATGTAGGAAATAGTCAAGCCGAGGTCAGGATACTGGAGAGCAAGAATGTAAGAAAATACCCAAGCCAAGGTCAGGATACTGGAGAGCAAGAATGTAGGAAATAGCCAAGTGGAGGTCAGGATACTGGAGAGAAGGAATGTAGGAAATAGTCAAGCAGAGGTCAGGATACTGGAGAGCAGGAATGTAGGAAATAGTCAAGCTGAGGTCAGGTAACTGGAGAGCAGGAATATAGGAAATAGTCAAGCCGAGGTCAGGATACTGGAGAGCAGGAATGTAGGAAATAGCCAAGTGGAGGTCAGGATACTGGAGAGCAGGAATGTAGGAAATAATCAAGCCAAGATCAGGATACTGGAGAGCAGGAATGTAGGAAATAGTCAAGCCGAGGTCAGGAGAGCAGGAACATAGTCAGACAAGCCAAAGATCAGGATAACAGTGGTCATAATAACTCAGGAACAAGCAGGGTCAAAACACAGGAACAACAAAATAGGCTGGGAAGCTGATAACTTACAAGGAGGAAATCAGGAACTCTGAGCAAGGCCTTATGGGAGAACAGGCCTATTTACTTTTAATTGGTGGTTTAGTGATTAGTGATATTTTTGGGGGCAGAGTTGACACTAGTGGTCCTGGGGACGCGCACGCGAGGATGTAATACCCACAGTTGGGGAGGCCGATGTTGAGTAAGACCTCCATCACAGACTGTTTACAAATAAAGTTAATATCTGGCATAAACACAAATAGCGACAAGAATAAGCACATGAAACATATTGCATAGAAAACATTTGCAACAGATTTTTCACTAAAGTAATCTTTAGACTTTATTTTTATTTGCACCAGGAGCGATAACTCTTTGGAATGAAACACAAATGATAAATGAATGGACAGGTCTCCCAGAAGTTCATATAAAAGATGTGGCCAAAATGGCAGGTGCTTTCTGTACTCACAGACTGTTTTTGTTCACGTGGCTAATTTTTTCCATTAAAAAAAAAAAATTGAATGGAAAATAACGCAGACCTTCCTGTGAGAACACCCAGCACCCAGCCAGCTGTCTCTTCAACCTTCACCTGCCTCATATCTCCACTGTGACAGTAAAGCAAATACTGATGCAGAGCACCTTTCAGTCTTTTCAGGGTTGGCAGCAGTTAATTATTTCATGTTTCAACACACATAATAAGCCAAAGCTTGTAATCATTTTAAAGTGCATCCACTATACAAAAATTACTTAAAGACAGAAAATATTGAATCAGTACAATATGCCAGCCAAATGTATAGCTGCACATTTTATTCCATTTTGAAGACTGCAGCTTCTATCTGCCTGACATTTATTTAAACCGTATAACAAGGGCTGTTCTTTGTCATCTACACTTGTATATATGTCAGGTTTAGTTTCATTGGGTGTGCAGCACTTCATCCAAAACTGTGCCATTATTCACCCAAATGGCAGTGCAACAGTGCCATTATTCTCCCCTAAGCCTGCCTCTCCTCCATCCCACTAGGATCAGTTTTGTGTCTGTGCCCACCTCACACACCCTCGCATGCCTATGTCTACTTTACATAGTAACATAGGTTGAAAAAAGACTTAAGTCTTTAAGGGGGGGGGGGGGGGGGGATACCTTCCTGACTCCAAAGGGCAATCAGATTTCTCCTTGAATCAAGAAGCTCTATTATTAATGCTTATTCTATTAATAACCCTGTATGTCCTATGTACTTTGAGAAAATTATGTAGAAATGTATAATCTTTTCTTAGGGAAGAAGAAGCTACAATAGAATATCTCAACACAATTATGCAGAGAATTAAAATGTCTAAATCCAATTAATAACAAAAATAGTGAAAAAGTGCGCTTAAACCAACACTTAAATACAACAAAAAAGGGGATTACCCTTAATATGGTAGCAATCCTCTTGGTGAATACATGGAGGGAAAAACAAAAAAAATGATAATATAGTGTAGTATTTCAGTGCAAAACCAGGGAATGTGAAAAAGTGAAAATACACTCACATATCCCTGAGCAGTATACTGCTCAGTATATCAAGCCTCATGGGAGCCCACGTAGGGTAGATGTTCCACACGTATCCCAGAAGATGAGAGAGCAGAGGAGAGACGTTAGTGGGGGTATAAAATTTATTGTAGAAAAAATATAAAAGATCTTACATTAAAAGTAAATAGGATCCAACAGGAATATGTAGAATACAATCAGTCCCAATGTCCTCAGATAGTCCCAGCAAGTCTCCTCCTCTCCACAACGCGTTTCGCCCAGTAAAAATGGGCTTTTTCAAGTGTTTTCATTTTTACTGGGCGAAACGCGTTGTGGAGAGGAGGAGACTTGCTGGGACTATCTGAGGACATTGGGACTGATTGTATTCTACATATTCCTGTTGGATCCTATTTACTTTTAATGTAAGATCTTTTATATTTTTTCTACAATATATTTTATACCCCCACTAACGTCTCTCCTCTGCTCTCTCATCTTCTGGGATACGTGTGGAACATCTACCCTACGTGGGCTCCCATGAGGCTTGATATACTGAGCAGTATACTGCTCAGGGATATGTGAGTGTATTTTCACTTTTTCACATTCCCTGGTTTTGCACTGAAATACTACACTATATTATCATTTTTTTTGTTTTTCCCTCCATGTATTCACCAAGAGGATTGCTACCATATTAAGGGTAATCCCCTTTTTTGTTGTATTTAAGTGTTGGTTTAAGCGCACTTTTTCACTATTTTTGTTATTTATTGTACCGAACCAGGAGTGGAACACTGGTTGATTTAGTTGCTGCTATTACTATCACATTTTGGCGCAGTGTATTTCTTGTTTTTCTCTAAATCCAATTAGATGCCAGCTAAGGCCATCTGTTTCCAGTGCCAGCTGCCAGAGCACAGCACAACATTAAAGGCTCATACTTTTACATTGTTTTGTTATTTGTACCGTGTTTTGTTACTTCCCTCACTTCCCTTCCACTTTCTGAATTGCTACTGTTGTCTTGCTATCAAACTGAATAGATCTTACATTAACTCCTCCTACATTTCATTCCACGCATACATGTGTATGCTCGGTCATTTTCATTTGAGGGATATATAACTTTTACATAGTTCCCTGCATAATGTATACGTCATATGTGCGCATTATTTAGGGGATCATGTAAAATTATTATATGTCTACAGCAAAACATTGGCTGACCTGGAAATCCTAGCTGAACACCTTAAGGAAAAAAAAAACCTGCATGCGTGTGCTTTGTAAGGATCCTGCACGGCTGGTGCAAGGATTTTTGCCCCGCTGGACGAAGCCTCATTTTGCTGCCCCCTTGGCCCGCCCCTTGCCCTGACTACGTATACTACACCTGAGGCATCA
This sequence comes from Pelodytes ibericus, assembly GCA_036172795.1. Classification (NCBI taxonomy): domain Eukaryota; kingdom Metazoa; phylum Chordata; class Amphibia; order Anura; family Pelodytidae; genus Pelodytes; species Pelodytes ibericus. The sequence goes on along the minus strand of CM069867.1, from coordinate 28,776,171 downwards.
ATGATTTAAATGTATATTAAGGTTGAATAAAATTCTAATATGTACGCATTAAAATGTAAGTATCTAATAGCATCCTACATTTGCTAACGTATTCACCAATATACCTGCCAGGGCGGCATTGTACAGAGCAGGGGCAGCCACAATATTAAATCAACCTGCATCTAATCCTTGGGATGCTGAAATCTCAGTAGAACAGGGCATGACCAACTTAATTTAATTTTTTTGGAGACAAAAAAAATGTTAAAAATGTAGTATCCAGACAACGGCACATAAATCACGCACACACAGAGAGTCTCACACATACAAACAGTCTCACACATACACACAACCCAACAGTTTTGTTTTGTTTCTTTTTAAGGAAAAGTACATTTCATAATGTGTTCCCCTGTCTATTTCTCATTCCCTTCACATGTCATTCTCTCTCTCCTCCACTGTCTCTCTCTCTTTCCCCCCCTCCACTCTCTGTCTCTCTCTTACCCCTTCCACTGTCTGTCTGTCTCTTTCCTCCTCCACTGTCTGTCTCTCTCTCCCCCCCCCACTGTCTGTCTCTCTCTATCCTCCCTCCACTGTCTGTCTCTCTCTCTCTTTCCCCCCTCCACTGTCTGTCTCGCTGCCCCCACTGTTTGTCTCTATCTCTCTCCCACTTCCACTGTATGTTTGTCTCTCCCCCTCCACTGTCTGTCTCTCTCTCCCCCTCCACTCTCTGTGTATCCCTCTCTCCCCCTCCACTCTGTGACTCTTTCTCTCCCCCTCCACTCTCTATATATCCCTCTCTCCCCCCTCCACTCTCTATGTCTCTTTCTCTCCCCCTCCACTCTTTGATTCTTTCTCTCCCCCTCCACTCTCTATGTCTCTTTCTCCCCCCCTCCACTCTGTGACTCTTTCTCTCCCCCCTCCACTCTGTGACTCTTTCTCTCCCCCCTCCACTCTGTGACTCTTTCTCTCCCCCTCCACTCTCTATATATCCCTCTCTCCCCCTCCACTCTCTATGTCTCTTTCTCTCCCCCCTCCACTCTGTGACTCTTTCTCTCCCCCCTACACTCTGTGATTCTTTCTCTCCCTTTCCACTCTCTATATTTGCCTCTCTCCCCCATCCACTCTCTATGTCTCTTTCTCCCCCCTACACTCTGTGACTCTTTCTCTCCCCCCTCCACTCTATAACTCTTTCTCTCTTTTCACACAAAATCATCAGTATTTTTGCAATCTTATCATGTGCAATCTTATAAAGCTATATATTTTTTTTTGGATTGAGATGTCTGGTTCAACAATGATCTCTTCTATATTTAGAAAACCACTTGGTAGGACGTGTGGTGGTCGGACCATTTATGTATACCAGAGGCAGGGAACTTGAACATTGGAATGAAATGCTCAACAAGCCAAAAGAGCTTGTGAAGCGGTGGCACACCTTGTGTATCAGCACCTGAAGTGGATGAACCATCCTGGCAGCAAGAAAGTTCTTCATAGAGACAGCGATACACTGAGGACAGGACACTACCATCAGTGGAGCCCTTCAACCCTCTCTCATGAGGCCTAACTGTTGATCTGGTTCGTCGGACAATATATAAGGATGGGTGCATACAGAGGCACAGCCATTAAAATGACAGGATCACTTAGTTGTTGGGGCTCATTTTCCGCAATGTTTTTCAGTGTTAATTTATAGGTGTCAGCTAGCTTTGCATGTAGAGCAGTATATGGTAGCAAAGTACACCTTTGGCAAAGTAAAAAACAACAACTAATTCTTATGGTATTAGTAAACAGTTTAACTGATTAAGGTTAATTAGTACTAGAAAACATAAACAGTGGTCTACATTCAAGTATATAATAATATAACAAGGACCATGTGAACTGAGCAAGAATGAAAAAGTGATATTTCTTTTCACACAAAATAATCAGTATTTTTGCAATCGAATCATGTGCAATCTGACATTTAACATCATAATATAATATATATATATATTTAAATTAGGCACAGATTAAGAACATTTTTGGGGTCTACTCCTGCTTAATTGTGCAAGTTTTAGAGAACTGTGTTTCCTAGTCACACACACACACACACACATATATATATATATATATATATATATATATATATATATATATGTGTGTGTGTGTGATTGGGAAACAGAGTTTTCAAAAACTTGCACGATTAAGCAGGAGTAGACCCCAAAAATGTTCTTAATCTGTGCCTAATTAAAATAATGTTAGCATGATGCACCCAGCTGCACAATTTAAAAGATTTTTTTAAGTTTAATTTGAAAATAAGTTAACACTGCCAGGTTGCGATCACACAGATATGTAGGTCTGTTACATGATGTTGTCTATTATTCCGTTAGTGTCCCAATCATATATTAAATGCCAAATGCACCATCTAGCTGGGAGAAGAAGCTTATCTCATAGTAGCTATGGATTATGTATGGCTTGTCATATTAGCATACCCACACATCAATGATGTAGAACACTGGTCACCCGACCAACTCACAGAGCTATAGATCCTCTTGTTTTCTTTGTATATATGTTTTGAATAATTCAGCTAGGAGCACCATTCAAATGGTACTTAACTCAGACAGAGAGTCCTTTCTTCCTGGAGTGTAAGGGAATGGATTACCACTTGAATGTTTTTATTATTATTATATGTTTAATGCGTATATTTTTCTTTTCTTTTCTTTCAATGATACCTTTATGTCACAAATGATGTCGAAATAGCAATAGTGTCAAAATATTTAATAGTTGGTGCAGTGCGACAGGATACTTCCTTCTGGGGAAGACGAGAACAATAATTCCGACAAAACACATTAAAGAAAAACGGACTTGGACTCAATGTTTCATATTAAAGGTAGCAAACAATAATGTAACAAAAAAGAGAGAAATAAAGAAATAAAAAACATTGAACTGCCCCAGACATAGCAGATATTAAAGCAGAGCTTTCTAATAGTTGACATCGACCCAACGCATTTCACATTCTCTGTAGACACATTTATCAGATGAAAAAGTGTGTGTACTGTATATACTGTGTTGGTTGAGGGTAGCCAAAAAATGTATTTTATACATTTTAATCTGTAAATTGGAATGTCAATGAGTGAGAAACTTCTTCCTATATTTTACTTGTGCAGCACTAAAGCAGGAAGTAAAAATGGAGATGTAAAAATATATAATGCTATACAGATATTCCAGTATCATAAAGTCAAATTGCAAATGTTGAACAGATGTAAAAAAAAACAGATAAAGATTTCCCAATATAAAGTCCTCACGGTTTATGGAAACAACTTTTCTGTTTAACGGCATATTGTTCAATCCGCAGTTGGCTAACCAGTGCGATCTTCTCCACCTCTGGCCTCAAAAGTCCCAATTTCTGGGTATGATGTTTCAGAGATGCCATTAAAGGGACAGTCTAGTCCCCATCCGCCCTTATTTCATCTAGCTATAAGTATTTAAAATTGTAAGCAATGCAGAATGTAAAACATGCATTTGAAAGCAAATTAATATGCATTAATATTTTGAAGATGTGTTTTGGACAACAGACAGTCCCTTTAAAATCAGCTCTCCTACTTTAACGTTTGGCATAGGTTCACCCAAACCAACGAGTCCTGAAAATAGAAGAAAGGGAACGAGTGCCGCTCCTTGTGTAACGTTGCACTTACACACTGTCTGAACATTGAAAGCACATCACATCCAGTGTTCCCTGACAATCTACAACAAAATCACTTGTTCAGTTGCCTTGCCATCTCCCAGCCAAAACAGGATGAATGCTGCACCAAACTCTGCGCTACACATTTTGTTGCAAATGGTACCTCGGCAGGGGCTATTAGTGGAGTGAAACAACAATGTTCTATTCTCAGTCCACCACTACCAACCTTGTCTGCACGACCTTTACGCTCCTCATTGGGACTAAAACTCTCCTCCAACCTCATCTCCACTTCTCACTCGCGTCTCCAAGATTTCGCCCGAGCTGCACCCTCTCTCTGGAACTCCCTTCCGCAGAGCATCCAGCTCTCTCCCTCCTTTTCAAACTTTAAAAAGTCCCTCAAAACTCATCTCTTTAAAGAAGCTTACTACCCAACCCACTAGAATACAGGTCACTTTACCTCTAGCTGATCCCACCTAGCTGGAACACACACAATTCATCTTTGGCCTATCCCACCTACTGCCAACCATCCACACTACTGTTATTACAACTTTCATCCCTCTGACCTCTTCAATCCTTTATGTGTCTCATGTACCCCAGGGTTCTCTACCTCATGCACCAGTCTGTTCTAGTTTGTCTAACTTAGTATGTAGTTCCCTTCTATGCTCTGTACCTAGCGCTACTGTAAAATTTTTGGCGAAATATAAATAAATGTTAATGTAATGTAATGTCTGGAGAATATTCCATATGGTCATTGAAGGCAGATTTCCAGAAATGTCATTGAATTATCCATATTTCACCAACAAGCAAGATCTTTAAAAATAAATTTTTTAAAAAGGATATAAATAAGCCTTTCTGGGCGATAGGTTGGTTAAATTAAGGATTCTTGATAGGAGTGAAATTCTGATAACAATAAAATACAAAATCAAGTTCTCAAGTAGGGATGTGGGGTGTCTTTCATTACTCAATTCAACCAGCAGACTTAAAATATTAGATTAATTATTTGGAAACAATCGGTTTACTTAAAGGATACCCCCATTTTGGGGAAATTTTTGGAAGATGAATAAATGCAAATCAGATATACTACAGCCCCTAATTTTAAATCTTTCCTTGCACCAAGTGTCAAGATGAATATGACAGATCTAATTCAAACTCAGAACAGAGTTTTCCTCCAAATGTGGGGATGGACTGTGTGGAATGTGCTAATGATAGGAACAATATCTGAACGTATTTATCATTTACCAGTAAGATGACACACAGGTGTGTTTCATATTAAAATATTTATGACATGTGGCATGCTCACTTGTCTGTGTGGACTTTAGTATGTAGGTAGAACTCTTAAGATAAGACTGGAAGAACAAATTGGAAACGCAAAGAGCCTTTGGACACAAATTTTATTCTGTACCAACCCAGGCTGTTTTAAACCCAGGTGTGTAGATTACACCGGCGGCGGGTGGTGGTGGGGGGCTAGCTGTAATCTACAGAGTTAACCTTAACCCTCACCCTTTCTCTAACCCTAACCCCAATCTTTACCCTCACTCTAATCCCCCTGGTCTAATCGCTTGGAGGTGGGAGGCATCATGGGAAGTGTAGTTGTCGGCACCTCTGACTTTGCCAAGCTGATTCAAAACCACGAAGTTGGGACTTCTGAGGTCAAGTTAATCAGAGGTCAAGAAGATTGAACTGATTAACGAAATGAATATTGCCTATTATGCTGCCAAAAAGATAAGCACTCTCATGTTATTGTTGAGAGACAGGAAGTGAAGACTGTTAGTATTGGTTATATATTTACATATCTTACTGCCTGATTTAATAGTGCACAATTAAAATATAGGTAGAAGAGTTTCTCATTCTTTGACCTTCCAGTATACCGCTTATAGTTTAAGTGGTAGTGGATGTTCCAGGAGGCAGAGTACCTTTCTCTAGTCCAGTCTAATATTGTAGAGGAGTGTGGTTGGGGGTTTTGTGTGCTCTATACTCAACATGCCTCCCCTTCACCTATTTGCAGTTCTATATATTAAATGCATAGAATTCCTTTATAATGTGCTTTTTGGCATGGAGCGTGGTGGAAAAAAAGGCAATTAAACAGGAGACATAAATTATTTACTTAATCCAACAATAACCTGTGTTACCAGTTTAGAAGTGTTATTAGTGTTAATATTGGTGCATCGGTAAACATTAGAGTACTTTAAAGGTAACATTGCTTCTTTGATAGAAGGAAAAATATTTTTATGTGGAAAAGAATCAGTACTTAAAAAAAATAATATCAGCTGCTGGTGCTCGTAAAAGTTGTCAGGATGCTGACCACAGCCAATCTGTTGCAGTCATGGGTGCAAACATGGACAACAATGAAAAGACTATCATGAACGACGTTCGATTTATAGACTTTCGGTTTATAGAATACATGTAATTCTATTGGTTTTCTATAAACCGAACTAGAGTTCCCATTCATAAGAATTTCTTATGAATGGGGACTCTAGTTTGGTTTATAGAAAGCCAATAGTATTACATGTATTCTATTTCGGTTTATAGCCTTTCGGCTTATAGAATACATGTAATGCTATTGGCTATTCTATAAACCGAAAGTCTATAAACCAAATGACTTTCGGTTTAAAGACTTTTGGTTTATAGCCGAACCTCGAACTCCAACACGGACATACAGTGAAATGTCCGGGGTCGGGTTCATGGCAGTGCGGTTTGGGTTCGCTCAACACTACTCCAGATTATTGGGGGTTCCTTCCTTCTTCTTTAAATATAGAAACAAGTAAATAAACCTAAACCACCATATATAATACAATGTTATGCTGAAGTGCTTAGCCCACCACTACTTCAAAGTACTACAATATTGGTGGGTCCTCACTATAAATTTTACATGTAATTCAGGCTTAATTATTTGACTTGGACACAAAGGCCCCGACAATGTATACTATTTCACTGTGTGCAGTATATAGCACTCTTGTGTTGAGTGGGTGTGTCCACGTCATATATAGAGCTACCAACCTATCCTGTCTGAGTGCCTCAGGGCAATGCCCTGTCTTAGCTACTTCCCTGTCTCAGTCTGTGTTGCCACCCAGCCCAGTCTGTGTTACAATCTAAAAAATATACAGAGAGACCAGCATCCGCTGCATAAAGAGGAAATTTATTCAGGTGTGTCAAGCAACGTTTCAACCTACAACGAGGTCTTTATCGATGTAATGTGCCGTCACACCATATCTCTACATATTCAGGAGCAACTTATCAGCCACCGTCAATTCCATCATGAATATCAGGAGGCAAGAGTTGTCTTCACATAATATAATAATCTAGCGGTACTAGATTATAGCGCTGCTAGGCAGTGAAATGTATAAAACTATTGTCATCCACTATAAGTAACAATGTACCTAGAGATTTTATTATAAATCAAATAGTAGTGACCTTTTAATCTCTTCAATAAGTTTAATTTTAACAACGAATACGAGTATCACATCAATACTAAACTTACACATAAACGGTTTACTAATCACCTCCTAGTATATGGATATGTATTAGCACTCCCATTTGATTAGCAAAATTGTGATTTGATGTGTTGTACTCTAATTGGCTACTTACCTTCCACACTTTCACTTTCAAAAATATAACTTATTTGCATAAATATAAGACAACCCTGATTATAAGACGACTCCCCAAACTTTGGACATTCATTTAGGGAAAAAAAGAAAGTCTGAATATAAGACTACCCTATAGGAAAAACATTTTAACTTGTAAATATTCACATGTAAACAGTTTTTGTAATATTTAATAAAAATACTGATAGAAAAAAAATAATTGTTTCTTGTTTTTATTTCATTTTATTTACCAATCTGCCCAAAGAATTAGTCAATGCATCCCCCCACACAGCCAACTGTCCCCAGACTTAGCCAAGGTATTTCTCAACACAGACATCTGCCCCCGCCAGACATAGCCAATGCATCAACCGTCACAAAACTCATAGGCTGGGTCTCCAGACCTCTTTTCCATTTTTACTTTCGTTTTCACTGGGAATCACTGTAACGCAAGGGGTCCAGGATGGTAAAGGGACCCTGAGCGCCCGAGATCAGGAGCTACAGTGCAGGATGGAGACACAGGACCTGGTGCTGGGTAACTGCAATCACTTGGAGGTTTGGGATCCCAAGTCTTTGCAGCCACAAACAGGCCTTGTGAAGCAGCTGCTGTATCCAGGTACCAGGGCTTAATAGGAAATGAACTAAGTGATAGCCAAGCAGAGCAAAAACAGAAAGGTAACTGAGGAATAGCAGAACTAGAATACAGAATGCAGGGTTATAGGACTGAGGGTAAACATAAGCAAGAAAGCAGAAACCAAACTAAGGATAAATAATACAAGGCACAGGGTTAAGGGACACAAAAGGCACATACAAAGGAACAAACATAAATACAGGAACTAGCCTAATACTAAATATGGTAATGTGGGGGTTTGGTTCAAACAAATTGGCCAATTTAGATGTTAGCTTGCCAACCACATCAAGGTAACCCACATTAGGCAAGGACAGGACTACAGGGCAAGGACAGGAGTACAGGGCAAGGACCGGACTACAAGGCAAGGACAGGACTTCAGGGCAAGGACAGAACTACAGGGCAAGGACAGGACTACAGGGCAAGGATAGGACTACAGGGCAAAGACCAGACTACAGGGCAAGGACAGGACTACAGGGCAAGGGTAGGAGTACAGGGCAAAGAATAAGCATACATAGTAAACAAGAAATTAAAGCAAGAAAGATACAGAAATACATGGATTCAGCCTGGATGAGCTTGAACAAGGGTGCATGGTTACAATCACCCAGCCGGCTTGTAAACATCATTTGAGCTCTGCTTCAACGGAGGAGAAAGGTGGAGGATTGGCAGTTCTGTTTCGCTTTTGTTTTTAGTGACTTACCTGACTACCATCTTGTAAGTATGATTTTATAAGCACAAATAAACTTTGTTCCCAACTGTACACACTATTCTGGCTTCATTTTTTCTCTCTAGGCTATATCCGTGGAACAAGCTGGTTGCGTGTTTGGATTGGAGTTGTTTGAAAGCCGCTTCTGCTGCAGCATTTATATGACTATCGCTTTCTGGCACAAATCTAACTATTTACCTGCTTTACCTACCTATTGCCTTTAAGGACATATATATATATATATATTTTCTTTCTTCCTTCTTTTTTATAGTCTATAATACATTTGAGTGTGTAATATGCTCATTGTCACTGCATTTATATGTCCACTATATTTTATATTGTTGCTTTCTCAGCTCTTTAACCATTAACTGTCTATTGCATCCATATTGCATTTATATTGGTGCTATACAGTTTTTGTTATATTATTGTGTTTACACTACAAAATAGTTATTTGCACTATTAGCACTGTCACTTTATTCTGATATACATATTGCTTTGTCTTTCTCTCTTTTTGGCAGCTTGGGAACGTGTTTACAGGGTTAATCTAGTTTATTCACTTTTTCGCTAAGGATAAACAATATAAGGCACAGAGATAATGATAATAACATAGGAATAATGCAGGACACAGACAAAAGGCACATACAGAACTTAAAAGGACAGTCACAGATATAAATAAGAGACTACATAGAGAGGACAGGGCACAAGAGAACATAACAAAGGAACAAACATAAATACTGGAACTAGCCTAACACTATAAATGGTAAAATGGTGGGTGCATGGTTCACCTATTGGCCAATTAGATGTTAGCTTGCCAACCACGTCAAGGTACCCCACATTTAGGCATGTCCCTAACTAAGACAGAATCAAAATATTAACATTGCACATACATACAGAAACAGAGAATAGCTTTAGACTCAACTGTACAGGACTAAAGACTGCAAAGGAATGAACAGAAATGGGTGTGGTTTATATAGAAGAAAACTTACAAGGCAGAGGGAATCAGAAAACCTGGAATGGAACAATGATAGGCAGAACGGAAAACCAGAAATGGATCAGAGCAGAGAACAAAGAAAACATGGAAACTGGGTACAAGAGCGGGGTATAACTAAGACAGGGAACAGGGCTGGAACTCTGAGACAGAACAGGGCATCCCAATTAAGGGACTCAGGTCACCCCTTTTAACAGGGCTAGAATACATTACAGGGCTGGAACTGGATTAGGCAGGTGCCGCTCTTGGGCCAACTGGGCAGGTGCTGCTCTGGGTTCAACTGGGCAAGTGCCACTCTAGGCAGGTGTCGCTCTGGCGCCAACGGAACAGGTGCCATTACGGGCCAGATGGCAGGAGCCACTCTGGGCAGGTGCCACTCTTGGGCCGAACAAGGAAAGGGTGCCACTCTTTGGTCAGACAAGGCTACAAGGAACAGGGTTGGAATACTAAACAGGGCAGGAAAACAGGCACACAGGAATGAGCACAAATCATAAACAAGACAGCAAAGCAAAAAGGATATTGAAAATCCTGGATACAGCTTGGATGCAGAATGCCTGGATCAAATCACCCTGTGCATTATAATGTGTAATCTTCATCTTGCAACAAAGTGAGGTTGGGGACTAGGCTGTCCGTTTAATACTGAAGAGCCACTCCATTAAGAAATGACACTGGGTTTCGTCTCCAAACTGGTAGCACTACTGGATTATTCTCCAACCAATCATTATTGAAGGCGGTCTTTTCAAAGTATGTCTTACAGATATGACCCATTTGATAGCTCATTCACCCTGAGCAGCTGTGTTTGTCATCACACAGTATGTCGAAACATGCATTGGGGAGCGAGATCATTAAGCGTGTCTACCTGTCTCATGTATATTACTTTATCCCTATGCGGACATGAAGCTAAGCAGCAGTATCGATTATTTTGCTGATAGCTACCTTTTTGACAGGAAGACACTGCTCACCAGTGAGTCACTTAGTGTTAAGACATCCTGCTCTCTATATTCACAGTTTAACTGAGGGGTTACATATGTTACTGATTCTGCTGGGATCATATACATCTATTTAGGCAGCCGTACCTCCAGCCACTGCCAGACAGCTGTCCACAGAATAATAGAGCCAAGTGTGTTCAATATATGCCATATTGCCACAAGTCATATTTAGAGCTATGGGTGAAGCTAACTGACACTTTGATTTGGACTAATTCTCTACTTACAACAAGCACTGCATAGGTAGCTTTCCACTAGGATAGCAGGACACTGCCAGGCAGAGTTCCACTGAATAACAGGGCTGAAGCTGTCCGATATACGCTGTATCGCCATAAGCATTTTTGACTTATATTTAGCTGTATAACGTATACTTTGATGTTATAATGGCTGCAATCACTGGGCACTACTTTTTATAGCTCTTTATTTCAAACGTCTATATATATATTAAGAGCGGTGGTAGATACTCCTGGTGCAAGTGGTATAGCTAGCCGTGGTCATATAAAAATAGAAGAACAAGCGGAAACTCGCACTCCGCATAATCAATAGTGTTTAATGGCAGAAATAAAACATATGCAGCAACGAAAACGTGTGGAAAAAAGGGAGCACTTTGACGCGTTTCACGTGATAACACGCTTAATCATAAGTGATTATGGTGGTCATATAACCCACATAAGTGGTCATATAACCCACATACAAATCCTCTAATAAAAGAAGGTGACTAACTTAATTTACAATGATCACAATGACTCTACCTTGCTCAGTTTCTGTTTTTACAATTACATGCACCGTGTGCCACCTAGTGGCTGTTGTCAAGTACTACAGTCTCTGTTACTTGATTTGAGTGCCTTTCATGAATGACAGGTCTTTTAAGTTATAGATCATTAAAAGTATTTTATTACGCATATATATGCAAATGCATGTTAGAGACGGACATTCCGATTTGTTCTTCTTAGCTTGTACAGCCTGTCATATAGTCGGTCATCTTTGTGGGGACACATAGCATTGTTGGTATAATGAAGAAAGCGGAGGGGATTTCAAGTTTGGCTTTTGGCATGATGATGGTGGGTGTTTATTCCGGTCGGATTGCATTGTTTTTTTAGCAATATCCATTGCTATGGTCAAGACAAACAATGTTTTTCTTTTCCAGCTGCTTAGTGGGTTGTCAGAGAAGAAGAGAGACGAGAGGGCTACAAATTGCATATTACATCTCACGTAAAATAAAGATCAGTTTGGTTCCATATTTATGCCTATGGCGCCACCTTGTGCTGTAACACAAAGTGGCAATTAGTAAAATACATTCACAAATGTCATATCGGAGGTTTCTACATCGGGTCTATAACAGGAAAACACCAGTTAGGTAAAACCGAACCATAAATCCGAAGCTTGTCAACCAGTGTAAATGACTGTGGTCATGTGGTGAAATAAGTTGCAATCGGTAATGTCATAAACTACACTGCGTGACTTGTGACACAATGGAGTATAACACCAACATCAATCTTGATACAAAGCTCCCGAGTTAACAGTGTTTAGGAACATGGTTGGTGTGGGTAGCGGCCATTTCAGTGGAAGGGAGGTATAGATGAGGTGTTTATGTGGTAAGATGAGAGAATGATTGTGCTGAGAGCCATGTCTCCGTGTTTGCGGACGACACTAAATTAGGTAAGGCAATAAAGACTAATCTTGATGTTTTTTCTTTACAGGAAGATTTGGACAGAGTGGGGGACTGGGCAGTAAAGTGGCAAATGAGGTTCAATATAGACAAATGTAAAGTTATGCATTATGGGAAAAATAATAACAAAGCAACATATACGTTAAATGGTTTTTCCCTGGGAAAAACTACTAATGAAAAGGATTTAGGAATAATTATAGACAACAAACTTGGCAACAGTGCCCAATGCCAGTCAGCAGCTGCAAGGGCCAATAAGATATTGGCATGTATAAAACGAGGTATAGATTCACGGGAGGAGGATATCATCTTGCCTCTTTACAAATCAATGGTAAGACCTCACCTTGAATATGCAGTACAGTTCTGGGCACCAGTCCTTAAAAAGGATATTAAGGAACTAGAAAAAGTGCAAAGGAGAGCTACAAAATTAGTAAGGGGTTTGGAGGATCTTAGTTATGAAGAGAGACTTAAAAAATTGAATTTATATACGTTAGAAAAAAGGCGTCTCAGAGGGGATATGATAACATTATATAAATATTTGCAGGGCCAATATAAAGAGCTCTCCAGTGACCTGTTCATTAACAGAAAGGTACAAAGAACAAGAGGTCACCCCCTCAGACTGGAAGAGCAAAGATTTCATAGACAGCAAAGGAAGGGATTCTTTACGGTTAGGACAATAAAGTTATGGAACTCCCTGCCAAGAGAGGTAGTGCTAGCAACCACAATAGATGCATTTAAAAATGGTTTGGATGTTTTTTTAGGAAAGCAGAACATACAGGGCTATTAATCATAGAATAAGCATTAATAAAAGAGCTTATTGATCCAAGGAGAAATCTGATTGCCTCTTGGAGACAAGAAGGAATTTTTTCCCCCAGGAGGCAAAATTCGAAATAGCTTCCTTAGGGTTTTTTTGCCTTCTTTTGGATCAAAAGCTGTAATGATAGGTAGAAGGGTTGAACTTGATGGACTTGTGTCTTTTTTCAACCTAAATTACTATGTTACTATAACAGGGCAGCCATCGGGGGGGATGGGCGATACACTTGTCCTGGGTCCGGTGGGCCCAGGGGCCCCACTGCCCATCTGACTGTCTCACATGGAGACAGTCACGATCAGGCAGCAGCCGGCAGATCCGCATCCAGCTTTTAGTCACAGCCGCCAGAACTGACGTCATGTCATATCCGGTGGCTGTATTTCCTGCACGCAGTGTGCATGCAGGAAGAAAGCCTGCGGAGGAGACTGCAGAGGACAAGCAGCATCCAGGTAAGTACTGGGAAAGGGGGGGAGGAGGGGGGATTGGCTATCAGTGGCTATTAATGGACAAATAATCATTGGGCTTATAATGGACAAATTATTAGTGGGCTATTAATGGACACATTTTTAGTGGGCTTTTAATGGAAAAATTATCACTGGGCTATTAATGGACACAGTATCACTGGGCTTTTAATGGACAAATTATCAGTGGGCTATTAATGGACACTGTATCAGTGGCTATTAACACACACAGCTGCTCAAGTATATATATATATATATATATATATATATATATATATATATATATATATATGAACCTGGAAATAAATGCACACTTTCTTTTCATAATATTATGGATCCTGGGATTTCAGTTCTGCCATTTCTTGCAAATCTTTGGTTAAAGTAGGAAATAACATTTTGTAAGCGCTTCCAATACTCAAGGTTCTCCTCTTATGTTATTATACTGCACCATTGTTTTTTCTTTTAATGATTTTAGAAAATCGATTAAAAGATTTGTAAGTGAAGAAAAGTGGTAAAGATTCACTTTTTGAAAGACTGACATTCATTCTATGTTGGTGAGTCCCTAGAATTAATGGTTCATTCACATCATTATATTTGACATTCTACACTATGAGAGTTGTTTTCTTCTTTTATGTATGTTGTTCCCGGTGTTCCTTCGCCTTCTCCATCATATATTTGATTAATTATGATACACAGCTGAGTTAACATCATATATGGACAATAGGAGTAATTGTGTGGAAAGAGGCCATTTCAGGTACAGATGAGGGATTTATGTGGTAAGCGAGAGTGTACAAATTTATTAAAGGGTCGACCTAAGATTTTCTTTAATGCGTGTGGCAGAGCATGTTGCATTATGCGTGCCTTGAAGTTGCACAAAGCTCCAATTTGCAAGCATAATTAAAAATAATTGGGGAATCAGTGGGAATGCATGGGGAATATGCCACATGCATAAGAACATGAAGATGCTTCCAGTAGCCACAGCTAGGATTCTCTTCTCTTTCATCAAGATGCTGGAATTGTCTTCATTTGTCTGATGATTTTGACTCCCAACAGCTTTCCTTGAGCTCTTGGTGGAGGCCAGCATCACTTGGCAAAAATGAATAGAAGAGGTCAAAAGTGAGATTCATAACAGATAGTTGTTTTTAGTAGACAATAGGGTCAACTCAATATTTCTAGAGGTGGCCCCAAGTTAGGCCCGATTTGGGCATTAAGCTGAATTGCAGATAGCCAATATTGCTGATTTCACCATGAAAGGGAGATTATGCAAAGGGGGGGAGGTGGGGTAGAAATACCACCATATCCTGGCACCTTCTAACGTGATAGAAACATAGAATGTGTCGGCAGATAAGAACCAATTGGACCATTTGGTCTGCCAAATTTCATAAATACGTCTATTAGTCAATGCCTCATCTTATATCTAGAATGGCCTTGTGCCTATCCCACACATGCTTAAACTCCTTCATTGTGCTTACCTCTTACACTGGAAGGCTATTCCATACATCCATTACCCTCTCAGTAAAGTAATACTTCCTGATATTACTTCTAAATCTTTGCCCCTCTATGTTTTTAAATATACTCTCCTCCTTTACTGTGTTGATTCCTTTTATGTATTTAAATGTTTCTATCATATACCCCCTGTTACGTCTTTCCTCCAAGCTATACATGTTAAGATGCTTTAACCTTTCCTAAGTTTTATATTTCAACCCATGAACCAGTTTAGTAGCCCTTCTCTGAACTCTCTCCAACGTATCAATATCCTTCTGGAGATACGGTCACCAGTACTGTGTACAATGCTCCAAGTGAGGTCTCATCAGTGCTCTGTACAATGGCATGAGCACTTTCCTCTTTCTACTGCTAACACCTCTCCCTATACAGCCAATCATTCTGCTAATACCTCTCCCTACACAGCCAAGCCTAATACCTCTCCCTATACAATCAATAATTATGCTAATACCTCTCCCTATACAACCAAGCATTCAGCTAATACATCTCCCTACACAGCCAAGCATTCTGCTAATACCTCTCCCTATATAACCAAGCATTCTGCAATCACCTCTACCTATACAACCAAGCATTCTGCTAATACTTCTCCCAATGCAACCAAGCATTCTGCTATCACCTCTCCCTTTACAACCAAGCATTCTGCTAATACCTCTCCCAATGCAACCAAGCATTCTGCTAATACCTCTCCCTATACAACCAATAATTCTGATAATACCTCTCCATATATAACCAAACATTCTGCTATCATCTCTCCCTATACAACCAAGCACTCTGCTAATACCTCTCCCTATACAACCAAGCATTCTGATAATACCTCTCCCTATACAACAGAGCATTCAGCTTATACCTGTCCCTATACAGCCAAGCATTCTGTTAATACCTTTCCCTATGCAACCAAGCATTCTGATAGCATTTCCTGCTGTTCTATTGCATTGCCTACCTACCTTTAAGTCTTCTGAAATTATTACTCCTAAGTCCCTTTCCTCAGATGTTGAGGTTATGACAAATATTCTGCTTTTGGGTTTCTGCACCCAAGGAGCATAATCATGCATTTATCCACATTGAATTTCAGTTGCCACAGCTCTGACCATTTTTCTAGTTTCGCTAAATCATTTGCCATTTGGCTTATCCCTCCAGGAACATCAACACTGCTAAAAAAAAATTTGTATCATCATCAAAAAAACATACGTTACAAACAAGACCATCTGCAATATCACTAATAAAAATATTAATGAGAAGTACAGATCCTTGAGGTATCCAACTAGTAACAAGACATTACATCATGTGATTATATCTTGTGATGATGTCATTTCATGTCATGGTATGATGTCAGGATGTCATGACATAACATCACATCATGACATAATCACAACATGACATCATCACATCATGACATCCTCATATCATGACATCGTCACATCACGACTCCATGACATCATCACATCATGTCATGAAATCATCACATCATGACATGACATCATGACATGCCCTCATCACATCATGACATGACATTATCCCATCATGACATTATGAGATGACATTGTGGCTTGACATTATGACAATACATCTTCAAAAAAAATGTAGAATCTTAAATGATCCTGAACAAATCCCAGTTGACGGAAACAAGATAGGATCCTTTGTTTTAGAGTACCATGCATTCAGTCACCATTTTGACCTAAATTTAATGCTGTTTTTCAGAAGTTTTAAATAACCCTTCTAAAGTTTCTGCTAGACTCCTAGAACATATCACGGTTAACGGAAACATGATCGAATCCTTAATTTTAGAGTAGCATGCTTTCAAAGATAGATTAAAAAAAATAGTCACAGATTTGACCTAAATTTAATGCTATTTTTTAAAAAGATATAATTTCTTTGACATCTTAAATGATCCCTGTACAGATTCATCTAGACTCCAAGAACATATTACAAGGAAACATGATAGTTTTAGAGTAGCATGCGTTCAAATATAGATTAAAAAAAAGGTCACAGTTTTAACCTAAATTTAACGTTGTTTTTCCAAAAAATATAATTATTTCCGAAGTCTTAAATTACCTTTTTAAAGTTTCTTCAAGACCCCTAGAACATATCTCAGTTCACGGAAACATGACAGGATCCTTACTTTTAGTCTAGCATGCATTCAAAGATAGATAAAAAATTTTTTTAAAAAGTCACAGTTTTGACCTAAATTTAATGCTGTTTTTCCCCAAAATACAATAAAAAAAAAAAAATTGGAATAGATCCTTCTAAAGTTTCTTTTAGACACCTAGAACATTTCCCAGTTGACAGAAACATGATAGGATCCTTAATTTTAGAGTAGCATGCATTCAATGATAGCTAAATGAACAAGTCACAGTTTTAAACCAAATTTAATACTGGTTTTCCAAAAAATATAATTTTTTTTAGAAATCTTAACTGATCCTCGTACAGATTTGTCTAGACTCAAAGAACATATGCCAGTTAATAGAAACCTGATAGGATCTTTAGTTTTAGAGTAGCATGCACTCAAAGATATATTTTAAAAAAAGTCACAGTTTTGACATCATTTGATGCTTTTTCCCCCAAACCATCTAATTTTTTTTAGAAATCTTGACTGATCCTCATACAGATTTGTCTAGACTCCAAGAACATATCCCAGTTGATGGAAACATGATAGGATCCTTAGTTTTAGAGTAGCACGGGCTCAAAGATAGATTTTAAAAAAGTCAGTTTTGAACAAATTTAATGCTGTTTTTATAAAAATATCTAATTTCTTCAGAAGTTTTAAATAACCTTTCTAAAGTTTCTTCTAGACTCCTAGAACATATCCAGGTGACGGTAACATGACAGGATCCTTCATTTTACAGTAGCATGCATTCAAAGATATCTAAATGAAAAGTCACAGTTTTGACCTAAATGATTTTTTTCCAAACAATATAATTTGTTTTAGAAGTCTTAACTGATCCCTGTACAGATTTGTCAAAACTCCAAGACCATATCCCAGTTGATGGAAACCTGATAGTATCCTTTGTTTTAGAGTAGCATGCGTTCAAAGATATAGAAAAAAACAGTCACAGTTTTGACCTAAATTAAATGTTGTTTTTCCAAAAAATATATATATATTTTTTAGAAATGTTAAATGATCCTTCCAAAGTTTCCTCTAGACTCCAAGAACATATCCCAGTTGATGGAAACATGATAGGATCCTTCATTGTAGAGTAGCATGCGTTCAAAGATATCTAAATGAAAAGTCACAGTTTTGACTTAAATTTAATGCTTTTTTACAAACATTTTTTTTTTTTTTACAAATCTTAACCGATCCCTGTATAGATTTGTCAAAACTCCAAGAACATATCCCAGTTGACTGAACCATGATAGGACCTTTAGTTTTAAAGTAGCAAGCATTCAAAGTCATTATTTTTGTTTGTTTTTCTTTCTTTTTTTTCCCTTGGGCTCCGTTCCTTCCCTGTGAATCTTGACTTACAAATTGGAAACTGCAATCTGTTTCTGTGTCTCATCATTGTCATCAAGGCCCCTTAAATTATTTTCTTTCTTTTTTCTTCTCTTCTTTCCCCTTTTACTATCCCTCTTTCCCTCCCTCTTTTTTCTTCTCTCTTTTCCTCTTAGTCCTTATAAAAATTTAAATAACAGTTATATATTGTTTTCTTATAAAAACTCTAATATATATGTCGAATTTCCTTATCCTTAATTATAGTTTATGTGTCAGGTTTGGGGTTGGGAGCCTATGGCAGGAGGGTCGTGAGTGGCCACAGGGGAGCAGCAGAGAGCAGGATCTTGGTTGGAGTAACCAGAGAATAAACAATACAATCCAGGATCAAAGGGCAGGAGAAATCAGAATGTCCAGGAGGAAAGCCAAGGTCAAAATCCGGGGAATCAATGAGAACAGGAGGTAAGACAAGGGACAAGAACTCTGGGAAGGAACCAAGGGTATACACCACTTAGCAGCTCAATACACCAGCACTGATTGAAGTCAGTGCTTGGTATTTATGGGCTGTCAAGTGTACCTCCCCGCCTCCTCCAATCAGGGAAGTCCACCCACTCACATAGGAAAGCCTGACACTCACTGGGGTGAGTGGCAGCCTCTGGCCACACCCCCGCTGTCTCCACCAATGGATCGGCACCATCGCGCAATAGGCTACGCCCCTCTGCCATCCAAAATAACAGTAGCACCAGCAACTCGCGGGCCTTCCCCTCCGTCGGGCAGCAACGGGAGTGGATGCAGGTAAGGGACCCCTAGCCTGTTGGAAACGGGGTCTGGAACCCCCACATTATGTTTATCAATTTTCTATATTTATGCTTAGACTCATGGGTTTCACTTTCCCCACTTGAGTCCCTTCTCATCTAGTCTCCCCATACTTTATTTCTCTAATGTTTTAGCGTAGCATGCATTCATAGATAGATTAAAAAAAGTCAAAGTTTTGACTTAAATTTAATGCTGTTTTTTGACATATATATTAATTTTTTTTTACAAATCTGAAATCATACTTCTAAAGTTTCTTAGAATCCTAGAACATATCCCAGTTGACTGAAAAATGATAGGATCCTTAGTTTTAGAGTGGCATACATTCAAAGATGGATAAAAAAAAAGTCACAGTTTTGACGTAAATTTAATGTTGTTTTTCCCAAAAAATATTTAAACAAAAAATACAAATTTTAAAAGATCCTTCTAAAGTTTCTTCTAGACTCCTAGAACTTATGCCAGTTGCCAGAAACATGAGTAGTATGCTTTCAAAGATAGATAAAAAAAAAGAGTCACAGTTTTGACCTAAATTTAATGCTATTTTTCAAAAAGATATTATTTCTTTAGACATCTTAAATGATCCCTGTACAGTTTTGTCTAGACTCCAAGAACATATTACAGTTGACATAAACATAACAGGATCCTTAGTTTTAGAGTAGCGTGTTCAATGATAGATTTTTTTTAAAAAGTCACAGCTTTAATCTAAATTTAATGCTGCTTTTCCCAAAAATAAATATATTTTTAGAAATCTTAAATGAGATAAGATGATCCAGATTTGTCTAGACTTCAAGAACATATCCGAGTTGATGGAAACATGACAGGATCCTTAATTTTGGAGTAGCATGCGTTTAAAGATAGTTTTAAAAAGGCACAGTTTTGACCTAAATTTAATGCTGTATTTATAAAAATATATAATTTTTTTAGAAGTTTTAAATTACCTTTCTAAAGTTTCTTCTAGACTCCTAGAACATATCCAGTTGACGGAAAAATGACAGGATTTGTTTTAAAGTAGCATGCGTTCCAAGATAGATTTTAAAAAGGTCACAGTTTTGACCTAAATTTAATGCAGTTTTACCAAGAAAAATAATTTTTTCAGAAGCTTTAAATAACCTATCTAAAGTTTCTTCTAGACTTCTAGAAAATATACCAGTTGACGGATCCTTAAATTTTAGAGTAGCATGCTACAATTTGCTGCTATTTTTAAAAAGATACAATTTCTTTAGGCATCTTAAATGATCCCTGTACAGATTCGTCTAGTCTCCAAGAACATATCATAGTTGATGGAAACATGATAGGATCCTTAGTTTTAAAGTAGCATGCGTTCAATGATACCTTAAAGAACAGTCACAGTTTTGACCTAAATTTAATGCTGTTTTTCCCAAAAATACAATTTTTTTTTAAAAATTGGAAAAGATTCTTCTAAAGTATCTTTTAGACTCCTAGAACATATCCCAGTTGACTGAAAGGTGATAGAATCCTTAATTTTAGAGTAGCATGTGTTCAAAGATAGATTTAAAAAAAAAACAGTCACAGTTTTGACCTAAATTTAATGCTGGTTTTCTAAAATATATATATATATATATATATATATATTATTTATTTAAAAATCTTAAATGACCCTTGTGCAGATTTGTCTAGACTCCAACAACATATCCCAGTTGACAGAAACATGACCGAATCCTTAATTTTAGAGTAGCATGCATAGTTTTAAAAAGTCAGTTTTAACCTAAATTTAATGCTGTTTTTCCAAAAAATACAATTTTGTTTAGAAATCTTAAATGATCTTTCCTTTTTAAAAAAGATTTACACATTAGACAAAGCAGAGGTGTTACCTCTTACTTACAATACTGTTAAACAAACAAACATACATAGTTACAAAATTTATAAGTAGATTGGTATCTGCATGGGAGGGCCAGACAGGGGAGGAAGACCAACTGATATCACAATGCTTCCAATGTGTCACAGGTCTGAGTAAAAAAAAAAGTCACATGAACCAATAATCCCATATTTCATTAGTTTTGTTGATTTAGAGAAAAATCTACTAATTTCTCTTTCCATGTGCAGCATCTGTTTTCTAACCACCTCCCATGATAGATTCGTGGTCCGTTTCCAAATTCGCGCCACTGTAATGGAGCTTGTAAGAACAAGCCACAAAGCAGTGGGCCAGGGGCCAGTTCAAATGTAATAAAAATACCTCTGTTGATCTCTCCAATTTGGTAATTACTGTATAAAATCAAAGTCTTACTATGGTTTCTCTAATCTTCTTGCAACCCCACCAGATGTGGAGGTATGTTCCATATTTACATTCATATCTCCAGTATGAGGGAGAAACCCCTGAGTATATTCTAGCTTAACTTTATGGAACGAGGTGCCACCTACTAATAACCTTAAAATGGGTTTCTAACAAGGATACACAGTGAATCTATCTACAAACATATTTAAAATTTTTAGACCACTCCTCTTCATCTATCCTTCAGATACCCAGCTCTTTTTTGATCGTGATAATATATGGAACAGATTTGGCGATCTCTGTGGCTCTCAGCAACTCAGAGGACTTCTTTAAATCCAAGAAAAAGTTTAGAAATCCAAACACAACAGGGCTATAACACGCTATAACTTATACATCCGAAATAAAGGCGAAATGTGAATATTCTCTCTGGCGTGTACAGTCCTGCCTGAGGTGAACCAATCAGCAGCGAGTTCTCTGAGTCTCTTTAAACCAGCAACCAATAGGTAGGTGAGCGACATCCAGATGAAATAGTGGGAATTTTAACTGGACCGATCACTACCTCGCCCACCTCTCTGTGGCTCCTCCAGGTGTGCCGCCGCTCAGCTTCGAGTTTTGTCCTTGGTCGCCACTCGTGCCTAAGCCGGGGAAGAAGCGACCAATCCGTGATCATGCTACTTCAGACCCTTTAAATGGCCGGCCAATCAGGGCACGAGCGACGGTAGCTGAACATGGGATAGTTCAAATGGTCCAATCAGGGACTGAGCGACCCAGGACTTAGAGTGGGGAGCGATATATAACTCTTTTGGGTACAAGGTGACAAAATGTTCAAGAAAGGGCTAAAATCTACACAATTTCGGATGGTATTCCACAGATTTTTTCACAGATATTATATATGAATTCACGACTTGGATCCTACTCCAGCCAGTGCTGTATTTACCGCTAGGCATCCTAGGCGGATGCCTATGGCGGCAAATTTTGGGGGGCGGCAGCGCCCCCCAGCACTGGGAAATTTAAAAAAAAAAAAAAAAAAAAAATCTCCGTGCTGCCTGTTCGGCTCCCCGTGCAGTGTGCCGACACACGGAAGTGCCGACAGTCACGTGACGGGCGCGCTGACGTCATACGCGCGCCCGGTCACGTGACCTGTCGGCACAATCGCCGGGAAGCCGAACAGGCAGCATGGAGGGACCATGCTGCCTGCCTGCCAGGGAAAGGTAAGTGCTGATGGGAGACTGTGTGTGTGTGAGTGACTGAGTGTGATGGGAGACAGTGTGTGTGACTGAGTGTGATGGGAGTCAGAGTGTGTGTGATGGGAGACAGTGTGTGTGACTGAGTGTGATGGGAGTCAGAGTGTGCGTGATGGGAGTAGGAGTGTGTGACTGAGTGTGATGGGAGTGTGAGCTTGATGTGAGTCTGAATGATGGGGCATGTCTTAGGTGTGTAACGTGGGTGTGCAGCTTGGGTAGGGGGGTGCCCGGATTTTGTCTGCCTAGGGCAGCACAAAATCAAGATACACCACTGACTCCAGCTTGAGATTTCCATAAACTTCCAATCCTTCAACAACTGATTTGTTTCTCTTAGGAGTCTTAGGTAATTATTCTCCATCATATTTCTAGGGTTCTTTGTAACTATAACACCTAGATAGTTAATGCTAGTTTTATCCCAAAGTCATAGTTATTTCTGATTTATTATTGTTTCTGCTGTCAGATGCATCTCCATTAAAACAGTCTTGTCATTGTTCATTTGGTCATTGGAGACTATACTATATTTACTCGATTTACTTGGGTCATAGTAATCAGAATATCATCCGCATATAGTACAATTTTCATTTCATGCCTAGAGGTGCTAAAACTGGATATATTTTGGTTACTTCTAATGTTAATTAGAAGCCAGAGGTTCTATGGACAAAACATACAGCAGCAGAGAAAGTGGACATATTTGTCTAGCTCCAATACCCAGATAAAACCAGTCTGACAAAATATTTGGGCCTACTGTTATAGCTGTGGGATTTTTGTATAAAGACATAATGGCATCCAGGAACCAGCCCTGGATACCAAAAGACGGTCTGTCAAAATGGAAGAGGAAAGCTCTATCCATGTTTATTAAGGAAGTAGGTCTATAACTAGAGGTAGTCATTGGGTTTTTGCCTTGTTTTAAAATGGGGATAATGTTTGCTCTAGTCATCTCCTTTGGAAAGGATCCTGTCTGAACTATGCTATTAAAGGTATCTGAAAGCCGAGCACTAATAATGGTCTTAAATGATTTATAAAACATATTTGTAAAACCGTCTGGACCCGGAGTCTGACTACAGTCAGACCATACATTATCTCTTATTTGAATATCTTCTATTTTATCTATTAAACTTAGGTTATCCCCCACCATGACAATCCTTGAATAAGAGCAGTGAACTCTGGATAGATGTGTGTAAATACTCCAGGCATCAAATAGATCAAATGTATGCATTGCATTGCTTAGGGAGTTTGACTGTTTCATAGTCCTATTATCGAGTATTCCTCCCTTCAGCAATTTTTTGGTCCAGTACACAATTAACATCCCCTGCTACAATAGTTATATCAGATTGGATTTGTTCCATTCTATCCAGTATCCTATTCAGGAGGCACACTGGCACAACATTGGGCAGATATACGTTGATCAATGTGTATCTCACATTGATATCACACATAAAACTATACCTGCCTTCCGGATACAATTCTTGATATATGATTTCTGCTTGAATTGATTTGGCAAAAATAATTGCTACTCCCCTCTTTTTCTTTTATTCCCATTGAGGCGTGGATAATCTTTGGAAATGTTTTACCCCCTATGATGGATTGTCAGTTTTTCGTCAATGTGTGTCCTGAACAAGACATATGTCGCTATGTTCTTTAAATAAAAATTGTAAACCTTAGACCTATTATAAATTGTATTTAGACCTTGTGCCTTAGCTGGTGCAAATCTAACCATAGTTCAATCCTATTTTGGGCTTCCCTCCTCACACGTACCCCCCGACATAGAATCTTACACATACACAAATTACAAAAACACTCACCACATTACCGGCGACTGCTCTATGTACAACCGAGGTATTGGGTCATATCTTTTAGTTTAGAAACACCCTCCATTTGGTGCTTTAAATTTAGGGTTAATAGTCAATGTCAAACTTGATCTGTATTTCCCAGGGAGCGAGAGGAGAAATAAAAATGTACCATGATGGTGTTAATATACCACAATAGTTTATACTGCTACCAAAACCTTTTTAATGTGTCGGAAGAGGTGTGCCTTGACGTGGCGGGTGAGCTTAATTATGTTTTGGCCAATTCATATAACCAAAACCTCTCATTTATATTTATATATTTGTTGCCAACTTTATTAGGGTGAGAAGCACAGACAAGATTTTTTTCTTAAAATGTATGTGTCTATACCCCATATGTGCAATAATATATTTATTTATACCTTTTGACAGGGGTAGTCTATTAAGTTGTAATTTCTTTTATGTGACATCTATTATAAAGATAATTCTTTGTTCTTATTTCCATTCCTCGAAAACTGAAACACTCTAAATGTGATTATTTAGGACCCTCTTCATGAAAGAGTGAAGAAGAACAAACACACTTCCCATACCTATATTTTTTCTTTTCCTACATAACTGTCCTCTTCCGCCTCCTCGTTCCGTTAGCTCAAAAACAGAACTCACTTCAAGCATTGACCTCCTTAGAACATATTTCCCTATAGGATCACAACTTATCCTGAAAATATTATTGGGGTTATATTATTATTCCATCCATCAATCAGGAGCATTTTATTGGCCAGTTTACTGGAGGAGAAAAGAAGGAGGAGAAGAAGAGAGGAAAAAGAAAAGCACATCTCTCTCCCTTCCTTTCTCTCATTTCATTTCCCCCACCCAATTCTCTTCTTCCTCGTCCCCAGACATGAAACTCAACCATACCTCCCATCAAGCAGTGGCCTGTTTAACATCATTTTCCTTTCGAGACCAAAGCTTATTCAAAAATAGCTGGTATAATTACTGAATACTATCCTTTAAATACTCAGCAGTCAGACATGTTGTATATAGTTAGTGATAAACCAAACTTGACATCAGCCACAAAGTTTATTTATTTAATATAGTTCTGTACTGATTTTTATGCATGAATTGTTTTGGATTTTATTGTAACAAATTAAACCACTCATATTTCTTATAAACCCGGTTTTATTATCTCATAAACATCATAGCACGGAAACTGGCTGACTAAATTTGTGTTCTTTTTCTCG
The DNA here is from genome assembly GCA_036172795.1 of Pelodytes ibericus. NCBI lineage: Eukaryota > Metazoa > Chordata > Amphibia > Anura > Pelodytidae > Pelodytes > Pelodytes ibericus. The sequence continues at coordinate 28,750,486 of CM069867.1, read as the reverse complement.
GAGCATCAGGAACTTGCTCTTTGGTTGTTCACTACACCACATTCATTATTTAAAATCTGGAAACTTTTTAAAGAACCAGAACATAGAGGGCTATGGATGTTCGTATAGTTATTAATATTTATTTAGTGCATGTTGGTCCAAGGAGAAATCTGATTGCAATTTGGAGTCAAGAAGGAGGTTTTTCTCCACTGAAAGCAAAATGCTAATTTGCTGAAATAAGATGTTTTTTTTTGCTTTCTTTTAAGTCAACAGCAGTAAACAATGGATAAGAAAAGAGTCAAAAACTAGTCTTTTTTTAGCCGACGCTACTATGAACTATACATCATTCAGTTTTGTAGTTCAGTGCACTTATGGTTATCTTTACATATTCTTGGTTACATTTTTTTTTTGCTTTCAGGAGTATGTATTTATATAGTGCTCAGATATCTAAGGCATTTTGCCTTTCTTCCTAGCACTTCCATTTATTTAATTAACCATGTGTCTGCCTTTTCACTTGTTTCCGTTCAAGGTTTTCTTTTTTTCCAGTAATGATACCTAGAACTGAGCAATATACGCAATGTAAGGCCTCACTATCGATTTAAATGGAGTCAACATTTTGCTCCTGTGAGTCAACTAGGGTTGCTACCTTTACTCCCAAAAACAATACCAGCCACAGATTTAACATGGGTCTCAAACCATTTTTTTTTTACTGACCACATGCCAACAATGCTGCCGTTTCACAGCGATTTCCCACAAAGATCCCCATTAGGTGTGGAGGTTATTTTTGTGTCCAAATACAGAACTGCCTTCATCAAATCTGAATCTTCTCTACCAAGGACATCAGTTTGTGTAAATGAGAACAGTAAGAATATAATTCGACTTCTATATTTACAGAATGCATCAAAAAGGAAAACTGTATAGATTTCGTCATTGCTAAATACCTTTTAGAGCACTGAAACAGACCTGTGTATGATATTCTAGACATGTTGGGGGATGAATTGGTTATAAAGTGATCTGGTGTACCCCATACTTTATTTTTATTAGTGATGAGAGGACAGTTATTCAGAAAGTCACCAGTGTAACTTTCAGGTGCTTTATGGTGATCTAGCCCAATGCAAATTGACAAGAGACTTACAAAAACATGCCATGGCTTCCTTTGCTTGTTTAAGGCAGACACAAGTGTTCTACAAAAGGCATTTCACCTATTATTAAACTCATATATAATGAACATTTTTAGTAATACTTGTTCCAGACAAATTTAAAAAAATCGGGCAACAATGCATTGAATTTGTTTACAACTGATTTTTTTTGGGGGGTTATATGTTCTTTTTTTTCATTTTTAGGATTTCCATCAAACAAATAGAGAGAATACAAAATCCAAGTATATATCTTAGCATCGAACCCTCAAGTGTTTGAGTTTACAACTGAGCTGTTAATTGGAAGAATTGACATACAAATATCATACAGGTTTCACATTTAGTACCATCTCTAGATCGTAACAAATTTAATTTAATAGCTGTTAATAATTCATAAACAGTCGTGAGGCATCAACTCTCATCAAGATTCTCTTTCTCCAAGAAGGAAATCCAGGTAACGCAGATCTTATAATACTCAGATATTCGATCAGATAAGACACAATTTGTCAAACTTAATTGCCAATAGATTATTAATTCAAAGGTTGAGTCGCGATTTATTACCAAGTCTACGTGCGATAAGAACAATTCTGGGGTAAGTAAATGTTTCTTTTTCTATGTTATATAACAAAACAAAACAAAAAAAAACACCAATTGTTGTTATGGATAAGAAAATATAGCATCACTGGTATAGAAAAACCACGTCCACAACAAACAAACAAAAAAAGACACCTTGATGTATTACTCCCTTACAATTTATTGAAATAAAATGAATGTGCACCTAAATCACATCTCAACCTGTGTGACTGGTAAATACCAAAGAGATAATGCAGCTCTATCCTGCTCGGTTCTCCACAACCAGAAGGGTTTTTAAACGATTTGTATTAAGACGAACAAATGATTGAGGAACAGACGCATCATTTACTCTGCTGTCAGCCCTGCCTTGGAGTGTTTTATCTTCCTATAAAGAATGTCCCGTTCTGACCTTGTGGCATGTCATACTAACGCACAATGGTTGAAAACAAATGGTGTAGAGAGCCATTCTGTGGGATGTTTACCAATAACCCGAGTAATTAAAGCTGCAGTGCCAGCCCAAAATTACATGGCACTCCATATATGCTCATCTTCAAAACACATTTAATGAACATGTCCACGTTGCTAAAGTAAGTCAATAAAAAGGTATCAGCTAAAAAATTGTGTAAAAAAAAAAAAAAAAAATTAAAATACATAAGCACAGGTGCACATTTAAATCTAAACGTCCTTTCTAATTCACACTGCCTAACAAGAAATTTGAAGCTGGACTGGGAAAAACACAGCAGATCTGTTTAGTTTCATTATTAGAATATTTGCCAGTATAATCATTCATCAATGCATGTGTGCAATAGATGGTTGATGGGTAGCCTTACATTGATGGGCTGGCGAACCATTACAATGGAGTTACCAAAGCTGGCCAACACAGGTATGGAATTCTAGAACACAATGATGTTTCTTATGGCCGTCACATGCATTGCCAAAAAAACCTTCACACTTACAGGCTTTTACATCCATAGGAAACACGCCATTTATTAGTGAGATCCAGTGGTGAAAAATCACACAAAAGCCACTGAATTTAGTAGAATGGTCCCTTTTTATGGCTACTGGGTAATGAGGGTAGGAGAATTTGAAGACATTATATATATATATATATATATATATCCCCCTCTGCGCCCCCCCCAACTTATCTGTGCTCCATTAAGCTATGTTGGTTCTGGTGCTTACAGTGTTCATTTAACAGATTGAAAAGTGTAGGAAATAGCTAAAACTGGTAATTTAATACCTTCATACTTTAGGCCCCATATTTAATACATTCATAGTATAGTCTACATATTTAAATACATTAATAGTATAGGCCCAATGCTTAATTCATTCATATTTAATATATCTATATTAAAAGATGTGAGATATCTATATTAAATTGCCATATCTTGCCACTTACCAGTGGATACTGTTGAATTGTTCAGCACAGCACAGCTCTGCTCACACTCTCCTCTCTGATAATTTGCTCATTAATATGCCACTGATAATTTGCTCATTAATAGCAATAAAAAGTTTTAAAGGAATAGAAAAAAAAAAAAAAAAAATCAGTATTTTTTATTATCTAATTCAAAATAGTAAAAAGGGATGCCCTACATTAATGTACATGATAAATATTTAGGAGCAGATCTGTGGTACAATAGTCAGCCAAACACATTAGTTCATGAAGTCTGAATACAAACATACACATTAACAACTTTCCAACAAAGATTTATTACATATTAAACAAAAATGCACGTTGAATATTTTAACAAAAATGAGCGAAGACATGAGGTAATTTTGAATTCCGCGTCCATCTCCTGTATTTACGTTTCTTACTCCAAAGAAAAAGAAATTCTGAGGCTGGAGCAAATGCACTTTAGATGTATGCATTTTATGGTAAATTCTTTTATTTGTTGCATATAGATAATTGAAAATAAATCTTTACAGCATATTTGTAGCTGAAATATATTTTTTTGGGAAGAGCTACAATTTTTCCTTGCAGTGTAGTTTCATCAGAATGTTAAATAATGGTTCTCTGTTCCTTTCATTCAGTACTATCCATTACCACTGAAAAGATTAAATGTTTCTATAGCATTCTTTGCCTCCATCTTAAATTATACAAGGGGATTGCGTGTTTACTCAGGAGTCTAGGCTTTCAGAATAGATTCAATCAACATGCCTCCATTTCAGTGCATGATGTTTATATTGGCATGTATTTATGGTTCAGCAGTTGAGTAAAGTGCTTGGGGCAATCACTATGAGGTTATGAGAACTAGTAAATTCACTTCTTTCTACCTCCACCTCCGCCAGCCAGCATCATGGCCACACGGATAAAGATGTTCAGGGTGTCAGTGTAAATTCCCAGGCACCTAGAAATGAAAAATGGATTATGATGTTAATTAGCGGCAGCAGTACAAGATTCATCGAAAAGGGCAAACCACCATGAAACGACTTAATGTGCATGCACATGCCATAAATAAATAAAATTGGGGAGACGCAGGGCAAAGCTCTGATTTTTACATTTAATAAATAGGGTGGATCTACTTATGGTGCCTCTTGATGGTCTTTCACTGCACTAATTTGTTTATTAATGATCTCCCAAGTTGTGTTGAGAGCCATGTCTCAGTGTTTGCTGATGACATAAAATTACGGAAGGTAAAACAGACAAACCTTGATACGTTTCTTTGCTGGACGATTTGGACAGAGTGGGGGACTGAGCAGTACAGTGGCAAATGAGGTTCAATATAGACAAAATGTAAAGTTCTGCATTATGGGAAAAATAATAAAGCAACATATACTTTAAATGGTATATCCCTGGGAAAAACTAATAATGAAAGGATTTAGGAATACATGTAGATCACAGACTTGGCAACAGTGCTCAATGCCAGTCAGCAGCTGCAAGGGCCAATAAGATATTCTCACACTTCAGAATGTGAAACTCTAGAACAGTATGTATCAGTAGATATAAAATTGAACTGTTTTATTTAATTTGCACAAATACAATGAATCATCAGAATAGTAGCAAGAGAACTACATTTGAGAAAAGAGTAATCATGTTTGGCCTTTATTTGTCTATATGGAATAATATTTTTCAGTTATGTATCCATGAGTTTACTTTGCTTTAGAATAGTGTACATGCGCTATCGCCAGCCTGGTTCTTTGAGTTACACAGCTGCATATGGTTTATTTTCACTGACAACCGACAACTTAAGGATGTGAGTCTGCAGCGGCCCTTATTTATAGGAGGTCAAGGTTTGATTTACAGGGTTATTGTTACGTCTGTGGGTTTGCATGAATGAAATCCTGCTCCTGATTCTAAACATGTCATCACTACTAGATAAACCTTAACATTGCTTAAACGATGACCGAAGGAAGATAATGAAAAAATGATCAATAAATTGTGTTTGCAGAATTGTAAGCAAATGCATAAAAATCACCTTTGGCACTTAAAACAGATGTATAGATCATGTTTATAGCATTAGTTTAGGATGACAGCATCTCTTTAATATACAGGGGACAAGGCAAGTAATATGAAATATGAAGATGAAAGGAATTCCTTTAGGAATACATATAATTTAAAAGACAACAATCAAATAATTAAGTTGTGTTTAAATAAAAGATTAGATCAAGGTTAGATATTTTTAAAAAGAAATGATTTACTGAAAACACAAATAAAATACCTTATCCAGTCCTCTTTCCTTCTATACCACTATAAGGGGGCACACATCTTGGGTCGGAGAGAGCTCAATAAAGGTACTTTATTGGTTTTCTTTCATTAATATTTTTTTTATTTAAAATGCCTAACCTTGAAGCAATTTTTCAGTTAATCAGAACTTAATTTGTTGCTTACAGTTGCCCTTTCACAAATACACAATTTATTTCACTGCCCCAAGACTTTGTATTGGTACCAAAAGTCTAATGTTTCATTTATTTTTAACATTTGAAACTCAAGTACTTTGGCTTGTTAGTTTGAAGGGCTTTGAAGTACTGATCTGAACAATCTAACAAAAAATGTCTCAAACATTAAATAATTCCATTAACATATACCAACACTTACGAATTAATTGGGTCAAATTTTTCTACTCCATACATTGGATACGTCTCAGCACGTTTGATGACCTTCTGCGTATCATACAGGAGAAACATTCCAAAGAGCACCAAGCCCCCATATATAGCAACAGAATAAAGACCAGCGCCAAATGCTGAAGTTGGTGGAAGGAAAGCACTTCCTAGAATATTAAAAATAAAAACCAGCATAAAAACCTGAAACGTTTTTATTTACCAAAATAACAACAGGTATGTATTGCAAAGAATCATAAAATATACACAACTCTAATAGAATAAGCATTAATAATAGAGCTTATTGATCCAAGGAGAAATCTGATTACCCCTTGGAGTCAGGAAGGAATTTCCCCTCCTAGGAGGCAAAATTCGAAATAGCTTCCTTAGGGTTTTTTGCCTTCTTTTGGATCAAAAGCTGGAATGATATGTAGAAGGGTTGAACTTGTGTATTTTTTTCAACCTAAATTACTATGTTACTATGTGTCTTATCTATGGTGGAAGTCCCAAATGATTCAGCAAACCAAGGCAAATTGGTAGTAGAGGTTGAGTATCCCTTAAAGAAGTGCTCTGCAACTGTGGCACACAGGTGCGCCGCTGGATAATGGGAGTTGTGCCGCAAAGCTGAACACCTCCGTATAAATACATAACTGTATTTTTTTTTCAGCGGATGCCGGCCCCCGAGAGGAGAGTCCGATACAAGTTTAAAAAAAAAAAAATGATGAATAAGATATATACTGTATGGATCAAATAGATCTCTTTTACTGTGATGTAGCTGTAATGTGTGGGTCAGGCCCGCACACGTGCCATTGTATTGCCCTTTGTGGGCATGGGGACACTGAGCATGCATGGAAAGGGTATAATGCAGCTTAAGGCGGTTGGACTCTGAACAAACTGTTGTCCGTTTGCATTCTTTATATGGAATTTGCAACTTGTGGCAAAATCTTTTGGAAACGCATTATGGATAACAGATTTTTGGATAAGCGATACTAAACCTGTAGTATAGAAATTATTAAAATCAGTAAAACAAACAATTTAATGAAATAATTAAACAACTGTTAATATATAAGCAATATCTTATTGAAAATTAAGAATGTGCTAAGTTGTCTAAGCATTGGGGGATGGCGTATATTTACCAATAGAAGATGCAAGAACAAGGCCCAGACCAACGCCCAATGGTCCTCCCATGTTCATGAACTTTTCACTTGGTGCACAAATGGCTACAGTGGACAGACCACCAACAATACCAGCTGTGTACCAGGCAGCTCTGATGAGCAAAGGACCGCCTAATAATGTTAATGGAGCAACCACTGCTCCCATCACACCTGGAGAGAGAAACATACATAGTGTAAAATCAGTTTTGTGAACATTAAAGATGACCACTTTCTTATTAATAATAATAATACAGCTAACCACACAACAGCTCTTTTATAGACTCTGTTTTACTGAAAAATAACAAATACATGTGACCAGATTATGGGGAGCTATTCACTAAGAGCGATGTGCAGCTGAGATGGATATTTCATAGTAGTACCCTATGTTTTATTAGGAATCCAGAGACCGACAAAAGAAATATGATAAGGCAGATGCTCAAAATATTCATGGCATTATGATTAGGGGTAGGTTGATATAGGTGTCAAATGGGTGTGAAACTGCTGCGATTACTACTTTTCGTAAAAAAAATAAAAAGATAGATTGCTTCAAAATACCTGCATGTAACATCCAAGCAAGATGCTTAGCTCCAGGACTTTGGTCATAAGAAATAGATCTGAGCAGCATGCCAGCTCCAATCATTGCTGCAAATGTAGCCCCAATCGCCTGTAAGTAAAAACAAAAAATAGTTATATATATATATATATATATATATATATATATATACACACACACACACACACACACACACACACACACAAATCCAACAGAAAAAATACGCACTCACAGGTCTTTTTGGTCAAGGATACTTCATTGTTTTAGTCGATACTTCGATAAATCATGCATAAGTAGTCAACGTTTCGGACCTTTATCTTTATCAAGACAAAGATAAAGGTCCAGAACGTGGACCGAAACGTTGACTACTTATGCATGATTTATCGAAGTATCGACTAAAACAATGAAGTGTCCTTGACCAAAAAGACCTGTGAGTGCGTATTTTTTCTGTTGGACTTGTGTATGGAGCATGCTGTACAGCACCCGGGCGATTCATCCTATAGTGAATTTTTCAGCTGAGTGCACCTGTTTTGGATTTATATATACATACATACATACATACATACAAACAATACAAGCTATTCACAAGCACTGTGACAGGAAAGCTGGCAAAGAGGGTATGGGACCACCTTTACAGCCTTCCTCTCTGTATTTCTGGATCGGAGGAAGAGAAGGGACAATAAAAGGCCAGTGGAAACTGGGTAAAAATGCATTGAGGCCAAACTACTGCTCTGTCCATCTCTGTATTGTCTTAATGTCTATTCTACCAGTATACTCCTGCAGGTCTGCATTATCAGTAACAACTACTGCTGAGCAGCATGGAAGTAAGACCTAAGAATATTAATAAAAATGACTATATATCTGGAATCTTTAACAAGACATGCTTTGGATTTTATTACAAAGAAAAAAAAAAAGTTTTATTACAGGTTGTTAAGATTGTTAGCTTACAAGTGTATCTGCATGTTTTTAATGGATATAAATAGCATTCATATGTCAATACAGCAGAGTGGAGGTTTGTCCCCCCCCTCCCCCATTATAAATTGTTATTTCAGGCCTAACAGTGCTTTGACATATCAGGGACACATCCATACTGTCTCCCTAGTAACAAGAGTCTACTTTAAAACCTCACCAGCCAGGAGCCTCTCATCATCAGGTTCATGAGTGCGGGTGACCTGCTAACAGCAACAGCAGACAGAGCTGTTAGACTGATGCTGCCGGCAAAGTACATGTAGGTTGATCGGATTCTGTCTTTTACGTACTGAGGCCATATGCTATAAAAAAAGTAAAAAAAAAAAAGACATCTTAAGAGTCAGTTTTATATTTTGCAGTGGTCAGGAAAGATACTTTATATCTATATATTATAGAGTAATAATTCCCTGGTTTATTGTGTTTGTCAAACCATCTATACTGGATTAAATAACCATTTAGTGAGCATATATGTAGAACACATGGGGGGACTGCCACCCATGTTATATTAATATAAAACAGCAATGTGGAAGCCGAATCCTATTCATGCAAAATGTTTTTACTATTTACATTTTTTGTAACTGGGGTATTCTACTAATCAACAGCTCAGTAATGCAATGATTAAATACAATACACATGCTAGAAAAGGATTTTGATGATGGCATATCACACAATTATTGCCTCTTAAGGTTCCAAAATGTAACAAGCATGCTCATATCAACAGTGAATATAGACAATATACACTTGTATGGGCAAACCCCCCCAAAAAACTATACATACACATACATACATACACACATCGCAAATTAGGAATGGGCAATGGAAAAAAAATCACCAATATTTGTGCACACAATTGCCAGTGGTTAGCATAAAAAATGCCACAAACTGCATTTATTCATGTGAACTGCAAGTAAGGGGGCAAGAGAAAATATATTTTTAATCCCTTTTCAGAATCCATAGACAGAATTGGAATTGTTTAAATATTGCTTGCCAACAGAGCCTGCCACTCATTTGTGTTTAGAGAGCACAATGAGAGCCTAGTGTACCTGTCTGCAGCAAAAATGTATTTACCATAAACCATCAGCTGATTTGTTCCCAACACAAGAAACTGTTTCAAATTATCCCAAGCTTTGAGAAATTTGCCCGTGCCTACATTTATGTATAAATATGTGTAACACACAACCAACATACATTGTCAAGCTGAGAGAGAACAGATCGTATACTGTATTAGGCCAAGAAGTATGTCATATCCCAAAACAAAAAGGCATGGTAATGATTTATAAAATGTACATTTCAATAATATAATGAATTATTTATGTATGTAAAAATTGAGTTACTTAAATCAACTGGTTAAGAGGTTTATAAATACACCTACACCCATTTAAAAAAAAGAAATTAAAAAAAAATAGTTAATGATGACCAAATAGCACATATGCAGATTCTGACTACAGTCCCCATAATCCTCCACTAAATGATCCCATCTAATTCTATGACAATCTGTAGATATTTCAAGGATAAGTCATTCGGAAAGATGGATTGACAGGTTCACATTCAAGATCGATTGCCAAAGAGATATGGCAGACTAAAGGCTTGTTTGCACCAGTGTACAGTTAAAATATTTTAACTGAATATCCGAGACCAGCAATACTCGTTTCTAAAGAACACAGACAGAGATTGAAGTTAAAGTGGATAATTAAAAAGTAATATTAGCCATGTCCACTTAAGTGGAGTGATTCTATGGTATGGCAGCAAGGTTGTCAGCTCATACGTACGGAGATAACAGACTAAACAAGACTGCAAACTGCACGCAGGAGATTTAAAAAAAAAAAAAAGATAATCATCCAACAATAAATGATAACATTTCCATCACTTACACAGCTTTTTCAATAGCTCCAATTTCATTCGACATTCCCAGTCCATAGTAACAAAGGGCACCGAGACCAACAGCCGCACCACCTGCTACAATGAGTCTGCCAGTAATATCAACTGAAAGAGAGGAAGGAATAAAGTGCATTAAATGATCTACTACTGAAATATGGTTTGACAAATCCCAGGAGCTCCTAAAATCCCTTTCTAGATTTTTTTTTGTTGAGAGAATTCTATGGAATCTAAAGAGATACACACAGGAAAGATTTTTGAGAACTCTCCTGAAGCTGCAACAATGGACATCACATAAGGAGCTGCTGATGAAGCCAGTCTTTCCACCTGAGTGCTCCTGGCACTGTAACATCTAAGTATCAGCTTTTATTATATTTTACTTTACTTTCTTTTACTTGAATAGAGTTAACTATTCTTGTTTATATTAATAAATTGAGTATTTTAGCACTGGTTTTTTTTTTATAACCTATAGTAGATATTGTTGTCGAGTTATCATTAAACTTGGTTATGCTTTAACCTATTCAAGGGTGTGGACATTCTGTTATTTAGTTACTGAATATAACTCTCTAATAATACGTTATGGAATAATATAATCGTTGTATGTTACATTATTTCCATTTATAAATTTGTTGTTGAGGTAATGCTCATTTGGCTTCTATTGTTATTGTGTAACCGTGGGAACCAAACTGTAAAGTGTTAAACAGACACCAATTGATACCATATCTGGTATTAATTTAGATATTGAGCATTTACTAATCTTCACCTTCCAATACACTGCCAATCTAGCAAATTTGAAAAACTAATAAAACACTGTTACACAGTTTCATTATTTTTGTTTTAAGGCTTAATAATTTAAATACATGTGCCGATTAAAGATACGTACTTTTAGCTGCTGTACCCATTGATGGCTCAAACGCTGCTTCCTTAATTTCTCCACGAGTAGACCTTGCTTGACGAAAACCAAACCTGGATTTGGATGCATAGCCCTATTGTGGAAGAACAAGCCATTAAGCATTGTTACTATAATAGAGAAACACATTGTACTAATAAACTAACCAGCGAAAAACACACTAGATTAGAAGACCCCTTTTAGGAGATTATATTGTTATACACCATTTGTGTACATCTCTTCTAAACAATGAAGACTCACCTGGTTGGGTTGCAAGAAACACTGATTTGTTTTCAGAGCTGTATTTCTCAGAGCTGGAGACCCCTGGGTGATTGTGGGGCGAAATGCCAGCGTTGGCAGGCTTCGCAGGCAACCTAGTCTGGCTGCAAACATCTTGCCTCAATGAAACTTTCTAATGTCCTGAAACTAAGAGAATATGTTTTATTTACAACATTGATTTACTGATTAAATGCATTTTACAAAGAAACATTATTCTAACAGTGTCAAGCAGGTATGCAAATACAGGATTTACTGGTTACAGACAAACAAACAAAAAAGGGAAGGCTTGCGCTAATTGCCGCATATTTACTGCTATACCTCTTGAACAGTGCTTAATAAATAATTGCCATTGCATTTTGTTTGCTTTTCAAGATGGAGAAACTGCCACATTATAGTTTAAATAAATGGCCACATGAATAAATTGTCTTTTGTTCCTATGATGTACCATTCCAAATTATCTTTGATTCCTTCCTCTTCCCAAGTGAGGTCAACCTTCTGTCGTTTTGATCATCTGTAACATGCAAATTTACCTCTGCGTTGGAGGTTTTAAAATTGACATACTGACAGATCAGTGGAAGAGGATTACGCCTTAAGAAATCATATCCTTACTTGACGATAATATTTCTTAGACGTTGTCAAAAGAGTCAATGTTATGAAAGGGTGACATCGCAAGACATTAATACAGAGCTGTTTTGCTTCAGTATTCAAGCATTATGACAGTGATAGTTATATTACATTATCTATAGACAGCATAAAGCACACAAAATAAACAAAAAAAAAATGAAATGAAACTACTATTACTTATCAAGTTGGGACATACCGGACCTATGCAGAAATAAAATGTGTCAGGTTGGAGAGGGGGGGGGGGGGGGGGGGGGGGGGGTTGGCGAGTGGATGGTTAGTGTAGCCAAAAAAAGAGGGGAGGAGATTTTATATTTATTTTGGTTGAGGTGCATGCGAGATGTTTGAAACATGGACACTCTTGCAGAAATGCCAGATGAGCAAATTAGTTTCTGAAATCAGACTAGTAAACACTCTGCATATAATTTATACAGTCAGATGAGAATAGATAAGCAGCTGCCTAAATTATAAAGGGTGTCATAACCGACAAAGTTACAAAGTGTCACTAGTGGGATGCATAAGGAAGATGAGCTCAGCTGGAGCGGTTTATTGCTGGTGGTGACAAAGGAATATGTCATATAAAACTACATCTATACACATTTTGGGGATGAAATCGTGACACTTGATGCCAGAGATTTTGAGCACGATTTTAGCAATACTTCCTCAGCAGTAAATGTGTTGCAAGACAGAGGATGCATCATGCATGCCAGCGCAGGTAGTGTCACACATTGTCATTAGACATTGGTTTGCTCAGAGAATGTGCCACTATTACATGCTATACTAATGTGTACCACTTTAATTAATAACCCCACCATGGGATCTCAGTAATATATAATATCGATTATAAATAATCCTGTAGTACCTCAGCAACTAGAATCAGTATAGTTAGGAGCAAAGTAACATCATTTACACATATATTCACTACCTTTCTGGAAGAACACACATTTTCACACGCCAGATTATTCCAAAGTGACATTTTAAAAACAAATAACAAGGTCAATACCTTAACCAAATGTCACGGACGCTATGTTATCTGCTTGAGAAGTAACTTCGACAGCGTCGCAGGATACATACACTCTGATGTAACTGCTCTGTAACCTTCGCGAAAGTTCCCCCATGTGACGTCCACGCGCTGTGCATGAAGGGGTTTGTAGTACGCTAAGGTGCCCCTAACCAATAAAACGATCGCTGCCTGAGCCAGAGAACTACAAATACCGGCAAGCACAAGCGATTCGAGCCCGTTAGCGATTGGTGGATCAGTGATTGGTTGAATATTCAGAGTGCGACTATGACGTAATGACATTAATGGACGTTCTTGTTTTTGAGAATGTTGCGCTGTCACAGGCGGCGCTACGTCACTGCAGTGTGGTTTAATAAACGTAGTTAATTTGACATGACAATTAAATAACAGAGTTGAATTAAAACTCACCAACATAAAGTTGGTGTCTGGCAATTTTCTTACAAGGCAAAAAGTAGTGGGACAAAAGAATAAAATAGGATCACCCCAGGTCTAATTACCTGGCCGGTAATTTACTGACACAGCCGGTGTTTAGTGTCTTGGTATATCTAATATAATAGGGTCTTGGTATATCTAATATACCGGCAATGCGCGGCCCTTTATTTTGCTCCTCCCTTCCCAATTCCCCTTTCCCAACACATACCTCCTTGCTGCTGTCTCCCGGTGCAGGTCCGTGGCTGTGAGGGAAGCTTTGTGCGCTCCCCTCCAGCTGCGCGGATCAATAAAGTTTGTTTAAAAAAAAAAGTTTTAAACGTTATTGATCCACGCGACTGGAGGGGAGCGCACAACGCTTCCCTCACAGCCACGGACCTGCACCGGGAGACAGCAGCAAGGAGGTAAGTACTGGCTGGGGAAGGGGGGGAGAAGGGTGGCATAAAGAGCATACTGAGGGTCAAAATCCTGGCATATTAAGTAGGGATCGACCGATTATCGGATTAACCGATATTATCGGCCGATATTCACAGTTTCCTAAATTATCGGTATCGGCATCTAACTTTACCGATAATGCCGATAATATTTGAATGAAGCAGTTTTCGCGATCAACGATCGCGAAAACCGCTTTAACAGTGCTGGTCTATTGCCTCGACATCGAGGCAATAGCCAGCACCGATATTTCTATTTTGGGACCCCCACGGAGCGATCGTGGGGAGCCATATTGACGGAGCATGCTGCTCCGTCAATATGGCTAAGTCCTCTGCCGGTCTGAGCTTCGGAAGTGAAAGTAACTTCACTTCCGTCGCTCTGAATATGCTACTTGACTACCCCTAGTGGTGGTTTAGTAGCATTGCAATGGAAAATAATTAAAATACATATTTAATTAAATAAAAATAGGTTATTTAGCTATATTAGCCTATAGGGTTAAAATTAAATATTTTTTAGCATAAGGGATAGGGTTAAAATTAAATTAAAGTTAAAAAATATTAAGGGATATAATAAGGATTAGAGTTGGGGTTAAATTTAGTGTTAGGGTTAAATTTTGGGTTCGGGTTGGGGTCAAAAGATCAATATAGGAAAAAACCAAAAAACACTATTTTTGGTTTTTGCCCCATAACTCGCAAAAAAATACCGAAAAATATGGAAACATGCATATTTTTGAACTCGGGACAACATTTAGAAACTATTTAGCCGGGGTCTTTTTTAATGATTTTATTTGTGTAAATTATATTTTAGGTCAAAGTTAGAAAAAGTGGGTTTTTTTAAATTTTTCATCATATTTTATGATTTTTTTTGTAGTAAATTATAAGATATGATGAACATAATGGTATCTAATGAAAGCCCTTCTTATGACGATAAAAACAACATATAATTTGTGTGGGTACTGTAACACCCTAGAAATGTCAAAACAGCCATTGTCACCAAGGGAAAGTCAAGGTGAAAATGTCTTGTCACTAAGGGGTTAATTAAGCTGTTTTGATGCCTTGCTTATATTTACTGTAGTGTCCCTTTGATATAATTGCCTATGTCATTGCTGCTCATTTTACTAAGATTTAATCTAAGTATGGACTATGTGCAATTGAACATTGTTGTTCTTGTTACCTTTTGACTGATATTTATTTAAAAAAAAAAAAAAAGTGGTCCAATTTGTTGTATTTGACCATATCACCATTGTTTTGCTGCATTATTTATTTTTATTTAGCAATGAAAAAGATTTACAAAAAAAAGCTAAACGTTAACAATAAACATGTTTATTTAACAGCAGATTTGTGTAGAAATTGTTTTTTTCCCAAAAAATTAAAATGCACGAAATATCGGTATAAGTTATCGGCTATCGGCCTGAAAGTTCACAGGTTATCGGTATCGGTATCGGCTCTAAAAAATCAATATCGGTCGATCCCTAATATTAAGTGGCTATATCCTGGCATATTAATTGGCAATATCCTGGCATATCGAGGGGCAATATCCTGGCATATTAAATGGCAATATCCTGGCATATTAGGGGCTATAAACTGGCATATTAAATGGAAATATCCTGGCATATTGAGGGGCAATATCCTGGTATATTAAATGGAAATATCCTGGCATATGGAACTGCAATATCCTGGCGTATTGAGTGGCAATATCCTGGCATATTAAATGGCAATATCCTGGCATATTAAGTGGCAATATCCTGGCATATTGAGGGGCAATATCCTGGCATATTAAATGGCAATATCCTGGCATATTGAGGGGCAATATCCTGGCACATTAAATGGCAGTATCCTGGCATATTGAGGGGCAATAAACTGGCATATTGTGATAGACAGCTTGTCTATGTGTGTGATAGACAGCGTGTGTGTGTGTGAGACAGTGTGTGCGAGAAAGCTTATTTGCGAGTGTGAGAGACAGCTTGTGTGTGTATATGATATACAAATATATATATATTTATATATATATATATACACACATGCTTCTCACTGGCATGAAATACAAATAATATATATAATTTCAGTGATAATCTGCCCCCTTTGTGGCTCCACCCCTCCTGGCCCCTCCCTCTTGTAGCTCCGCCCACACATGACCGGTATTTTTTTGAAGAAAAGGTGGCAACCCTACCCACGTTGGCACCTAGAGGGGAAGAATTAGCCCCGATATTGCCCCTGTGCCATTGTATAATGCTAACAACTGATTCGTTATCATAGGCATCTTGTTCCAAATCCATTTTAATATATATGCCATTTCCCATACAATGCAGTGCCAGTAATTTTTTTTTTTTAAAGATACAATGGTAAAATATACTTACATCATCATGCCAATCGCATCCTTTTGAATTTTCTGACACGTTCATGTGTTGATTTTTTTTTTATAAATAATTCCCAGTATGTTGGGTAAGGGCATCATAAAACTCTTCACTATGTACCCTACGCTTTGCCTCTTTCACAGAGCTAATTTTTGAACTCCATAAACTCCTAAATAGTGAGCTTGCAAGGAGGACTCTCTTCATGTATTGTGATTATCAAACGTACGTCATAATTCTCTTGTATTCTGTGCGCCAAGGGCTACATAAATTGTTACATAGTAGTTTAGGCAGAAAAAAAGATAAATAAATATTAATGCCTATACTAACATGCATAGCCCTCTATGCTCCAGCTCCTTCAAAAACTATCCAAGCCACTTTTAAAGGCATCTAAGGTATTCTAGAACCACCTCTTCATGCAGTGAATTCCATATCTTAATTGTCCTTATTGTAAAAAAAATCCCTTCTGCTGTTGTAGACTAAATCTCCTTTCTTCAAGTCTTAGCAGATGACCTCTTGTCCTTTGTACTGTTCTGTTAATGAACCGGTCTTTAGAAAGCCCTTTATATGGGCCCTGTAGATATGTATATTACATTATCATATCCCCTCTAAGCCACTGTTTCGCTAGTGTGTACAAATTTAACTTTTCCAGCCTTTCTTCATAACTGATACCTTCCATTACCCTTATTAGTTTTGTAGCCCTCCTCTGCACTCTCTAGTTCCATAATGTTTTTTTTTATTTTTTAAAAGATGCTCAGAATTTATCCGCATATTCAAGTTGGGGTTTTACCATGGACCTATAAAGAGGCAGAATAATATCTTCCTCCTGTGAGTCAATACCCCTTTTAATACATCCCAATATCTCATTGGCCTTTGCATCTGCCAGCTGGCACTGTGCACTACTGACATGTCTATTGTCTACAACTACTCCCAAATCTTTTTCATTAGTAGATTTTCCCAAGCAAAAGACATTTAAACTATTGTATACAAAAAAATCAGTTAATTCTAACTAAAAATAGCAAGAGAAAACAGGTAATGGTTAGCAATTAATGCATGAGCTGGATCCCTTACTGTGACAAGTGTACCACTAAAAACACAAATCACAAAGACAGCAAAGTATAATGAAATATGCCTGTATGAAAATCAGACAGACACACTTTAAAAGATACCAGTAGGGGTCACAAAAATACAGAGAGTAAGAAAATAGAGACAAAGTAAATACATAAATATACAAGTAATAGTGGCAGTCTGATTAACAATAAAACAGTGTAAACTGAGTGTTTAAAAAATGATGACAGCCTGTAAAAAAATATAGAGGCATCCGGCGAAGTGAAGTTCTTCATAACACACGTAGGGCGGGACTTTAATTGTGAATTCCAAATCCTTCAACTCACTTAGCATACTGAATCACGCTGACTCACAACCAAGCACCCAGCTTTCCCCAGCCAGCGGGGATAACAAGCACGATCCTCCAGCATATGAAAGTAGCAGTCAGCAGTATTGAATTAAGGACGACTGCTTTTTATGACTGATGTGTCGTTTTAATATCATTCTTTTGTAAGTGTTTTTAATAAACTGTGTGCATTTAGTGCTTTTTATCAGTATACACTATTTCTCTGTCTTCGCTTATATCTAGGGAGAAGATTTAAAGACACTGACAGCACACAGCTTTCTCAATTGATTTTTTTCATTCATTTCTTGTACTTATTTGAGGACCTTTTTACCGACGGACAATGTTATTACTATTACATTTTTTTATATTTAAACTTAGATTGTACAACTCTGATAACAACCCTGTTTGCGTCGCTTAATAGCTACTGTTCGCTCTTACAACATATATATTTTTTACAGGTCATTATTTTTTAAACACTCAGTTTACACTGTTTTATTGTTAATCAGACTGCTACCATTACTTGTATATTTATTTATTTACTGGTATCTTTTGACGTGTGTCTGTCTGTTTTTTCATACAGGCATATTTCATTTTACTTTACCATTTAAACTATCTGTTGCATTTTTATTATTGTACCCAAAATGCATAATTTTACACTTGTCTACATTTAATCTCCTTTGCCATTTATCTAATTACCCAATTTGTCCAAACCCTCTTGCAGCGAAGATACATTTAGTTGTATTCTGTATATGTATTACCCTACTTAAATGTATGTAATCGACAATCTCTGAGACATGGCTCCCTATCCCCTCTGGGAGATCATTAATAAACAAAGGAAAAAGAAGAGTACCCAGGACAGATCCCTGAGGTACTCCACCTATCACATCTGTCCAATTTGAGAACTTCCTATTCACCACCACCCTTTGCAGTCTATCTTTCAACCAATTGCCAATCCACAAACAAACATTTGGCCCTAAGCCTATTTCAGTCAAATTGTGCAGTAACCTTTTGTGTGGAACTGTATCAAATGCCTTATCAAAGTCTAAATATATCAAATCCATTGCAGCACCCAAATCTATATTTTTACTCACCTCTTCCTACAATATAATTAGGTTAGTTTGTGTGTTTCACAAAGCCATGTTGGCTCCTACTATTGAAATTTCTGTTCAACACGAAATCTTGAATATATTCTCTTAGCAGCCCTTCAAACAGTTTCCCCACAACAGATGTCAAGCTTACAGGTCTGTAATTTCTGATGGTTCTATGCAAATAAATGTAATAAACTGGTATATGTTCAACATTTCTATATGAAACACTGCATGGAGCCCTGAAGCAAAAAAAGTAAAATAACTAAGCACACTCAGGACCTTCTGAGATCAGCAGTGATCACCAACATTGTTTTGTGAAATCAAGTGCTGCCAGTATTGTTTCTGAAGTGACTACCATCACTACTATGTATTTAGAATATTATTTTGTTGACCCACTTCTGCACAATACATAAATGACCTTAGGTCACTTCAGCATAAGTCCTGCATGTGCTTGGCTATTTTACAATTTGAATATTTTACCCGCTCCCAAGAAACTGCAGTGGGGTTTGTTGATAGCTTGCACCAGATAGTTTCCTTAAAACAGGGCTTGGCAAAGAATTGTGGATTCTAGACCACATGTTAGTTATTTTAAATGGACACTAAACTTTATTTTTCACTTTTGCTTCTAATATAAAAGCACAAGTGAAAAGTTAGTTGTCCCTAGTATGAGGATGAACTGGCGTGTCCATAGGAAGCAGGCAGCCGTCTGGTCGGTGACTGGCTCAGCGCAGAGAGAGACCCTCGTTTTTGCATGGGAACAGCAGGGGGGACCTTAACTAGGTTCCCACTGCTGATTACGTACAAAAACGCTCTGATTGGCTGTGCGCGTGCTAATGTTTGTCAGCATGTGACAACCAGGAACTGCTGTGTCTTGCATGTGAGACACAGCAGTTAGTAAACCTCCATGTATCTATTAAGATACACGTCGGGTTTACTTAATTGACATGTATTGTTTAACCCTGGCTTCCTTCAATATGCAAAATATTCATTTTAAAGTACTTTGAAATCACATTAATATGCATTAATATTTGGAAGATGCATTTTGGGCACTAGACAGTGCCTTTAATATGGGAGGTCTTTAATGCCCAACTCGAGCATGCTAATTTGAGCAGGTAACGTATATTTGTGGTGTGCTTATGCATGCGCAAGCATCAGAGAAATGCCATGTAGTTAAGCCAAGTGTGAACACGGGCATCATAATGCTATGGTGCACCTACACATGTGAAAGAAGTAGGCAGACAGGTCAGAATACCAGATGTGAGAGAACATGTGTTGGAGGTGAGCTGAGGGAAGCTGGGGGGGGCGTGATGACGTGAGACGCTGAGTGGGCGGAGCGTCTCGGAGATCGAGGGGGTTGGGAGCTGAGCTATGCCTGTACTCGGCGTCTGCATCTCTTAGAAGCAAGCTTTTCGTGGCGCCAAGTCAGCGGTGAGGAGTCTTCAAGGGAATCTCTTGGTGCGGGGAGAACGGCATCCAGGATCATTGCCTCAGGGCGGTCAGATAAGTGCTTTATTCCCGCGTTAAAGAAGCTGCAAGGGGTATTTGGCTTGCACTTATTTTATGGCTTTGAGTTTGTATTACCTGGTCCCCCTGCCCTATAGTTTGGAATCGAAAGCCTGAAGTTACCTCTGAACATTGTGATCCTTTTGTG
Organism: Pelodytes ibericus; assembly: GCA_036172795.1. Classification (NCBI taxonomy): domain Eukaryota; kingdom Metazoa; phylum Chordata; class Amphibia; order Anura; family Pelodytidae; genus Pelodytes; species Pelodytes ibericus. Next base: position 28,730,056 of record CM069867.1, on the reverse strand, counting down.
ATTTGTCAACTACAGCTTAAATAAGGGGGCGCTGTTTTCCTAAAGGAGAGGTCCATATATATATCTGCCATTTGAGTAACTTTTTTTTATTATAGCCAATACCCACTTTGTCCTGACAAATACTCCCCTCTTTAATCTGCTATATACAGCCCTCTATATCGAAGTGTGGGTCACACAAATTATGGCTACTAAAAGGGGGCAAGAGAGTAAGTTGGCATCAAAAAAAGAAAGGGAGAAGGATAAGGATAAAAAGAAAAGGACATCTGGGGGTACCCAGGAATAAATAACAGCTCTGTTCTCCCCCACTGCTAACAAAGCTCAAGGAATAGGAAACACACACGCTGATCTAAATGAAGTTACTAATGAGGATTTGGATGTGGAGACCTCACGCTCGATAGGGAGTGACTCTCCTACCCCAAGTATCCCATTGACTCAAGATTATTTACAACTGTGCTTGGATAGACAACTAGCATTTTTTAAGAATGAATTGGATACACATTTTAGAGAATCAAATGAAATGGTAGCAAGGCTGGGGGAAAGAACGACAAAATGCAAACAAATAATTGAAAACCTGGAATTTGCTAATAAGTCCCTGCAAGATCAAATCGATGAAATGAGAGAATCAATGATTAAATTGGAGATTAAATTGGAGATCATTTCTCAGAGGACAGGGCTAGGCGTAAAAATATCCGGATAAGGGGGGTCTCTGAGGATGTAACTCAATCAAAGCTTAGGCCGTTCCTATTGGACCTCTTTTCCTCGATGGGGTGCAAGAGGCACTCCATGAATCATGCATTGAAAGGGTCCACCGCACCTTTAAGCCACAAAATCTACCAGAGGAAGTTCCTAGGGATATTATTTTAAGATTTTCTTCCTTTTATGTCAAACAAAAAGTTGTTCAAGCAGGGAAAGAATTCTTGCCCACAGAAACAAAATTCAAAAATATTTCCTTTTTCCAGGATTTGTCCGCTGGGACTAGAACTAAAAGGAAATCTTTCATTTTTTTTTACCGAAGCTCTGAGAGAGTCAAAGATAAGATATAAGTGGGGCTTCCCTACTAAGTTGTATGTAAGACTTTTGGACTCCACACATATCATAAATAATGTAGAGGAGGCCAGAGAGTGGCTTCGAAATCACCTTAGGTCTAGCAGTAGAGATTAAAGACTACTGATGTTCGGACAGTAAAATTGAATAATTTGCTCGGGGTTTTTTTCTTTCACAAAGTGCTCTTGCATATTTACTCCACATTTAGTTAAGGATAGTAATACTGGAATTCAGCGCAAGGGGGAATTGACATGATAATTGGAAGATGTATAGTAGAGTTAATCAATTTAAATTATTTATGTATGTAAGCACGGATTTTGCACCCTTCTTTTTCCTTTTTTCATGAACTCCCATTTTTTTAGTAGTAGGATAAGATTTGGTGATAGCGTTGACTCCTAAGACACTGAGGAGTTATTAAATAATAAAAAAAATTATTATTTTTTTGTAGACAAGTACACTTGCACAAGGGGGATCTGCTAGGATAATTGGAAGCTGTATAGTAGAATGAACCAAACTTAATTTATTCATGTATCTAATCACGGATTCTTTCACCTTTCTTTATTTTGTTTTTGTTTTGTTTGTTTTTTTGTTGGAACTTTCACTTTCTAGTAGTAGGACATGAATTGGAAATAGAGTTGACTCTTAAGACACTGATGACCTAATAAGCATTTTTTTTTTGTGTGTACACAAAGTACACTTGTGCAAGGGGGATTTGCTAGGATAATTGGAAGCTGTATAGTAGAGTGAATTAATTTTAACTTATTTATGTATTTAACCACGGATCTTGCACCTTTTTTTTTTTGCACAAAGTACTCTTGCATATTTACTCCACATCTGGGTAGGGATAGTAATAATGAAATTCAGTGCAAGGGGGAAGTGCCATGATAATTGGAATTTGTATAGTAGACTTTATCAATTTAAATATTTATGTATGTAAACACGGATTTTGTACTCTTCTTTTATCTTTTTTCATGGGATTTTCAGGAGTTAATAAATATAATTTTTTTTCTTTTTTTTTTCTCTTTCTTCTTTTTTTATGGAACTTTCATTTTTTAGTAACAGGATATGAATTGGAAATAGAGTTGACTCCTAAGACACTGATGAGCAAATAAGCATTTTTTTTCTTCACCCCCAGAGTACGCCACATGAACAGAACCGAGGGTATACCCTTTTGACTCCATTTTTACTTAAGTGCAAGGGTAGAGTAGATGCAGGATAGTTGCATCTTTAGGAAGGATGAGGGATGGATAAAATCCCCATCGACAGGGTGGTGGGGTTTGGTTAGATGTTGTGTGTTGTATTGTTTGTTAATATGTCTTTGCCAGAGACCTAGGTTGATTGTGGATGTAGCTGAGGGGACCCTGGGGTCGGCTATCAGATTGATAAAGGGATGGGGGGGGGTTGAGATTTTTATCTTTGGATGTGCAGGTTCTGAACATTCCACAGAGTAGAATTACGCTGACGGAGTCGCTGTATTCGGATAAAATTGATATTGCATGTATACAGGAGACTCACCTGAAAGAGATAGATGCCCATAGATTGAGGACAAAAAGGTTCCCTAATGTTGAGTATTCCTCATTGCAAGATAAAAAAACAAAATGGAGTTGCAATTCTTATCTCCCAGGATATTAAATACGAGTTGATTTATAAACAATCAGATTCGAATGGTAGAGTTGTGTTGTTACGGTGTACCAGTGACACCCAGGAGGAGGGACCCTTGTTGCAAGATCACCTCTTGGGAAGTACTTTGTGGTGTTCACCCTGACAAATATGTACCCGAAGGTTGAGCCCAGGGTAATGTTTTGCCAGGGGTTTGTGCGGCACAAGTACAACCTAGAGGTAACCAGGAATGGGTTGCTGGAGTACTCTGAGCAGCACAGGAGATAAGACAGACTGGAACTGGTTGATGATATCAATAGGCTGAGAACAAGCAAAGTTGAGGAGCAAGCCAGGGGATCGAGGCAGGCAGAAGTCAAGCAAAGTCAAAAACAGGCTGAGGATTCGAGGCAGGCAGAGATCAAACGAAGTCAAGGTACTATCCGGGGTCGATGCAGGCGGAGATCAAAAACAGAGTCAAAGAACAAGCCAAGGGTCAGTATCAGGAGTCAGACAAAATGTAACAATAGCCCAAAAACAGAGAGAACTCTTTGCACAGGCAACTAGAAAACTAATGAACAGGTGAATAAATATAGGAAGTAATTAGCAAAGACCAATGGAGAAGGAGATGGGTGTGTCAGGAGGGAGGAACAGAAAAAACAAAAAGAATACAGAACACTAAAATATATATGCATATATATTACAATAGAAGAGGATCCCAAGTGATAGAAAGAAAGTAAAACGGAAAATAAAACAAAAATGAATGCATCTATTTGAAGTCTGTATAGAGAGCAAACAGACTCCAAAAACATGGCCACCGTAGATGAAAAGTGTCTCCAGAAGTCACTAGTGACTTCCTGACTCCAAAAACATGGCTGCTGCAACAACATGAGAGCTATGACGGCGTGAGGAAGGAGGTGACAAGCGATGTGAGGGGATCAGGTGAGTGACAGTACCCCGTCCCCGAGGAGCGTGCACCGGGCGCGGATGAGTAGGATGAGACCTATGAAACTCGCGTATACGAGCGGGAGCATGAATATCATGAACATTAACCCAAGAACGTTCCTCAGGACCGTAACCGGTCCAATCAACAAGATATTGTAAGACCCCTTTCTTCCATCTGGAATCTAGAAGCTTGCGGACAGTATACTCTTCTTGATCCTGAACAACAGAAGGAGAGGGAGGCCGGAGCGAGGTGGAGTATTTGTTAACTTTAACAGGCTTCAACAAGGAGACATGAAAGGAGTTGGGTATCTTCATGGAGGCTGGAAGATCTACCACATAAGTGACTTCGTTTTAAACGTGAAAGGATGGGAAAAGGACCAATATATTTAGGACTTAGGGTATTTGAGACACGTTTAAGTCTTACATTTTTTGTGGAAAGCCATACTAGATCACCAGGCATAAGATTAGGACCTGGGGTTCTTTTCTTGTCAGCTGCAACTTTTTGTTTAATTTTAGCTTGGTGAAGCTGGTGTTTGATGGAAGCCCAATGCTGTTTAATGTCTTTAGAAAAATAATCTGCGGCTGGGACGTCTGAGATTTGGACCTCTGGAGGCCATAAGCGAGGTTCATATCCCAAGGCAGCTTGAAAAGGTGTACTCTTGAGGGACTCATGGTAGGAACAATTGTAGGAGAGTTCTGCTAAGGGTAGCCAGGTAGCCCAGTCAGTATGATCAACAGAAGAAAACATACGCAGATATTGTTTAAGCACTTGGTTGGTTCGTTCCGTCTGGCCGTTTGATTGCGGGTGGTAGGCCGAGGTAAAGTGCAGATTGACTCCAAGGGAATGGCAGAGAACTCTCCAGAAACGAGAAATGAATTGAGGCCCGCGGTCAGAAGTAATACGTTGTGGTACCCCATGGAGGCGAATTATATCTTGGAGAAAGACCTCAGCCAGTCTTTTAGCACAGGGTATCTTGGGTAAAGGCGTAAAATGAGCCTGTTTGGAAAAGAGGTCTACTGTAACCATAACAGAAGTATAACCCTTCGAAGGTGTAAGATCAGTAATGAAATCTATGGCCACATGTTCCCATGGTTGATTGGGTACGGGTAATGGAACTAGGAGGCCGAAAGGACGATGACGAGGGATCTTATTCTTAGCGCACATTTCACAGGCTTGAATGTACTTACTGGCATCACTTCGCATAGTAGGCCACCAAAATAGTTTTTTGAGAAAAAAAAAGAGTATTAGATAAACCTTGATGACCAGCAGCTGGAGAACTGTGGGACCACTTAAGAACAGAACATCGATACTTAGGTTGTACAAATAATCTGTTAGCCACGCCATGGGTGGAGGGCAGAGTGGTTTGAGATTTAGCAATCCGATGGATTAATGTGGAAGAGATTGAAGCTACAATCCTATTCGAAGGTATAATGAACTCCTCGGTGGAAGGGATTTGTTCCTTGTCAAACAAACGGGAGAGAGCATCGGCTTTGTTGTTTTTGTTACCAGGTTGGTATGAAATAAGGAAATTGAATCTTGTGAAGAACAGTGACCACCTAGCTTGGCGCGGGTTTAGACGTTTGGCCTTCTCCAAATATAGGAGATTCTTGTGGTCCGTCAAGATAGTGATGGGGATAATAGTACCTTCAAGAAGATGGCGCCATTCTTCTAGTGCCATTTTTATGGCCAATAACTCTCTGTTGCCGATGTCATAATTTCTTTCAGCAGGTGTGAACTGTTTATAAAAGAAAGAACAAGGATGTATCTTATTGGTCTCACTGTCACGTTGAGAGAGAACAGCCCCTGCACCAGATTTAGAAGCATCAACTTCGAGAATAAAAGGTTGTTCCGGATCAGGTCTGTGAAGCACAGGTGAGGAACAAAAGGCCGTTTTCAATGTGTCAAATGCCTGGACTGCTGCTCTTGTCCATTTCTTAGGGTTCGATCCCTTTTTGGTAAGAGCAGTTATAGGCGCTGTTATTTTGGCAAAATTACGTATAAATCGCCTATAGTAATTTGCGAAACCTAAAAATCTTTGGATCCCCTTCAAATCAGTTGGTTGGGGCCATTGGTCAACAGCAGCTACTTTCTCTGGATCCATCTCAAGTGTGCCGGCGGAAAGGACATAACCCAAAAACTGGATACGGTTTTGTTCAAATAGGCACTTCTCTGCTTTGGCATATAAAGAATGATCTCGAAGCCGTTGTAAGACTGTAGTAACATGGAGACGATGATCTTGAAGATTGTTGGAGTATACTAGAATATCGTCAAGGTAGACCATAACACAGGATAACAGAAGATCTCGGAAGATATCATTAACGAATGCTTGAAAGACAGCTGGAGCATTACAAAGCCCGAAGGGCATGACCAGATATTCGTAATGACCGTATCGAGTGTTGAAGGCGGTCTTCCATTCGTCTCCCTCTTTTATTCTCACAAGGTTATATGCCCCACGAAGATCCAGTTTGGTGAATACAGTGGCAGTATGAAGTTGGTCGTATAATTCAGAGATCAGAGGAAGAGGATATCGATTTTTTACCGTTATCTTGTTAAGACCTCTGTAATCAATACACGGTCTTAATGAGCCTTCTTTCTTGGAAACAAAAAAGAACCCTGCGCCAGCTGGAGATGAAGAAGGACGAATAAATCCTTTGTCTAAACTTTCTTTAATATATTGAGCAAGAGCACAGTTTTCAGACATAGAGAGAGGGTAGGTTCTGCCTTTAGGAGGAATGGTGCCAGGCAGCAGGTCGATGGCACAATCATAAGGTCTGTGCGGAGGTAATTTGTCAGCTTTCTTCTTAGAGAACACGTCCAAATAGCTCCAGTAGGGTTTCGGAACAAGGTTTTTTGGGTCTTCAGTAGGTAAGTTCAGGACAAGACTTACTGGATTGAAATACTGCATACAAGAAGTGTAACACTTGGGGCTCCATGCCCTAATTTCTCCAGTCTCCCAGTCGATGGACGGATTGTGGAGACGTAACCAAGGCAGGCCTAGGATAACCGGAATGTAAGGACTTTTGAGAATATCAAAGCGTAGGATCTCTGAATGAAATATGCCAACCTTGGTGGTTAGGGAGTTGGTCTCCCATTGGATAGTACCAGTTCCTAGAGGTGAACCATCCAGTGAGGTGACGGTTGAGATGGTTTGTTTCAAGCATAATGGTATTCTTTGGGAGATAGCCCAGGAGTAATCGATAAAGTTGCCTGCAGCCCCGGAGTCAATGAAAGCATGGGTGGTCAGTGTGCGATCTTCCCACTCTAACGTCATGGGTACCAAAAGACGATGTTTAGGAGGGGGAGACACGATGGCCAGACTTAGAGGGGCTCCCCTACCAACCTCTAAGTCCGCAAGTTTTCCGGCCGAGAAGGACAGGTACGGACTATATGACCCTTTTGGCCACAATATAAACAGAGGTGCATCAGCCATCTGCGCTTCTTCTCTTCATCCGATAAACGGAGTACAGGACCCATCTCCATGGGTTCCTCTGTGGAGGAGGTCACAGTATTTCTGGTAGCAGGGGTAGATGATACGGACCGGAAAGCGGAAGAAGTAGGACGAGGTTTACGGTCTCTGTCTTTCTCTTGTTGTCTTTCTTGCATACGTGCTTCTAATTGGAGACACATAGCAATGAAGTCTTCAAGATCATCAGGAATCTCTCGGCATGTCAATGTGTCTTTTAGGCGATCATTAAGACCTCTACGAAAGGCAGCCTTTAGGGAACTATTGTTCCAATCAGTCTCATAGGCTAGGGTTCTAAACTCGATTACATACTGTGCCAGTGTCTTCCTTCCTTGATGTAAATCGAGAAGGGTAGCTTCAACCGACTCTCTGCGACCAGGAGCATCGAATACAGACTTGAATGCTGAGATGAAGGCATCAGCGTCTTCCAAAATCAGGGAATCTTGTTCTACCAACGGGGAAGCCCAGGCTAGAGCGTCTCCTCGCAGGAGGCTGATAATGAATGAGACCTTCGAGGAATGAGCTTGAAAAGTTAGGGGTTGATTCCGGAAGTGAAGTAAACACTGGTTAAGAAAACCCCTACATTCTTGTGGATTGCCAGAGTATTTGTCTGGAAGTGGCAACTTGGGGGGTTTATTTTGAGAAAAAGCGACAGATGTAGAGACTGGAACGGAGGGGGCATTAGAGAGAGCTGGGCCACCGGAGGCAGATAAAGATCGAAGTAGCTCCGTCATGACATCAATTTTCTGATCCAGGGATTGAATATGAACAGAGTGGGTAGTAAGAATCTGGTCTTGGTGGTCTTGTCTCTGGGACATCCTGGTTAAATCTGCAGGATCCATGTTGGCCTGTGCAAACTGTTACGGTGTACCAGTGACACCCAGGAGGAGGGACCCTTGTTGCAAGATCACCTCTTGGGAAGTACTTTGTGGTGTTCACCCTGACAAATATGTACCCGAAGGTTGAGCCCAGGGTAATGTTTTGCCAGGGGTTTGTGCGGCACAAGTACAACCTAGAGGTAACCAGGAAGGGGTTGCTGGAGTACTCTGAGCAGCACAGGAGACAAGACAGACTGGAACTGGTTGATGATATCAATAGGCTGAGAACAAGCAAAGTTGAGGAGCAAGCCAGGGGATCGAGGCAGGCAGAAGTCAAGCAAAGTCAAAAACAGGCTGAGGATTCGAGGCAGGCAGAGATCAAACGAAGTCAAGGTACTATCCGGGGTCGATGCAGGCGGAGATCAAAAACAGAGTCAAAGAACAAGCCAAGGGTCAGTATCAGGAGTCAGACAAAATGTAACAATAGCCCAAAAACAGAGAGAACTCTTTGCACAGGCAACTAGAAAACTAATGAACAGGTGAATAAATATAGGAAGTAATTAGCATAGACCAATGGAGAAGGAGATGGGTGTGTCAGGAGGGAGGAACAGAAAAAACAAAAAGAATACAGAACACTAAAATATATATGCATATATATTACAATAGAAGAGGATCCCAAGTGATAGAAAGAAAGTAAAACCGAAAATAAAACAAAAATGAATGCATCTATTTGAAGTCTGTATAGAGAGCAAACAGACTCCAAAAACATGGCCACCGTAGATGAAAAGTGTCTCCAGAAGTCACTAGTGACTTCCTGACTCCAAAAACATGGCTGCTGCAACAACATGAGAGCTATGACGGCGTGAGGAAGGAGGTGACAAGCGATGTGAGGGGATCAGGTGAGTGACATGTGTTTTCAGTCTGCAGATTGAATGATAAACCCTTTTCTATATTAAACCTATATGCCCCAAATAAAAGCCCGATGAAATTTGTAAATACAACTTTAAATCAGATATCCAAGTATGTACAGGGATCCCTAGTTGTACTAGGTGATTTTAACTGTGTTTCAGAGCCGGAGGTTGATAGGAGGGGTAAGAGCCCTAGAGAAACTTCCTTGGCGGAAAGAGGATTGGCAAGGGATTTTCATAGGGCATTAGGAAGATTCCAGCTTTATGATTCATGGATTGTGCTTAGACCATTGGAGAGAGATTATACCTTTTTCTACAATAGACATAAATCTTACTCACGGATCAATATGATATTGTTAGACCACAACACCATTACAGATTGCATTGGAGCCAATATCAAAGTTATAGCTTGGTCTGACCATGATGCTGTGATTGTGAATATCAAAGAGGGTACCTCGAGAATTAGGGGTTTATGGAAATTAAATGATTTTTTGTTGAATAATCAACCTAATACAGTCCATGGCCCAGGATTACTTCTTGATGAACGCCCCTGGTGAGGTAGATAGAACAACGGTATGGTGTGCCTTTAAGAGCGTGGCACGAGGCGATACCTACACGATTAACACGTTCCTCAACTGCAAAAGTACACATGTGGTCTATTTGATCAACTGTGATTGTGGCATTCAATATGTCGGTAAAACAATACGAGAATTTCGCAGACGTGTCCTTGAACACGTCAACTGCATATCTGGAAAAGTGGACACTCCCATATCAAGACACATTAGAGCTTACCATAATTCCAACTCATCATGTCTACATTTCTGTGCGATTGAACAAATCCAAAATACCCCACGAAAGGGTGATAAGAACAAACGTCTTCTGCAATCATTATCCAAATGGATATACCGTTTACACACTCTGGCCCCACATGGTTTAAATGAAGGCTTTAACTATACGTCTTTCCTATAAATCTGGTTTATACTTTTTTGTTCCCATTTCATCTTAACTACACTGTCAATATCATTACTATCAATATTCTTCTTATTTACATATTTACTTACATATTCTTCTTATATTCATCTATTATCATTTATTTCTTTTATTATTTATTTTTTATTTTTTATCTCTCATTATATATTTTTATCATTGGATTTACCCAATATATAAATAAATATATATTTAATCTATTTCCAGTACTAATCACATTTATTATTATTATTATGTTTTCTTTATCTGCTTTATTTACTCCATTTATGTGTATGTGCTGCTCCCCAGCCCTTTTCATTCAACTTTCACATCAAACATCCTATTCGCTCTTCATTCAGCCCATGTGTCAATATCAATTAGTCCCTCTCACGAGTCCCGCTATTAGGCCCCGCCCCCTCCTCCCCCTCAGAGTTCCATCTATCCTCTGAGTGTTCCTTTCCTCCTATCATCTCTTCGGATGCGCACACACCCCTTCAACTCCCTCGGCTTAGTCTCCGCCCCCCTCTTCACTCATTGGTGGAGACGCACCCCAGTATTCAGCTCTTAAACGCTGCTCCTTTCATTCCACGATCGCCCCTGACGAAGCAGGTAGCCAAACGCTCGTCGGGCGTGTTATACTGCTCTAGTTGCCTCTCTACTCACTAAGTTTAAATATGTATTATATCGTTATTACATTTTTTTCACTCTTGGAGTGGTGCTTTGTTTTCTCCGGCGCTCTGTGGAGCCGGCTAACTCTATGCTGACCTTGTCTGTTCCTATATGTGCTCCTAAACTCGCTTTAAACTGCCTATTAGCCTTCTGTATAATTACAACAGGAAAATCAGAGGTCTTTTTCAATTGAGCTACAACTCTGGAACAACATAGTGGTCTCCATGCACTTGTCCTCTCTGTGCAAAACCATCTTTGTCGGTCCCATACAGAATCCTCTCCTAGGACATAGATTACTTGCTGTGATACTTTTACTACTATCCATAATACTGGCTACTTGTTGTACTACCTCCTCCAAGTAAAATTAGGGTTTATATTACACCCTAAAGTCCTGGCTTTTCAGCTTATTAGGATTGTCCTAGCCCACTCCTACTCTGAATACTTTACCCTGAGCTATTTCACTTGTTATATTATATTATATATATTTCTGGCTACTACTTACCCTGGCACTTTTAAGCAGCTTTTTATTATATTTGTGTTTTATATGTGTTCCCTCTTTTCAATACTATAGTACCTTGGGATTATCCCCTCAACTTCTGGTTACTAAACAGTATATACCTTTATAAGTTATATATGGCATTAGGGACACATGAGTCTTATATGTAATATTGTGTTGTATGTGTTGTCTATGTTTCACCAATAGGTGGGGATAAACCACCTTAGATAGAATCTGTACTCTATCTGTTTTTTATATGTTATAATAAAACTGGTAGCTGTCTACCTATTTTAACTCTATTCTTTAGTAGCATCTCTTTGTTATAGTTATAACTACCATCCCAGTGACTTTATTGTATTTTCAGTCTAGTTCTCCTTGATTTATACTAATACGGGTTAACCCCGACTCCTTTTTATTATATATACTTTTTACGCCTTCGGCTCACTTTGTTTTGTGGCACGAGGCCACCTTATTAGTTTGTGAGCATTTCTGAAAAAGGTACGTGGTAAAAATCTTGCAGAGTTGAATATAAGACTAGCAGAGTTAAATACATTAAATAGAGTATCGGTTGATGAATCTCGTATTGAAGAGATTAAAGCACTAAGGACCAATATAAGAGAATGCTTATATACTCAAGCTTCCAGAACCTTGACAAGGTCTAAACAAAAATGGTTTTATTCAGGGAATAGGGCTGATAAATTTATGTCTAACCAACTCAAGGCAAATAACTTACCGTATATACTCGAGTATAAGCCAACCCGAATATAAGCCGAGGCACCTAATTTTACCACAAAGAACTGGGAAAAAATATTGACTCGAGTATAAGCCTAGGGTGGAAAATGAGGCAGCTACTGGTAAATATTGCCCCCAATATGCCATTTAATATGCCAGGATATTGCCCCCAATATGCCAGGATATTGCCCCCAATATGCCAGGATATTGCCCTCAATATGCCAGGAAATTGCTCCCAATATGCCAGGATATTGCCCCCAATATGCCAGGATATTGCCATTTAATATGCCAGGATATTGCCCCTCAATATGCCAGGATATTGCCACTTAATATGCCAGGATATTGCCACTCAATACGCCAGGATATTTCCCCCAATATGCCAGGATATTGCCCCAATATGCCAGGATATTGCCCCCAATATGCCAGGATATTTCCCCCAATATGCCAGGATATTGCCCCCAATATGCCAGGATATTGCCCCCAATATGCCAGGATATTGCCCCTTAGTATGCTCGTTATGCCACCCTCCTCCCCCAGACCCCAGCACTTACCTCGTTCCTGCTCTGTCCCCCGGTGCTCTGAAGCTGCGTGGCTGTGAGGGAAGCGTTGTGAGCTTCCCTCCAGCCGCGCGGTCAATAAAGTTTGTTTAAAAAAAAAACACACTTTATTGACCGCGCGACCGGAGGGAAGCTCACAACGCTTCCCTCACAGCCACGCAGCTTCAGAGCACAGGCTGACAGAGCAGGAACGAGGTAAGTTTTAGATTTTTTTTTTTTCCCCCACCGACTCGAGTATAAGCCGAGGGGGGCATTTTTCAGCACAAAAATTGTGCTGAAAAACTCGGCTTATACTCGAGTATATACGGTAAGTACAAGGATTTTTAAGATAATTGAGGGAGGGGGAGTTCATCTTTCTCCGCAAAATATTAGCGAAGCTTTTGCAAGATTTTATCGTAGTTTGTACAATTTATCTTCAAGTAAGGAGGTGGAAGAAATGAAGAGATATATAGCTCAGTCAGATCTCCCAAATATATCCCAGCAGCAGAGAGAGAAGCTGGAGACTCCCTTCTCACTTACAGAAATTAGACACGCCATCGATAAACTTAATATTAATAAAGCTCCAGGTCCAGATGGCTTTACAGCCTTGTTCTATAAGAAGGTTGCTCCTATTATAGCTCCATACTTGGTGGAAGCATTTAACGAGATTAAACAAAAACGCTCATTTCTAAGCGAGATGCTCCAAGCTTCTATATTCCCTATCCCTAAATAGGGGAAAGACTGTAACTCACCAGGCAATTACAGGCCAATCTCTTTGATTAACCTGGACACTAAAATCTATTCCTCTATAATTGCTGACGGGCTTAAAACAATTATTACATCTATTATTCACATAGACCAAACGGGATTTGTGAAACGTCGCCAAGCCATAGGGAATACTAGGAAAATCATTAACCTCATAGATTATTTTAATAAGAATAAGACTTCGTCGGTCGTGTTGGCACTGGATGCCGAAAAGGCCTTTGATCGGGTCGACTGGTCCTTCTTGGAGGAAGTTTTGATGGCATATAATTTTGGGGAGGGACTAGTCGACTCGAACATGGCCTTATATACAACTCCTATGGCAATGATCACGGGGGCCGGGTTAGGTTCTGAATGGTTTGACGTAAGGAATGGGACCAGACAGGGGTGTCCTCTGGCTCCAATCCTCTATATACTCTCACTTGAACCCTTGGCTATTAGAATTAGGAGGGCACTGGATATCAAGGGGATAGAGGTAGGAGGGAGACTGTGCAAGACTAGTATGTTTGGGAATGATATCTTACTAACGCTGACTGATCCAATGAACTTGATAAAGAAACTACTGGAGGTAATTGAAACATTTGGCCTTTACTCTAATTATAAATTGAACATAAGTAAAACCCAAGCCTTGAGTATAAATATTCCCCCTGACCTACTTACCGATTTAATGAGTAAATTCCCCTTTGAGTGGGCTGTAACATCTATCTCCTATTTAGGGGTCATGATCCCGAGGGATAATGCAAACATCCTGAAAATAAATTACACTCAACTATTTAGGGAATTACAGCAGAAGATTGGCCGCTGGAAGGGCTTGGGGCTATCCTGGATGGGGAGGATGAATTCTATTAAGTCATATATTTTACCTAAATGGCTGTATTTACTTAGAATGATCCCTATCCCTATTAATGCCAAATACTGTAAACAATTTCAAAGCATGGTGAGCGGTTTTGTTTGGGGAGATAAAACTCCAAGGATTGCGAGGGAGTGGCTATTTAGATCTGGAAACAGGAGGATTGGGATTTCCAAACTTGGCCAGGTACGCTGAAGCAAGTATGCTATCTCACGCACATAGACTTCAACTCCCGGAATCAAGACAGGAAGACTGGTTCTTGATGGAGCAGGAGATGGCTGGTCCCATAGCTTTGGGAAATACCCTTTGGCTAAATAGATCTAGGACTCTAGCTCTAATCTCCGCTTCCGACAATAACATACTGAGAGGTATATTGAGTAGTTGGCTTACCTTCAACCGGAAGGTGGGCTTGACAAATAAGTTTATTAAACCTATTTCAGTCATTGTGAGTGAAGATCTAATTGAAGATATTTATTTTAGTGAGGCCTTTAAGGATTTAAATTTGACATTTGCGCATCTTATGCAGGGCAATAATATCAAAACACTGAAGCATGTAATGGAGGAATGTGGGCTCCATTGGAAGGAGACCTTTGGAGTATTAAGGCTCCTGCATTTGACAAGACACCACTTAGTTAGATCTAGTGAGGGGACTGTGATGACATCTTTGGAAACTATATTTGAGAACAACCCTAAAAAGTGTAGGTTAAGAAACTGGTACTGTTTGTTGGATAAACTAGGCTCCAAATATCCCCCAAAGGTTTGGGAGAAGTGGACCGCAGATCTTAACATGGATGGAGAGAGCGAGTTGTGGGAGAAAGGATGGAATCTAACAAAACAAGCCTCCCACTGCATTAATTTACAGGAGTTGAAATTTAAATTATTTTATAGATGGTATTGAGTTCCTGTATCCCTGAGTAGATTTGATAAAACCCGAAGCCCTCAGTGTTGGAGATGCCAGAGAGCTGAGGGTAGCTATGTCCACATTTGGTGGGAATGTTCGGGAGTTGTTGAAGCATGGAAGAAGGTTTTTTTTAACTCTAGCATCTCTTCTTAAATGTAAATTTCCTATGGATGCAGGGAAAGCTTTATTGCATTGTAATTTGGAGGGTTTTAATAATGGGGGTAAAAAATTGGTGATTCAGCTCTTCCTGGCAATGAAAATATGTATTACACGCAACTGGAAGCAACCGCTAACCATAGGGTGGGATAAGGTGAAAGATACCATGTGCCGTCTGGGAGAAATGGAAAAGGGATATTATATAAAGAATAACAACTGGTCGTCATACTACAAAATTTGGCAACCTTGGTAAGAACAGTTCCCTCCTTAGGGGAATAGGTGGCCGTCCCAGGGGCCCCCAGTAATATCAGCAGTTTCTACTTAAGAGTTAGGGTGTATAATTTACCTTAGAGTTGAAACTACAATAAGGGTTTCTGGCAAGTTTTTTGTGTAGTTTGTTAAGTAGTGTTATATGTATGTTGAATGTTGTTGTTTTTACGGGTCTGCGCATAAGTTTACTCCTGAATACGGGGTCTTTTCTGGAGATGTAGTTAAGGTCGTTGGTTAATTCCCTTGCCTTATCCTCCTTACAAGTTGGGATGGGCCAACAATTAGGGATTGGCCCTCTGGACATGAGTGGATATTTTGGTCCAATCGCCGGAATTCATGCGGATAGGATTAAGTCCAAGGAAGATAGGCAAGGTTATAGGTACTTCTTCACCATGGTAGGACTAGCACCCCAGACTCCGCCCCCTATATCCCACCGCCTCCCAAGACTCGCCGGGGGCAAAGTTTGGCGGTATGATGTTATGGAGTAACAATAAGCCTCATTATGATTAACCAAGGAACAACACTGATGCAGTCACAATAATTAGAATGCACTATTGTTGATTACTTTCGAAATTAATTATGAAATACATTTTATCTCTGTATAATCTTGCATATAAGATTTAAGATGCATAGCAAATCGTTGACAGAGGTTTGAATTACAATTGCTTTGTAGAGCATGAAACATAATCATCTTAATGCCAGTGTACAAATTCCATGGGATTGCAGTAATATTAGGAGCTAAAGACATTGTAAGAACATTGAATGAAATAGATGCCTTTTTCCTCTGGAGAACATGGTGACATTCAGTGCTGGAAGAAAGCCAGACCTAAGATCTTCACTGAAACTTGCAGGATCCCAACCTCTGTTTGGGAACAGTTTGTAAACATAAAAGGCATTACTTCATAATGCTTTAATGGTCCTGGAGGATAAGATACACCATCTGAAAATGCTAATCATGGTTAAAAAAAAATGATTCATGGATGTATTAGCATAAAATGAAGTTAGATCATTTTCAAATGAGCATAACTGAGTGCATCAATTTATACCATGTTTTTGTGTAGTTGGTGGGGGAACATTGTCTCCCCTTAAACTCTATGACCTAGATGTCAACATTCACATCCTTATCGAGTACAAATGCCACAGGATTATGTGAGTTGTAATCCAGAAACATCTGAATGCCAAGACTGGATGAAGATTAGTATTTTTGGTGCGTCAGCTTTGCCAAAGTGCAGAGCTTCAAAGAATAATTAATTGCCAAGCTTTCTTTTATGTGTATAACCACACTGAGATGTTAGAATGAGTGGATAAAACAGCCAAAATATTATTTCTATAGCTGCTAGCCTCATACTGCTTTATTCAGGTTATGTACTGTACATTGACAACATGTTTGTATTTACTGTATTGACCCAATTACATGCTGGTACCCCTAAATTATAATACCATTTAAAAAATAAGCATCAAAGTCCCCCTTTCCCAGCCTCAAAGTAATCTTTCTCCAACATCAAAGTTATCTTTCCCTAGCATACATGTCTCCCCGGCATCCAAGTCCCCTTCACTAACTGGACATCTGTCACAACGTGGTATAACAGACCAAGGAGGAGCCAGGGCATGGTGTGGGGTCTGTTTGGGAAGCTTCATTTTATACATTTATATTATTTGAGCCTGTAACTAGCTTAGCGCACCGATATTTTTCATTTCCCTGCTTGCACATATTTGAGGTTGTTGGCTCCTCATTGTCTGGTTGCAGCTTGCTGTTATAGGGTTAATTGGGAGGAGGTTTAATTGCACCTCTTCCAAAACATTAAAAAGGTTTTGGTAGCAGTATAAACTGCTTTGTGTGCCCACTAGATAGGAGGTGAGAGTAGGTTCTCAACCTATTGAGAGTGTGCCTTGATGTGGCGGGTGAGCTTAATTATGCTTTGGCCAATCCATATCCCTCAACACCTATCATTTATATTATGTTTATATGTTTGTTGCCAACTTTATTAGGGTGAGAAGCGCAGAAACGTTTAGTTTTTTTGTATATGTTATACCCTATGGTTGAACATCACACTGAAGCCGAACAAATACACACGGGAAAATACACAAAATTAGAATAGTCAGCAGGCCGGGTCATAAAAGGTACAAGGTACAATGGAGGAAAAACACTAGAAAAAGTCACAGGGCAGGCAAATGAGTCAGGACGGGTAGAAAATAGGCTTGGTTGAGGGCAGGAAAAAATCAGCAACAGGATAATCAAACAAAATAATCAGTAACGCTAGTACAGGCACAGAGGCTCTATATAGGTGGTAACCAAAGCAATGCAAAGGCACTGTTTGCAATTAGCTGCAGATTTAAATAGAGTTGGGCTCAAGTTACCCCCTTAACGACAGATGACGTGCCAGGCACGTCACGGCAAATCGTGGACTTGCCGACAGGTGACGTGCCTGGCACATCATGCAGTAAATTGAGTAAAGAAAGCGACCAGCGGTCGCTTTCTTTACTCTATCGGTGTTGCTACAATGCCTCTAGGTAGAGGCATTGTGCAACACCCCCCAAATGTGCAGGGGCGCGCTACGATCACTCCACAGAGTGATCGTAGCAGCCATTTAAAAATGGCTGCTCCCCTGCACACATGTGCTTAGAAAGCGAACGATCGTTCGCTTTCTAAGCATCTCCAGTGTTGTTAAAGTGCCTCGCCAGCGAGGCACTTAACAACACCTTGATGCTCCCCAGAACCGATGGTGGTCGCTCTCCTGAGCGACCCCATCGGCTCAGTAGAAGGGAACGCTGCCCATACAGGCAGCGCTTCCCTTCTAATGGCAAGAGCATCGGAAGTGAAAGTATTTCACTTCCGATGCTCTAGGGGGAGCCAATCGATGCCGGCACAACAGATCTATGTGATCTGTGTGCAGGCATGTATGGTAAGTGCTCTGATGAGCACTTACCATACAGTCAAAGGCAATATTAGCAAATATTGCCTTTGACAAGTATTGATCTGCCTCCCTCACCTTACTAGTTTTAGTAAGGGAGAGAGACAGATCAGATAAAGTAAAAAAATAAAATAAAATAATAAAAAAAATATTTAATAAAATTTTAAATACCAAGGGCTTTTATAAAAGCCATTTAACCCCTTCCCTGCCATTGATCGCTGTGTACGCAGTGATCATACACAGCAGCACATTTTTTGCTGTCTGTGCATTTTTTAGGGGTTAATCTTTTTTACTGTAATTCATTACAGTATAAAAAAAGCTCTTTTAAGAGAGATTAACCCCTTTCTTGCTGTAGATCACTGCCTAAGCAGCGATCTGACGCAAATGCAGCAATCTTGCTGCAGAAGCATTTTTAATTTTTTTTAAACTTTTTTATTACACCCGTCACGTGTTAATTATA
This sequence comes from Pelodytes ibericus, assembly GCA_036172795.1. Taxonomy (NCBI): domain Eukaryota; kingdom Metazoa; phylum Chordata; class Amphibia; order Anura; family Pelodytidae; genus Pelodytes; species Pelodytes ibericus. The sequence continues at coordinate 28,711,571 of CM069867.1, read as the reverse complement.
CCCGCTAGGGGAATACGTTTAACGTAACATTTTTTAAAATAAGAGCTATTAACCCCTTCCTTGCCGTATATCACTTCCTAAGCAGCACATATGGTCACTGCCTAAGCAGTGCATATGGTCACTGCCTAAGCAGCGCATATGGAGCAATCTAGTCGCAGAAGGATTTTTTTTTTGCTATCACCATTTTTTTTGTCAGACTCGCTAGGGGTTAATTATACTCACTAGGGGATTACGTGTATTCCTTTTGAAGCTGTCTGAACGCGTGTATAGCGATCAGTAACAGCCGATCAGTGGCAAAGGTGGTTTGGTGATTTCTCAGATGAGCATCACCATTCGTCTGGTTCGATCAATATTGGTAAATATTGTTCTGACCCATATGCAGGGCCGGCGCTACCGTAAGGCAGCACAGGCGGCTGCCTTAGGGCGCACCAATGGGGGGGCGGGAAAATCGCCCGCTCCCCCAGACCCCAGTACTTACCTCCATGCCGCTGTTCAGATCCGTGGCTGAGAGGGAAGCGCTGTGCGCTCCCCTCAGGCCGTGCGCATTCAATAAAGTGTGTTGAAACTTTTTTTTTCAACACACTTTATTGAATGCGCACGGCCTGAGGGGAGCTCACAACGCTTCCCTCTCAGCCACGGACCTGAACAGCGGCATGGAGGTAAGTACTGGGGTCTGGGAAAGGGGGAGGAGGGAGGTTTAATGAGCAATTCCTGGGCATCTGACTGGCATAATATTCCTGGGCATCTGACTGGCATAATATTCCTGGGCATCTGACTGGCATAATATTACTGGGCATCTGACTGGCATAATATTCCTGGGCATCTGACTGGCATAATATTCCTGGGCATCTGACTGGCATAATATTACTGGGCTATGACTGGCATAATATTACTGGGCTATGACTGGCATAATATTCCTGGGCATCTGACTGGCATAATATTCCTGGGCATCTGAATGGCACAATATTCCTGGGCTCTGAGTGGCATAATATTCCTGGGCATCTGAATGGCATAATATTCCTGGGCATCTGACTGGCATAATATTCCTGGGCATCTGAATGGCATAATATTCCTGGGCTCTGACTGGCATAATATTACTGGGCTCTGACTGGCATAATGTTCCTGGACATTTGACTGGCACACTATTCCTGGGCTCTGACTGGCATAATATTCCTGGGTTTCTGACTGGCATAATATTCCTGGGCATCTGAATGGCATAATATTCCTGGGCATCTGACTGGCACACTATTCCTGGGCTCTGACTGGCATAATATTACTGGGCTCTGACTGGCATAATGTTCCTGGGCATCTGAATGGCATAATATTCCTGGGCATCTGAATGGCATAATATTACTGGGCTCTGACTGGCATAATGTTCCTGGACATCTGAATGGCATAATATTCCTGGGCATCTGAATGGCATAATGTTCCTGGGCATCTGACTGGCATAATATTACTGGGCTCTGACTGGCATAATATTCCCATTGAAATACTGGTAAGTTTGTTGATTTAACTTTACTTCATTTAAAATATTGTATTTGTTCCCATTTTGTTTCTTCACTTCAAAATAAGATGCATAAGTGTGCATAGGAATTTGTTCATAGTTTTTGTTTTTACTATTGTCCGGCCCTCCAACGGTCTGAGGGACAGTGAACTGGCCCCCTGTTTAAAAAGTTTGAGGACCCCTGGGCTAAATACTGGCATATTGAGTGGCAAAATAATGTGTCTCAGGTTATGTGTGAATTGGTGTAACTGTGTGTGTGTAAGTGGTAAGGGTGTCTGTGTGTGTGACTGCAAGGGTGTCTTTGTGTTTAAGGGTTTCAATGTGTGACACATTTAGAGCATGCGAGTTGAATATTTAGATTTATTTTCTACACTATACATTATTCATATATATATATATATATATATATATATATATATATATATATATATATATAATTTAAGGAGGCTTAATGGTGTGGGAGGCGTGGCGGATCAGAGCAGGGGGGCACCAAAATGCACCTTCGCCTGTGTAGACGAAAATCCTTGCACCGGCCCTGCCCATATGGATCTGCCTCCCTCTCCTCACTTGGGTTTTAGTGAGGGAAAGAGACAGATCTGTATAACATAATTTTTTAATTGTAATAAATTAAATAAAATGTTAAAAAATTGTGAATCCCAAGGGCTTTTATAAAAGCCATACCCTTTGTATAGTGTAGTGTATTAACCCCTTCCCTGCCACTGATCACTGCACAGCAGAACATTTTTTCTTGTCTGTGCATTTTTAGGGGTTAATTTTTTGTACAGTACTACAAAGGCTCTTATAAGAGCTATTAACCCCTTCCTTGCTCTACATGTTCAAATTCCAAGTTTGAAAATCAAAAAGCGCACCTCTCAAATGTAGCCTTTCAACACCCAACAAAGCTGACAAAGCTATGCATGGGTGGTATCCCTGTGCTCGGGAGATGTTGCTGAACATATATTGTGGTATTGTTTGTCAGTGACACATACCGAAATATGTGAATTTGTGTCTAAAGTACAATGTATGTGGGAAAAAATACACAATAAAATGACTACCACAAACTTTGACAAAGGCTGGTGGTAGAATTGGTGCATGGAAAGTGTTAAAATAACACCATTTAAAATAGCCTACGGTGTCTACTTTTACAAAATATATACTTTTTGGGGTAAAATACACTGTCCTACTTTAAAAAAAAGTCCCAAATGAAAGATGGGCTCAGGCTGACTACACGTCAATATTCCAAGTTGAAAATGCGCACCTTCACAATGTGGCCCTTTAGCCCCCAAACAACCCAACAAACCTATGCATGGGTGGTATCCCTGTACTCAGGAGATGTTGAACACATATTGGGTTATTGTTTGGCAGTGACACATACCAAAATCTTTGAATTTATGTCTAAAATACAATATTTGTGAAAAAAAAACACACAAAAATTACTACCACAAACTTTGACAAAGGCTGGTGGTAGAATTAGTGCATGGAAAGTGTTAAAATACCACCATTTGAGATAGCCTAGGGTGTCTACTTTAAAAAAATATATGAGTTGATGGGGTAAAATGCACTGGCTGGTTTCAAATATGTCCCAAATGGGACATGGGTGCAGGCTGTCTTCATGTAAAAATTTCAAGTTGGAAAACAAAAAATTGCACCTCACAAATTTGGCATTTTAGCCCCCAAACAACCCAACAAACCTATGCATGGGTGGTATCCCTGTACTCAGGAGAAATAGTAGAATCTATTTAGCATGTTTTTTCGTTCGCTATTGTCGATGAGGAGAAGTTGTTTCAAATAAAAGTCAGGAAATTTGTGTATTTTTTTTTTTTTTTACCATATTTTATTATTTTTTTTAATAATATGATAAGATATGATCAAAAATATGGCATCCATAGAAAGCCCTTCTTGTCCCGATAAAAACAATATATAATATGTGTGGGTACGGCAAATGATGAAGAAGAAAATTACTGCTAAACACAAACAGCACAGAAATGTTAAAATAGCCATTGTCCAGAAAGGACAAAAATGTTTCAAAGGCTCTGTCCTTAAGGGGTTAACGCTGACAAAACAGGAGGGGAATGGAAACACTAGAATGGCGACCACTAGAGGCTGAAGTGGAAACAGCAACAGATCTGAAATACATTATACAGGAGCATGGGTGTAGGAACCCCCAAAAATCTGGGGGGGACAGCATTTTTGCTCGCCGGGTATAGCAGCAGTAAAAATAAAGCTTGTCACAGTGTATATTATATCACCAAGTTCCCACCAACATTACCAGGATCCTTGGTATACAACAGATACATTCACAGCATAACATCTACATCAGGCAGGTGCATTTTATCACTGTTACATGAAATATAGTCAGTGAGCTGTGTGTACACCATAAAACATACATCAGTATGAACCTACCACTTCTGCTGGAATGCCATTCCATGTATCCACTACCCTCTCAGTAAAGTAATACTTTCATTAGTCCCTGACCTTATCTTATATCTAGGATAGCCTTATACCTATCCCACGCATGCTTAAACAACTTCACTGTATTAACCTCTACCACTTCTACTGGAAGGCTATTCCATGCATCCACTACCCTCTCAGTATAGTACTTTCATTGGTCCCTGGCCTTATCTTATATCTAGGATAGCCTTATACCTTATCTTATATCTAGGATAGCCTTATACCTATCCCATGCATGCTTAAACTCCTTCACTGCATTAACCTCTACCACTTCTACTGGAAGACTATTCCATGCATCCACTACCCTCTCAGCAAACAAACATTACATTTCTGACCAGAAAATAAACTGTAAAATATTAAATATTTCCAGCATTTCCAAAAGCTTAAGGTGGACCCCAAATATATGTATTTATACCAGGGCTTGACAACCTTAACTAAGTTTTAGGAGCCAGACAACAGCACATACACACAATCACATGCAGTCATATACAGTCAGTCACATATACTCATACATACAGCCTGTCACACATATACATACTGTCACATAGACACACACTCATACATACATACATACATACAGTCTGCCAGGCACACACTCACACATACATACAGTCTGTCAGACACACACACACTCATACATACATACATACATACAGTCTGTCGCAGACACACACTCATACAAACATACATACATACATACAGTCTGTCGCAGACACACACTCATACAAACATGCAGTCTGTCAGACACACACTCATAGATACAGTCTGTAACATAGACACATACACTCAGAGTCAGTCACATAGACACACACACTCATACATGGTCTTTCACATACACTCATACATACAGTCTGTCACAGACACACACACTCATAATCAGTCACATATACACACAAACTCATACAGTCAGTCACAGACACACAAACTCACACAGTCAGTCACACACACTATATCTCATTGCAGGGAAGGTGGGCATTTCCGTTCCAGGTTTGTCTGTGCCTCTTACAAAGGCACAGACCATCATTACTTATTAATTACATTATTTTGCCCATTCATTTGTCAGTTTTATTTTGCCCACATTCATTTGCCAGTGTTTTTTTTTTTGCCCAAATTCATTTGTCAGGGGTTTTTTTGCCCACATTCATTTGCCAGGGTTTTTTTTTTTTTGCCCACATTCATTTACCAGGGGTTTTTTTTTTTTTTGCCCACATTCATTTGCCAGGTTTTTTGTTGCCCACATTCATTTGGGCAGTAATATTGTGCCAGCCAGATGCCCAGTAATATAGTGCCAGCCAGAGCCCAGTAATATAGTGCCAGCCAGATGCCTGTAATATTATTCCAGTCAGAGCCCAGTAATATAGTGCCAGCCAGATGCCTGTAATATTATGCCAGTCAGAGCCCAATAATATAGTGCCAGCCAGATGCCTGTAATATTATGCCAGTCAGAGCCCAGTAATATAGTGCCAGCCAGATGCCTGTAATATTATGCCAGCCAGATGCCCAGTAATATAGTGCCAGCCAGATGCCTGTAATATTGTGCCAGCCAGATGCCTGTAATATTGTGCCAGTCAGAGCCCAGTAATATAGTGCCAGCCAGATGCCTGTAATATTATGCCAGCCAGATGCCCAGTAATATAGTGCCAGCCAGAGCCCAGTAATATTATGCCAGCCAGAGCCCAGTAATATTATGCCAGCCAGATGCCCAGTAATATAGTGCCAGCCAGATGCCCAGTAATATAGTGCCAGCCAGATGCCTGTAATATTGTGCCAGTCAGATGCCCAGTAATATAGTGCCAGCCAGAGCCCAGTAATATAGTGCCAGCCAGATGCCCAGTAATATTATGCCAGCCAGATGCCTGTAATATTATGCCAGTCAGAGCCCAGTAATATAGTGCCAGCCAGATGCCTGTAATATTATGCCAGTCAGAGCCCAGTAATATAGTGCCAGCCAGAACCCAGTAATATAGTGCCAGTCAGAACCCAGTAATATAGTGCCAGCCAGAGCCCGGTAATATAGTGCCAGTCAGAACCCAGTAATATAGTGCCAGCCAGAGCCCAGTAATATAGTGCCAGTCAGAACCCAGTAATATAGTGCCAGCCAGAACCCAGTAATATAGTGCCAGTCAGAACCCAGTAATATAGTGCCAGCCAGAACCCAGTAATATAGTGCCAGTCAGAACCCAGTAATATAGTGCCAGCCAGAGCCCAGTAATATAGTGCCAGCCAGAACCCAGTGTTTTTTTTTTTGCCCAAATTCATTTGTCAGGGGTTTTTTTGCCCACATTCATTTGCCAGGGTTTTTTTTTTTTTTGCCCACATTCATTTACCAGGGTTTTTTTTTTTTTTTGCCCACATTCATTTGCCAGGTTTTTTGTTGCCCACATTCATTTGGGCAGTAATATTGTGCCAGCCAGATGCCCAGTAATATAGTGCCAGCCAGAGCCCAGTAATATAGTGCCAGCCAGATGCCTGTAATATTATTCCAGTCAGAGCCCAGTAATATAGTGCCAGCCAGATGCCTGTAATATTATGCCAGTCAGAGCCCAATAATATAGTGCCAGCCAGATGCCTGTAATATTATGCCAGTCAGAGCCCAGTAATATAGTGCCAGCCAGATGCCTGTAATATTATGCCAGCCAGATGCCCAGTAATATAGTGCCAGCCAGATGCCTGTAATATTGTGCCAGCCAGATGCCTGTAATATTGTGCCAGTCAGAGCCCAGTAATATAGTGCCAGCCAGATGCCTGTAATATTATGCCAGCCAGATGCCCAGTAATATAGTGCCAGCCAGAGCCCAGTAATATTATGCCAGCCAGAGCCCAGTAATATTATGCCAGCCAGATGCCCAGTAATATAGTGCCAGCCAGATGCCCAGTAATATAGTGCCAGCCAGATGCCTGTAATATTGTGCCAGTCAGATGCCCAGTAATATAGTGCCAGCCAGAGCCCAGTAATATAGTGCCAGCCAGATGCCCAGTAATATTATGCCAGCCAGATGCCTGTAATATTATGCCAGTCAGAGCCCAGTAATATAGTGCCAGCCAGATGCCTGTAATATTATGCCAGTCAGAGCCCAGTAATATAGTGCCAGCCAGAACCCAGTAATATAGTGCCAGTCAGAACCCAGTAATATAGTGCCAGCCAGAGCCCAGTAATATAGTGCCAGTCAGAACCCAGTAATATAGTGCCAGCCAGAGCCCAGTAATATAGTGCCAGTCAGAACCCAGTAATATAGTGCCAGCCAGAACCCAGTAATATAGTGCCAGTCAGAACCCAGTAATATAGTGCCAGCCAGAACCCAGTAATATAGTGCCAGTCAGAACCCAGTAATATAGTGCCAGCCAGAGCCCAGTAATATAGTGCCAGCCAGAACCCAGTAATATAGTGCCAGCCAGAACCCAGTAATATAGTGCCAGCCAGAGCCCAGTAATATTGTGCCAGTCAGAACCCAGTAATATAGTGCCAGCCAGAACCCAGTAATATAGTGCCAGTCAGAACCCAGTAATATAGTGCCAGCCAGAACCCAGTAATATAGTGCCAGTCAGAACCCAGTAATATAGTGCCAGCCAGAACCCAGTAATATAGTGCCAGTCAGAACCCAGTAATATAGTGCCAGCCAGAACCCACTAATATAGTGCGTCAGAACCCAGTAATATAGTGCCAGCCAGAGCCCAGTAATATAGTGCCAGCCAGAACCCAGTAATATAGTGCCAGTCAGAACCCAGTAATATAGTGCCAGCCAGAACCCAGTAATATAGTGCCAGTCAGAACCCAGTAATATAGTGCCAGCCAGAACCCAGTAATATAGTGCCAGTCAGAACCCAGTAATATAGTGCCAGCCAGAGCCCAGTAATATAGTGCCAGTCAGAGCCCAGTAATATAGTGCCAGCCAGAGCCCAGTAAGATTGTGCCAGTCAGAACCCAGTAATATAGTGCCAGTTAACCCCCTCTCCCTCTCCCTCTCCCTAGTACTTACATGAATCTGCTCCGTGTCCCCCGCCGGATGTCTCCTCCGTGCAGTCTTCCCTCTTGCACGGAGGAGGGAAACAGTCACCGGATGTGACGCAACGTCACATCCGGCGTCAGTTTTTTTTTTTTTTTTTCCGGCCGTCGCATCCATCGGATGCGGCTTGCCGGAAAAAAGCGGCAAGCAGGGGCTATGGGCCCCGTTTGCCTCGCGTTCTGGGGGGGATTTCACCCTACCTGTCCCCCCCACATTTTTTCCTGGGGGGGATCCGTCCCCCCCATCCCCCCCGCTTCCTACGCCCATGTACAGGAGCCAGGGAAATGGGTTGAACTGTGACAACATCATTACACCTGCAGGCATTAAGCATTGAAGAAATAGCCTGACAGCCAGGTAGCAGGGTCCTGGCAGCTGGATATTGATAGCATAGTTGGGGAGTATGACGGAACATCAGGCAGGAGGTGAAATCATAGGATGATTTAAATTAAGATGGACATGTGCAGCCTATAAATTAAAACAGTATTATAGGTCTATCTAGTCAATAAATGGAGAGCTACAGGGAATTGAGAATGGAACTTCAAACTTAAGGCCTAAGCAGCTGAGTTGGAGCATTTTACCAACTCTACTACATTGGCCTAAATTTGAAATTTCCATCTCAATTCTCTGTAGTTCTCTCTTTATTGGGCAGATGCTTATATATATATATATATATATATATATCTGTGTGTATATATTGCCATAAAGCAATTACAATAAATACATCCTATAATGACATATTTTCTCTAGTATGAACTGCACCATTGACACAGTAACAATGGATTGCACTGCCATCTTCACGCACCCAGGTAATGTGCTTAGTTTTAATTGAATACCTGTGAACAAACTATCGTTTATTGTAATGAGCACTTTGATATTCATTTCACTTTTGCTTAGAGTGATTTGCTTCCACCTGGTTAAAAAAAAGAAAATGTTCTGATGTTTATTACCATGCTAACTCATGCAAATATATTCTCATCCCCCTTTGGTGATTTCTCCAAGGAGCGATTATCCAAATAAAATATTAAAGCACAAGTGCACAGCTATAATAATACCTGGATGAGAAGTCCTTGAATTTGTTTATTTACAAGTAATGTCTTAGTCTAGCAGTGTCATTCATTAGCAATTAGACCACTGGCAACTAGTTATTAAAACAAACGTGCCTGGATTGCGGAGTATAATCCATTGTGATGGATAATGAAAGTCAAACATTTAAAATAAAGCTGAACCTGGACTACCTGGTGATGTCTGTTTTCTCCTTGCAGGAATATCTACAGTGCTTTTCATGTAGGATTATACAGCCATTAGTTTCCACAGAGCATGGGGCAGGCGAAGAATCACTTGCTCTTCCCAATCGACAGCCAATTATAAAACTCAAGCAGTCATGTCCTTGAAAAGTTAACATCTTACACTTAAGAGTTCCCTAAGTTTCTGCAACACACCACTATAGAACCTGCAGCCTAATGAAGCGACCCAGATAAGAGTCTTGAAAGCTTGCACTCAGATTCCCAGACTGACTGGATGTTGTGACAGATAAAAGGACACTTACTTTTATTATCCTTGGTAGAAGCAATGTTTTTTTTTTTTCACACTTGCTTACTTAGAGGAAGCAAGGGATAAAAAAAAAAATGTACGCCTTCTCCCAAGTAAACCCAACATGTATCTTTATAGATAAGTGTGGGTTTACTCTCAGCTCTGCCTCAGAGCTCAGGCAGAACTGGTCAGGAGGATAGCATGCACAGCCAGTCAGAGCAGGAGCTCGCCCTGCTCATCTGATCGAGGTCTGGTTTCAGTGGGGGTATCTCTCTGCTAGATCAGGGAGAGACCCTCGTTTTGAAAGGGGATAAACAGTCGGGACCTAGTTAAAGTCTCCTCTAATGATCCCTTTTCAAAACGAGGGTCTATGATGGTATTTGTGGCTCAAAACCAGGGATGGCCAAACAAATATTACATATGTTTTTATTGTTACATGAAAAATCTTCCACCCACTCTTGCTTAACCTTTCTGTTCTCATCTTCATAATTTTGGTTCTAACCATTTGGCGACTCCAGTGCCCAACGCAACCAAACTCAACAGCGCCCAGTAACACATTAACACACGCTAACTTCACAGCCTCACACATTACAATTCCTCTGCCATCCTTGCTAATCCAACATGTCTTTATTCTCCCATTCAAATTTAGCATTAAAATTAGGATTTCAATTCTTAAATATATTTAATCACCATGAGCTTTACACTTATGTTTGAACCCCGTGAACTCTGTTTATACCTGGGAAATACACTACATAATATAAATACACTGCCATTTATTGTAAAAGAAAATGATTGCCTCCTTACAGTTTTTATATGTTTTTTGAACTGTGTGAATCCAATTGCTTAGTAGTGATGGGTGTTGTTGCACAAGTGTAAGTCTTGGAGTCGCTAAGGGGGCTTTATTACTGCAAATTACAGGTTCTATCCAAGCAAAACAAACCTTTACACTATTTAATTACTTGCCTCAAAATCACACTCTCTTACGGGACTGTGTCACCTATATATGTTTTCACTGTAAATATAAAAATGCAGCTTGATATGCAAATTACATAATTCCTAGTGAAAAAAAGATCTTTGGCATAATCAAAACAAATGTTTATACTATTTACGTATTTAAGACAAGTTAAATAAGTATTTTAAGCTCCTGCCTACACCAAGATTTGGGAAGTTTAATGCTGTGGGTCACATGAGCCCACTCCTGATAGGCCCCGACAACCATGTCTGGGGAATGGTAGTAATTATGCGAGCACCATTGTGTATGACCAATCTGCACTGCTCCTTGCTCTAAAGAGGGTATAAGTGAACAATATAAAATATATAATATGAAAATAATAAGATATATACTTATCCTAAATGACAAGGAGGCTCATAAGCAAAAAAGTGTACATAAAAAAGAAAAAAGAGAAAAAATCCAATTGTGTAATATACAAAACAAATTTACATATATATATATATAATCAAATTTTACCATCTGAGTGAAGTTTGACATCCATCTCAGTACCATAATTTTCTGTCAGTGTGGATGATAGGACGTGCAGTCCTCTTGCCTACAATACTCAGAGCCAGTTTTTTGGGCTCTGGACCATGTGAGTTCCATTTGGGGTCACACACACACACATATATATATATATATATATATATATACACAAATACAAATACAAATATACAATAGGAAGGCCTTTTGGTCCCTGGTAAGTAATACATATAATGAGATTAAGCCCCAGAAGCAACAGTATTTAGTGTTAGGACCCACCAATATTGGAGTACTTTGACGTAGTGGTGGGCTTAGCATCATATGGCCATATATGTGACTAAATCTCCAATTTTGTTACCTTAGTAAGACAGGTGTTTTTAAGTAGCTTTATTTAAAACCATAGCTTTAAGAGTTTTTCTCCTACCTGCTTTGAGGTGAGTGCGCTGATCTTTGGATTTTGTATAAATATTTGGTCTCAGCAGCACCCCGTTTAATATAATATATGCTAGTTTAGGTGAGTGCATTCAGTTTGGATTTGTTTGTATAGTTGAGGCTATGACCAGGCCTCTGGTTTAGCACCCCTCCCCATCACAGGTGCTCCATAAGTGGTGTCCTGACCTATAAATTGCAGGAGTGTCTCTGTATTATACAATAGGAAGGCCTTTTGGTCCCTGGTAAGTAATACATATAATGAGATTAAGCCCCAGAAGCAACAGTATTTAGTGTTAGGACCCACCAATATTGGAGTACTTTGACGTAGTGGTGGGCTTAGCATCATATGGCCATATATGTGACTAAATCTCCAATTTTGTTACCTTAGTAAGACAGGTGTTTTTAAGTAGCTTTATTTAAAACCATAGCTTTAAGAGTTTTTCTCCTACCTGCTTTGAGGTGAGTGCGCTGATCTTTGGATTTTGTATATATATATATATATATATATATATATGTACATTTGTTTTGTATATTACACAATTGCATTTTTTCTCTTTTTTCTTTTTTATGTACACTTTTTTGCTTATGAGCCTCCTTGTCATTTAGGATAAGTATATATCTTATTATTTTCATATTATATATTTTATATTGTTCACTTTTTTTGCGCAACACTTTATTATTCTTTGTATTTTTCTTGTTGTGTTGTTTTTGGGAAAGCTACACTAGTGTTTGCTGCACTTGTTCACGTATTTATATAGCGCCAATCATTATTTTCACTAGTTCCTTGCTATAAAGACATCGTTCATTGTATGAGCCTGTGATCAATGAGGAAGCAAACAGACAGGCTATACACCACTGCTTTATTGCAGTATTTTATGTTCTCTTAATTAATAGTATATTGAATTTTGAATATATTGTAATCTATTTTAACAATGCAATATATGTGAACCTATGACCTACTTGAAAATGAGAGAAATCTCAGTGTATCCTTTTGCTAAAATACTTTATGAATAAATAAATGTATTTGATAATTCCCTGATGATACATTCACTTTAGAATAGAACAACACTGATGGTAAGGAATGTATATTGGATTGCGAGTACAGATCCAAAGAGGTTTGTTATCAAAATCATGCTTATTAAATTTAAAATCACTATATGATTAAAATAGCAATTGGAAGTGATATTTAAGTACAAGACTGGCACAAATGCAAAATGATACTTTTCTCTGATTCATTCTTATGGGGGAAAGAATGCTTGAAGCCATCAGCAATGCTGCTGAATGAAAATGAATCACATTAATTTGTCACTTAAGCTATAAAATAGCTGAGGCATATACAGTCTTGTCCTATCTCCTTTTGTCACAGACAATTCACAGCATAAACCAAAGTTGCCAAATTCATGTTTACAGGAGCACAGAAACTGCAGGCGAACAGCAGATAAGGGCCGCTTGGTACAAATCATCGGCTTAACCTACCATAAAGTCTTGAAGGATATCCTTCATAAAAAGTCTATATAATTATATTGACCATTAAACCCAGCTTTATGTTGTGAAATGTAATTCTCTATTTAATAAACATAATAATTTACATGAAATTATCTATATTTTTGTTGTATTCTTGAAGACTACCTCTGGATTACATTAACATTTTATATTTTTCAAGCAAAGCACTATTTTGCATTTTTCTCTTATTTCTTATAATGATAGACTATTATTTGTGTTTCATTTAGCAACATTTCTTAAATTTGTTATTTTTTAGTGCTGTGATGTTATTTTATAATATACATTTATTTCATGTTGGCTGTTGACATTACCCGACTGGGTGTTAGTGTCTAGAATAGCCTGGGACACCTGGGAGTGGTTTACCGTTTTCCTGTTTTATACATACATGCGCCATATATGTCCGCAATCACGCTGTCCTGATTTTTGATTCTCCCGTGTCTGACACCAGAGAATGAATATTGCAAATGCGAAGAGATGTGTGTGGTAGCGCTGACATATGACCTCCCAACACCCAAGTATTTACTAACTCGCTTTAATACAAATGTTTTGAGTGAAGTCAATAGTCAAACCCTACTTCCTGAAAAAGTTTCAGACTCTCCTCCCTAGCTCCTCAGCTGTCATAGAATATATTTTACTTATCCTTCCCAAATAAGTGTCATCTGCATGTGTCCATGTCATGTCTCCAGAGTAGAAAGATCTTCACCTTTGCAAAAACTGCTTGACAAAGTAGACATTTTTTAACCATTTTTTTTCTTGTGGATGAGATATTCATTGCTCTGTAGACTAACCATACAAGTAAAAGGCAGATAAAACAAAAGAGTTGTGTGATAGTCTTTGAATGTCTATATTTTTCACTAAAATGATTTTTTAATGCCTGTGACTACTATACTACGGGGACATCAGTCATTCCACCCTGGCAAGGCCAATGAAGGCTATAACTTACAGCTGTTAATCCCCGGGGGAAAGTTACTTAGAAGCGAGCTGCTGGGTACCATCCGACAAAGCAGACTATTATGGATCTGTCCGTCCTGATTTGAGCTAGTCTCATAAAGATGTTTTTTTTTTTTTTTTACATTCTTTTAATCATTCATAAAGATTGGCATGGAAATGTTGTCGCTCTCTTTGTATTCTGTGCAGCATATGTGGATTTTTATTGAAAGCGGTAGAAATGGCCATGACGTACTCAAAGGATTAATATGGTTTTAATAAAATATAGCAAATTTAAAACTGGAATAGCGGCATTGTATATGTTCTGTCCTTGTCCAAGTTATTTCTTTTATTACTTATCTGATGACTTATTTATGAAGTGGTAACACATATTATACAGTAAGCGTGCACTGATCCACTCACAGGATAACACGCAAGAAGAAATGATCACAGAACAAAAGATACCAATGACGTATTTGGATAACAACCTTCTAGCTCAACTATTCAAACATTTATAAGCATATTGATGTCTAGTCAATGTCACTGGAAACATTTGTACATATTCCTTTTCTTTCAATTCAACTTTATTCTCTCTAAACATTAAAAGAGAATGGTAACTTGAGGCAAGAGAAAGGTGTTTATTGTGCCCAGGGTTTATATAGTTTTCTACTCGTGCATTTTTACTTATTTTCACTATATTGAAATGTAAAATTGTGCAGTCCTCCAACCTTTTCATCTCTTGTGCCTGCAAGACTTTATCCATGTTGCCCCCTTTATCTGGAACTAACGTCCGCAGGGCATCCGGCTGTCTTCCTCCTCCTCAATCTTCAAAAACTCCCTCACATCTCACAAGGAAGGAAGATTACTACTCATCCCACTAGAACACACATTAATTAGTCTTTAGTCAAACTCAACTAGCTCCCATTAACCCTCAACATTGTTAGGAATAAGGAAGCTTACTATTCATCCAACTAAAACAAACATTTATAAATTTCTACAAAAAACAAAAACTGTCTGCGCTTCTCACCCTAATAAAGTTGGCAACAAATATATAAATATAATATAAATGAGAGGTTTTGGTTATATGAATTGGCCAAAGCATAATTAAGCTCACCCGCCACATCAAGGCACACTCTCAGTAAGGTGAGAACCTACTCTCACCTCCTATCTAGTGGGCACACAAAGCAGTAATACTGCTACCAAAACCTATTTAATGTGTTTGAAGAGGTGCAATTAAACCTCCTCCCAATTAACCCTATAACAACAAGCTGCAACCAGACAATGAGGAGCCAACAACCTCAAATATGTGCAAGCAGGGAAAAGAAAAATGTCGGTGCGCTAAGATAGTCACAGGCTCAAATATAAATGTAAAAATGATGCTTACCAAACAGGTGTGAGCATGCTGCAAATACAGTGTAATCTCTGTCCAAACCCACCTAGCTCCAACAGTACCCCACATAGTGTTACTACCACCACCTTCCCCTTTGACCTTTTCACTCACCTCATGTGTCTTCGGTCTCCCACTACTTCTAGATTTTAAGCTTGTGAGCAGGGTTCTTTACCTAATTTATCAGTCTGTCTAACATAGGATGTTGTTCCCCTCTAAGCTCTGTACCAAGTGCTACATTAAACACATATTCCATTATAAAGAAATGTTAATGTAATGTGTCTTCTGTCTTCTGATAGTCAGACCTGGGAATGTTAGTGGGATAGTGACCCAGAGATTTGTCTCTGTCAAAAGTGAATGGGGCCAAGCGAAAGCCAGAGGGTCTAAATGAAGAAGGAACGTTTGATCAAGATACAAGGCAATCAGCTGTCATACCCAGAAACCCAGTAAATTCCCAGGTAAGTGAATACTGGTTAAAAAACTGGTAATATGTTCACTGCGCCAAATTTGATCAAATTATTGCAAATGACTTCTCTTCGATAAAAGCAGGAACCAAGCATATAATCCGTAGTATATTTACTTCTAGTACGATCAGCCTTACCATGTTTATTCAGTGGCACAGGAATACCCTTGGAGGGTAATAAGAACTTGAATACAAATACATAAAGAAGAGTCCTGCGCTCACTCCCATCACTGGGCGGCTGCAATGACTACAGTACACATCAGCCCCAATATATAGTAAAAACAAAAGAAAAACAAGTTACCTGCGCTCTCTCCTTTATCCCTATGCATTTAAAACAAATGGAGGTTTTTAGTTACCTCCAATGGCCATGAGAGGATGAGCCCACCTGCCAACGTCAAGGCAGACCCCCCTAGGTGGGTCCTAACTCTAACCATTCACCTTGCTTCTTTGAGCCTCTGGCAAAAATCTCTAATGAGACAGAAAAGGGTGTTGGTTGAATGGTTAGAGTATATAAAGCATGTATTCTTTTGTTTTTACTATATATTGGGGCTGATGTGTACTGTAGTCATTGGAGCCGCCCAGTGATGGGAGTGAGCGCAGGACTCTTCTTTATGTATTTGTATCCAATTTTTGTATTACTCAGCCTTGTTACAATGCAGCCGCCCATCCCATGTGTTCCCTATTAAGGGTTAATAATGTATAGGGGTGTAAATAAACAACACCCTTTTCTGTCTCATTAGAGATTTTTGCCAGAGGCTCAAAGAAGCAAGGTGAATGGTTAGAGTTAGGACCCACCTAGGGGGGTCTGCCTTGACGTTGGCAGGTGGGCTCATCCTCTCATGGCCATTGGAGGTAACTAAAAACCTCCATTTGTTTTAAATGCATAGGGATAAAGGAGAGAGCGCAGGTAACTTGTTTTTCTTTTGTTTTTAATAACAACTTGAGTAGTACTTGATTTCCATAATATTATGGGAAGCAACAATGTTTTAAACTTAATGGTTAAGTTGAGCGTACCATGCCCGATTCTTAGACAAGTATTTTCAATGGAGGTCACTCATGCCACACAATGAGAAGCCGCAGACTGGTCTGTATCCACAGTGCTGGAGCACACAATTCCCATCAGCCTAAGTGTTCAACCTATTTATCTTCATATGACAAATATATAACTATATATAGAGGCAACATTAAAATATATACTCATTCCATGTCAATGTCATAAAATGGATAGTGATCAGATACCTGCTCCTTTTCTTAGGGGGACCCAATAGTACCCAGGCATGAATGAACTTTAGTTCAAACGTCTATTTTGATTTATACAGCCATTTAAAAAAAATAATAAAAAAAAACAAGACCATAAAATAATGGAATTCTATCTTTTACTACCACTACTGTTCTTTATTACTGCAATTGAGGATTGTAAGAGAGCACACAAATGACCAAATCAGCAAAACATGTAATCCAAGGCATGGCAAGGGTCACAAGAAGACTGATTTGAAACCACTGGGTTAAAACAAGTGGTGACTTTTCATCATGTAGAATTTATGCGATTTTACACTTCATCGGAGATCATTTAAAACTCCCCAGGCATATAGATTTTAAGTGAGTACAGAAATTCATAGGGGATTGTATATTTCTTCCAGCAACGCAGGAATTACAAACAGCAGAATTGTCTGTTGGACAACATCCTTCATCTAGAACCCCACATGAGAGATATACAGGTACGTAGGTGTATGCTGGTAGAATACAAGGGAACATTGAACCACATTACAAAATTGCCCTATATGTATTACCTAAAAATATAAATGGAGGATAACATTTGAGCACCTTATCAACTTGAGTCCAATGTGGACTAAAAACAGCTTTGATTGATAATCATTTTTAAATGATTATTTTACTAGTGGAATAATGGGAATAAGACAAAATACCCCTTACAATTAAAATACGTTATTTGTGCAGCTACATGTAAAGGCCACTAGGAGGCAGTATTAGGCTTCTTAATTTCCTCAAACGAAAGAATATAATCTATTTATACATGACAAGCATCTATTGCCTGTCTGAAGTGCCTCAGAGCTCTAGTTATCTGGCTTATGTGAAAGTAACATACACACAGAAAACATCATTTTCTTGCACGCTAAAACATATTGTGGCACTTTTAGCTCAAGTAGAAGGCACAGTCTTAGCATATACCATTTAACAAATGCATGTGCTTGAAGCAGTCATTGACAATGCGGTACTTATTTTTATTATTTATTTATTATTATTTACTTTCCACTGTTTTCTGAATATAATGATCTCACTGTAAACCTATGATGACATACTACAGTATAATGGGTTATCACAGGCCAGGGTGACCTAGCAGACATCCATATACTACCATTTTGTTTCAAAGAGTATTACAAATTGCTGAATGTGTGGCACACACACAAGTTTGATCAAGGAGAGGCAATCTTTGGTATTCTAACTTCCATAATCCATAGACAATTCTTGTAGCTCCCCCTATTCCTGGGATTTAGATTCTTGTTGCTGCTCCTCGGTTCTGTGTGTTTCAGTGGGATTTCAGTTTCGAACGGATTCGGCATGTATTCTCAATGCTCTGTCTTGTAACTGCACTCTCACCCTGATAAATAAGTAATGTATAGTCTGTGCTCCGCCGATCACTGGTGATACAGCAAAAGGACCTATAAACTTTGCAGTTGCAGTGTCTAATCACCTTTTATTTAACGATAACTCGGCTAAGAAACTATAAAGAGAGCTCAAAATAGTTGCGTATTTTTCGGTATTTTTTTGCAAGTTATGCGGCAAAAACCAAAAATAGTGTTTTTTGTTTTTTTCCTATATTGACCTTTTGACCCCAACCCGAACCCAAAATTTAACCTTAACACTAAATTTAACCCCAACCCTAACCCTTATGCTATCCCTTAATATATTTTAATTTAATTTTAACCCTATCCCTTATGCTAAAAATTATTTAATTTTAACCTTATAGGCTAATCGAACTATATAACCAGTTTTTAGTTAATTAAATATTTATTTTAAATTTTTTCCATTGCTATGCTACTTAACTACCACTAGGGGCAGTCAAGTAGCATATTCTGAGCGACGGAAGTGAAGTTACTTTCACTTCCGAAGCTCAGACTGCCAGAGGGCATAGCCATATTGACGGAGCATGCTGCTCCGTCAATATGGCTCCCACGATCGCTCCGTGGGGTGATCGTGGGGGCCCCAGAAAAGAAATTTCGGTGCAGGCTATTGCCTCGACATTGAGGCAATAGACCAGCACCGTTAAAGCGTTTTTTCGCGGTCGTTGATCGCGAAAACCACTTGATTCACTGCAGGAGGTGCCAGGCACGTCCATTGTCAGGAACGGAGTTCCCGGCAGGACGTGCCTGAGACTTCCTTTGTCGCGATGGTGATATCTCTAAAGATAGATGTCAGGTTTACTTTGGAGAAGGTGACACTATTTTTTAACCGTAATTTCCTCTAAGGAAGTTTAGTTGTCCTTTAAAGTAACAACCATCCTTGATTTAGAGGGGATCATAAAAGTAATTGTTGACAGTAACGCCATCTGTGAAGGAAAAGATGACTGAAAGGGACACAATTCTGCCATCACACAACTTAGAGCAGGACAAGTAAAAGATCATAAGTGTGCACAAATAAAAAAAAAGAAAATCATTTTCAAGAGGTGTCACTTGTTTCTGTCAAGATAATGTACATCAATGAAAAACGTTTGTATTCTGGATGACACAGTATGTAAGCCTTATCAATCAACCTGATTGCCTGTACTTGCTGATTACTAATAGAAGATCTAGCGGGATAGAGCAAAAATGTATTTTTAATTAAGTTCCTTCCATTAAATTGCACAGCTTGACATGTCTAAAAAAGCAATTTGCTGCTTCTATCTATGCACATCTTTATTAAGAAGTTGTTAGTGGAGAATTAACAATTTTTTTCCTCTCCGTACAGTAGTTATGGATTATGTTAAATAGAAAAGTGTTCAATATCCACATACTTACAGTTTGTATGCATATTGAAAATATTTCTTATATACAGTACACACTGAATGCTTTTTCTTAACCCCTTAGTGACAAGACATTTTCACCTTGACTTTCCCTTGGTGACAATGGCTGTTTTGACATTTCTAGGGTGTTTGTGTTTAGCTGTAATTTTTTTCTTTCTCACATACAGTACCCACACAAATTATATGTTGTTTTTATCGTCATAAGAAGGGCTTTCATTAGATACCATTATGTTCATCATATCTTATAATTTACTACAAAAAAAATCATAAAATATCATAAAAATCATAAAATATGATGAAATATATTTATTTTATTTTTAATATGCTCCGTGGGGCGATCGTGGGGGTCCCAAAATAGAAATTTCGGTGCTGGCTATTGCCTCGATGTCGAGGCAATAGACCAGCACTGTTAAAGCGGTTTTCGCGATCGTTGATCGCGAAAACCGCTTCATTCACTGCAGACGTCCTGGGAGTTTCTCCCAGGACGTGCCTGGCACGTCCTTTGTCGTCAAGGGGTTAAGGTAGCATTATAGCACAAGCATGGGAAATGGTATTTATAATGGTAATTTACATTCTCCATGGCTATATTTGGAGTGATAACACCCCCCTCACTCCATGGCTATATTTGGAGTGATAACACCCCCCCCCCTTATCTTTATTTACTTATTGATCTAATTGCAAAGCACTTCATTATTTAAATAGATTACGATACAAGATAGTGATTCAAGGTTTGATAATTAATTATACACAGTCATGGGAAAAAGAAAGTACACCCTCTTTGAATTCTACGGTTTTACTTATCAAGACATAATAACATTCATCTCTTCCTTAGCAGTTCTTAAAATAAGGTAAATACAACATCAGATGAACAACACCACATGATATATTACACTGTGTCATGATTGATTTCACAAAAACAAAACAAAATGGTGAAGCCATGTGTGAAAAAAGTACTTTTGATTCCTTACTGGTTCCATAGGAATTAAGAGGCTCAGTAGCAGACAGGTGCTGCTAATCAAATATCATTGATTAATTGATTATCAGCAAGCGTGACCTCGTCTATAAAAGCCAAAGTATTAGCCGCTCTGGAGCCTTCATGTGTGTGCCAAGGAGGAAAGACAACAGCAATGATCTTAGAGAAGCAATGTTGCTGCCCATCAAACTGGGAAGGTTTTTAAGGCCATTTTTTCCAAACAATTTAAGTTCCATCATTCTGCAGTGAGCTTATTCAAAAGTGGAAAGCATCTTCCCAGGAGTGGACATACCAGCAAATTCACACCAAGGTCAGACCGTGCAATGCTCAGAGAACTTGCAAAATACCCAAGTCCTACTTCTCAGTTTCTACAGCTCTCAGTTTGCATGCTAAATGTTAAAATTCATGACCTTACAACTCAAAACATACTGAATAAGTATGGTTTGTTTGGAAGGGTTTCCAGGAGAAAGCCTCTTCTCTCTAAAAAGAACATGGCAGCATGGCTCAGGTTTGCTAAGTTGCATCTGAACAAACCATAAGACTTCTGGAACAATGTCCTTTGGATAGACGAAACCAAAGTGAGATGTTTGGCAATACAGGGAGTGCAGAATTATTAGGCAAGTTGTATTTTTGAGGATTAATTTTATTATTGAACAACAACCATGTTCTCAATGAACCCAAAAAACTCATTAATATCAAAGCTGAATATTTTTGGAAATAGTTTTTAGTTTGTTTTTAGTTTTAGCTATTTTTGGGGGATACCTGTGTGTGCAGGTGACTATTACTGTGCATAATTATTAGGCAACTTAACAAAAAACAAATATATACCCATTTCAATTATTTATTTTTACCAGTGAAACCAATATAACATCTCAACATTCACAAATATACATTTCTGACATTCAAAAACAAAACAAAACAAATCAGTGACCAATATAGCCACCTTTCTTTGCAAGGACACTCAAAAGCCTACCATCCATGGATTCTGTCAGTGTTTTGATCTGTTCACCATCAACATTGCGTGCAGCAGCAACCACAGCCTCCCAGACACTGTTCAGAGAGGTGTACTGTTTTCCCTCCTTGTAAATCTCACATTTGATGATGGACCACAGGTTCTCAATGGGGTTCAGATCAGGTGAACAAGGAGGCCATGTCATTAGATTTTCTTCTTTTATACCCTTTCTTGCCAGCCACGCTGTGGAGTACTTGGACGCGTGTGATGGAGCATTGTCCTGCATGAAAATCATGTTTTTCTTGAAGGATGCAGACTTCTTCCTGTACCACTGCTTGAAGAAGGTGTCTTCCAGGAACTGGCAGTAGGACTGGGAGTTGAGCTTGACTCCATCCTCAACCCGAAAAGGCCCCACAAGCTCATCTTTGATGATACCAGCCCAAACCAGTACTCCACCTCCACCTTGCTGGCGTCTGAGTCGGACTGGAGCTCTCTGCCCTTTACCAATCCAGCCACGGGCCCATCTATCTGGCCCATCAAGACTCACTCTCATTTCATCAGACCATAAAACCTTAAAAAAATCAGTCTTGAGATATTTCTTGGCCCAGTCTTGACATTTCAGCTTGTGTGTCTTGTTCAGTGGTGGTCGTCTTTCAGCCTTTCTTACCTTGGCCATGTCTCTAAGTATTGCACATCTTGTGCTTTTGGGCACTCCAGTGATGTTGCAGCTCTGAAATATGGCCAAACTGGTGGCAAGTGGCATCGTGGCAGCTGCACGCTTGACTTTTCTCAGTTCATGGGCAGTTATTTTGCGCCTTGGTTTTTCCACACGCTTCTTGCGACCCTGTTGACTATTTTGAATGAAACGCTTGATTGTTCGATGATCACGCTTCAGAAGCTTTGTAATTTTAAGAGTGCTGCATCCCTCTGCAAGATATCTCACTATTTTTGACTTTTCTGAGCCTGTCAAGTCCTTCTTTTGACCCATTTTGCCAAAGGAAAGGAAGTTGCCTAATAATTATGCACACCTGATATAGGGTGTTGATGTCATTAGACCACACCCCTTCTCATTACAGAGATGCACATCACCTAATATGCTTAATTGGTAGTAGGCTTTTGAGCCTATACAGCTTGGAGTAAGACAACATGCATAAAGAGGATGATGTGGTCAAAATACTCATTTGCCTAATAATTCTGCACTCCCTGTAATGCACAAACACCTCATACCAACTGTCAAGCAAGGGGGTGGGGGGTAGTGAATTGGGTTTGTTTTGCCTTTACATGATCTGGGACCCTTGCAGTCATTGGGCCTGATTCAATGATGAAAAATAGCACTTATTACTTATTTCTTACTAACATTTTTATTGCAGTCTATAGAAGTGGTGGCAAACCTTTTTGGACCTGAGTGCCCAATTTTCTGCATGCAACCAAGTTCCTGACCTCAAAGTGCCAACAGCGCTTTATATTATGCTCAGTAAAGGAAACCTCACACACACAGCACATAAATACCTACATACATACACTCACACACACACAGCACATGAATACCCACATACATACACTCACACACACACAGCACATGTATACCCACGTACATACACTCACACACACACAGCACATGAATACCCACGTACATACACTCACACGCACACAGCACATGAATACCCACATACATACTCTCACACAGACACAGCACATGAATACCCACATACATACTCTCACACAGACACAGCACATGACTACCCACATACACACACATTGCACATATACACACTAACACACAGCACAAGTATACACACTAACACACATACGCACAGCACGAGTATACACACTAACACACATACACACAGCACAAGTATACACACTAACACACATAAACACAGCACAAGTTTACACACTTTCACACAGCACAATTATACACACTAACACACATACACACAGCACAACAACATAAGCTATTGAATAACAAGGTGTACTTAGTTTTCCACACATGGCTTCTCCATTTTGGCTTTATTTTTGTTAAATGACACAGTGTAATATGTCATTGTTGTTGTTCATCTGAGATTGTATTTACCTAATATTAAGACCTGTTAACCCCTTCATGACGCTATGTGCTTGCGTCCCAAACGACGCAAGCACCAAAACGTCACAAATTGTTCCTGGCCACAGATCACAAGGAGATCGGTAGCCAGGAACACTCTGGCAGAGACCCGATCAGGGTCTTAATAGACCCTGTGGGTCCCTGCCAAAAGATCGCGAGACCTCCGGACGTCACGTGTGACGTCACGGAGGCGTGCCCGAACCCGGAAGTTCGGGCACGGCGCGATTTAGAGAAATGGAGCCGGTGCTCGCTTTGAGCACCGGCTACATTTTTCCTGTCGGACTGAGGCCACTCAAAGTGGCCTCAGATGACAGGTGGGATCCCGCTGTAAGTGCCTGCAGCGGGATCCGAAAACAGCTCATCGCGGGGAGCCGCGATGAGCTGTTTAACAAAGGACGTTCTATGCCGTCCTAACGACTTTAAGGCACTTAAAGTCAGGACGGCATAGAACGTCCTAACGTCACGAAGGGGTGAAGGAATAGATGAAAACCAAATAATTCAAAGAGGGTGTACTTTCTTCTTCCATTGACTGTATGTGAGGAAAGAACACAATGATGGAATAATCAAAAACACAAATCCCTTCAATGGTCAAAAAAATCAATAGCCAAACATAAATAAATAGTTAGCCCCTGGCTGAGAAACACACATCTATTAAAATATATCACAAAAAAAATGATTCACATGTCAAAGTCTATCAAGCCAATATCCAGTTTCAATAAAAGCTAAATAGTTAATGTAGGCATATGCATAAATCAAATAAACAAAAAGTTAACATGAAAAACAATGTTGCAAGACTAAATTGGTCAATAGTCCTACACGATCTGCAGTTACACATTGAACTATTGTAGGGTTAAAACACCTCTTCCTCTTACCTTCTCTACATTTTCCAATTTATCTGAAGGATAAACCATATTTTTCAAAAAGAATCTCTGGTAGCATTTACCATCCTAAAGATTAATCTTCATACATCAAAGTGGTTAACAAAGTCAAAACAGATCCAAAATGCCTTCACCTTTTGGAAACCTCCGCTGTGGGAAGCTCTTGCACAAATTGACAAGGCATCAGGTTAACTTGATTCTTCCATTATTATCGCCTGTGACTGCCACCCACATGAGTATACTTTATACTTATCATGTGTTGAAGCTGGTTGAGCACAGTGACAAGTATTGTTATTGAGGATGACGTCAAAGCTGAAGGTCAATGTTTCTCGGAGTTTAGCTTTGGTAACCTTGAGACACGTGAAAGCATAAAAAGTGACATACTCATGAGAGAATACATTTTAGCTATATCTGCAGCAAAATAATTTGCTCACACAAGACTAAGCCTTTTCCAAGTACTTCTCACCACAAGTTCACTTTAAGGTAATTACTTTGGTAATATTGTTCATGTTCAAGGTCACTAGTTAACCAGGCCTTAGTCACAATTTATACAGGTTTCCTGTTAGGTAAATCATTTATTTCAGAATTGGCATATTAATGTCCCATACAGACAGTCCAAGAAATGTCATCCTTGATCTTCAGGGAAAGACTGTTTGCTGCTCTCCCAATCCCCTAAAAGCCCTATGAGGCAGGAGCGATTGCATATGCTGTGTCAAGATACTAATGCCATCTACCCATTTATTACTCTCTCTAAAACTTCTAACACCTTCACGACCAGCTTACAGAGCGCATCACCACAAGCATAACATTTAATGGTGAACTATGTTCAGCTACAAAGTATATTTACATTACAACTCATTTTGGCCTAATAATATTTGATAGACTTGGGCATTAATTTTCGGACAATTTTTTTTTGGGACTAAAATCGGCTCTTTTGTTCACTTGTCTGCATTTCAAATGTGAAGCTGAACAAAATGTGACAGAGTCTATGGGAGGGTAGTAGAGGGAAGATATTTAGGACCCTCCATAGTCTGTGCTCCTTCACCTGCCCTAATTAGCAGTTTCTGAAGCCTTAATTAGCAGGCCTCAGAGCAGAAAGGCAGAGAATTAAATCTGATCTGCTGGGAGCAGGACAGTGCAGAGCTGAAAAACTACTAAAGGTTGGTGAAACCTATGTTTATTTTGCTGTACGCTGGAGTAGTAAAGGACATTACTGATGTTTAGCAAGTGCTCAAATTAACCCCTTAAGGACAGAGCCTTTGAAACATTTTTGTCCATTCTGGAAAATGGCTATTTTTAAATTTCTGTGCTGTTTGTGTTTAGCTGTAATTTTCTTCTTTGTCATTTGCTGTACCCACACAAATTATATATTGTTTTTTATCGGGACAAGAAGGGCTTTCTTTGGGTGCCATCATTTTGATCATATCCTATAAAGTTATATAAAAAATAAATAAAATATGGTAAAAAAAACATATTTCCTGAATTTTATTTGAAACATCTTCTCTTCATCGACAAAAGCAAACAAAAAAAACCTGCTAAATAGATTCTACTATGTCTCCTGAGTACAGGGATACCACCCATGCATAGGTTTGTTGGACCAGCCAGGGAATTTTACCCCATCAACGCATATATTTTCTAAAAGTACACACCCTAGGCTATTTCAAATGGTGGTATTTTTTTGTGTTTTTTTTTTTCAAACATTGTAATTCAGACATGAATTCACAGATTTTGGTATGTTTTACTGCCAAATAACACCCCAATATGTGTTCAGCAACTTCTCCTGAGCACATTGATACCACCAATGCATAGGTTTGTCTGCTTGTTTGGGGGTTAAAGGGCCACATTTGAGAGGGGCGCTTGTTGGTTTTCCAATTTGAAATTTTCACATGCAGACAACCTTCGCCCATGTCCCATTTGGGATCTTTTTGGAGCCAGCTAGTGTATTTTACCCCATAAACCCATATATTTTTTAAAAGTAGGCACCCTAGGCTTTTTCAAATGGTAGTATTTTAACACTTTCCATGCACTAATTCTACCACCAGCCTTTGTCAGAGTTTGTGGTAGTAATTTTTTTGTGGTTTTTATTCACATACATTGTATGAATTTACAGATTTTGATCACTCGCCACTGTTGGTTGCTTTCTTTACTCTATTTAGTGCATGACGTGCCAGGCACGTCATCTGTCGGCAAGTCCTCGATTTGCAGTGACGTGCCTGGCACGTCATCTGTCACTGAGGGGTTAAGCTAGGTTCTTGTTTTTAGATTTTATTTGCTTATTTTGCTTTGGTTTATGAACACACTGATTGCTGGTTGGAATCTTTGCAAGTTGGAAATAAACCCAAACAGTTATATAAGAGACTGTTGTCCTGTAACTAATACCCTAGAGCGTGCTTTCTGCCCATGAAAGGGGCAGCCCACCGATTGGCAATGAAGGTAAAAATGCGCAGTGAATAAAAAAGTCCTTCGTTCATTCGTCCATTCACATGGCATTTGCATAACATGTTTACATCACACATTTTGCAGGCATAACTAAGACACACTCACACTAATACACACGAACACACTCTCACATATAACACTCACTTTTTTGGACACATTTCTTTTCAGATGTTGAATATTCATGTATAGTTCATGTGCAGAAACAAAGTTGCAGGGTCTGGTGCAGGGTAACCACTCTCTCTTGAAGGCTTGACTTCACAGGTTGGTCCAGCAACACATACCAACGCAGCTTCTGTGTCCAGTATAAGACAAGACATGATCTGGTGATACCCTGCAGACACTCTGGAGCAGGCATGGTGGATAGCACTACAGAACAAGAAAACCAGAAACTAAAATGAGACAAGGTCAAGGACAAACCAAGGACAAGGCTAGAACAAGGAGCACAAGGGATGGATTGATGAGCTGGGATCCTCAGACACGTCAAAAGGGTGCCCAGAACAGGGTCATCTGGAGAAGGCAGAGGATCTGGAATCTTCAGGTACTTCAGGGAAAAAGTGTAAGGAAACAAAACAAAGTACAGACATAAATGCAGGAGTGGTCTAGAACTCTAGGATGGTAAATGTTGAGGGTTTTATTGCACCTGATGGACATGAGATGGAGAGATTACCACCAGTGCCAAGTTACCCCACATAAGCAAGACCTATTGCTGTCCCTGTCTATATAATAACTAAACTAAATAGAAAAGACACAAAACATACCTTAGATTAAACAGACTGGGAACTGAAACACAGAACAAACAGATGGGGCACATTTACATAGAAGCAGAGAAACAAGGTGAAGGAAAACCAGGAATGGATCAGTGCAAGAAACATAGCAAAACAAGCATAGGGCAGAAGCAATCATAAAGTATAACAAAGAAGAAAACACAGCAAAAAGAAACACAGCAAGCAAGGGACATAGCAAACAGAGAAACAGGGAGAGACTGGATTCGGAATATACAAGTCAGGATGAACCTCACAATTAATTCTACTTTTCTCCAATAGCAAAGTTATTTCACAATTCAAAATACAAGGGGCTCAGTACTCTTTTTCCTACAGAGCACTGCAACTGTTAAATAACCTCCCATCAAATCTTAGGGGCTCACCTATTGGAGGGGGCAGGGAACCATTAAGCAGACTCCTAGCCCCATTAATATGATTGGGTGGTCTGGGAGCCATTAAGCAGTCACCAGCACCAGTAACCTTGTTGTGGAGGGGGGTGGGGGGGTAGCTTGGAGCCATTAAGCAGGCTCCCAGCTTGCACCAGCCACCCATATTTATAACTGGTATCAGAAGCATTGACAGCTCCCAGCATAATTATAGGAGACAGAGGGAAGAATTTTCAGGCTAAGTCCAACTCATCAGTTCCCCCATTGAAATGAATGAGAGTAAGTTTCATCTCACTCAATGCTGGTTGGCGTCACCTCATCTGGATATGTTCAAAACGGTTAGTGAATACCATTTTGCAACTTTTAGTGAAAAGACCACAATACGAGAGGAAGAAAGAGACCAAGAGACAGCGGGAGGGAAGGAGTGAGGAGAGATATTAATGAATTCTAAAATGCTGTCATATTCCTCAGCACTGTACACCAAGGTAACAACACACACCGATAAAGGAGAGGTAAGAAAATAGACAAACTTGAAGAAAGGGTGAGGACCAGTGGTGGGGCAGCTAATTATGAAAATGCCTAGGAACACTACAGTGACTAACTTAGAGGGGAGAGTTGTGGAGAGGGGACAATTAAGTGACACGGGACCCCATCTGATGTTTCTTTTTATGGATCTCACCCCACTGGTGTGGAGAGCCCTGCCCAAACGGGCTTAAAGTCTGGCTTACCCAAGTGCCAGGATAGACAGTATATACAACATTATTATAAATCATACTCAAAGAGAAACATTCCCCATAAAGTGCTGCTCTAACGGATATGTTAATTACCTGTTGGTAGATCATCTTTTATTGTCACTCAAGCACCTCATGGCTGGTAGTAAAAAGGAGGAAATTAGTTTAATGTGTTGACAAAAAATGATGATCCAGGAATATTGGTCTGCCAGACAGGTCCCTTGTCCTCAGTGGAATAAACTGTCCCAATGAGGACAATCGACGTGCTTTAATAATATATATATATATATATATATATGTATTTATATTAGCTTATTCCGACTGCTAGTGGAGCCAATGTTTTGCAATAGCCGTCAGCGTTAGAAAGAGGTCTACAGCAGTTGGATAGGTCAGCCTTGCAGCAGTTGGATAGGCAGCAGGGTAGCTTGTGTCTGCTTCATTGCAGGGGGCAAATATGTGTGCTGTCTGTCATAGACTAAATGTTCTTTGATGCTACGTAAGCTTCTGACTGAACATAATAGTAAATGTAGTCATGAAAAATATCACTGTTACAATGTCACTATCGGTAATACTTGAACTAATTGCTTATAATTTCCAAAATTGAGTAAAAAACCTAGATACATGAGACACTTCCAAACTCAGGACAAATATTTGTAACTATTTGGCTGTTTTTCTTTGTTTTGATGTCCATTCTGGACAATAGCTTTTTTCTACTTTAGCTATGTTGTGCATTTAAATTAAAGTGGAAGCGTGCTATTTTAATGAATCCCCACATATAATATATTGTTTTTTAAGGAAAATTTTTTGTTTAATGTATACTAGTTAATAACGAGTGTAAAAATGGTAAAAAATTGTGTTTTTTGTATCATATTTTTTTCTGGGATACAGTTTATTTCTCACTGACACAAGATAACAATGTGTCAGTGAGAGAGGGGGAAGATTTTGACAATCAGTGTTCTTACAGCACTGATTGTCATTTAATCTATTTTTTGCATTTAATACATCAATGTGATTTGATTTTTCAGTGATCAGAAAAATAAATGCAAAAAATAATGATTGATCCTGGTCTGCCTAACTGGAAAGGCGTTCAGGATCAACTTTCCCCATCTCTCCCCCCAAATTTGGGGGAGAATGGCAATGGATTGTGATTAGCCTTTTACAGCTATCACAATCCTCACTGCAATAGCTGAGACAAACCTGTCTAAGACAGCCCATTTTCTGGGTGTTTCAGACTTGCCTCTATCAGAGTCAGTGTGAAACACCCCTAACCCTATTTGCATAGGGTGGGGTGTGATTGACAGGTCAGTGACTATTGTCACTGGCCTGACACTTTAAGACCGCCCATTGGCGATCCCGACGGACGTTTTTTTTTTGCATTGCTGGATGCTTTAACTCATGAAGCATACAGCAAAGCCGAAAATAGTGTGAATTGCGGCAAAACCGGCACGATCGTGCTATTTTAAATGCAGCCCGTATTGTCACCAATTGCAGTGGGAGCCCATACATGTACGAGCATTCTCGTAAACAGGTTATGTAAAATTTGGAAAAAAAGTGTTGTTGTTTTTAACAAATATTATTTTTATATCATACATTGTATGGCATAATCAAAATAATGCTATCTGTAGAAAGACCGTCTTATCTTGTACACAATATATAATTTGCGAGGGTACAGCAAAGGACAAAGAGGAAAATTAGAGCCATGACATTACCTGTGGCATCCTATGCAAATTACACATCTTTCATTGACAAGATACACCACATTCGTTTAAAATATCTATTTCTTTTTATTAGTCATTTGCTTGTAATTCTGCTAACACAATATACAGATGTTTATTTGTCTTTTTATTTAATTCTTTCCATTCACCGTATTTTCAACATATATATATATATATATATATATATATATATATATATATATATATATATATACATAATATATATAAAATGTGTTTTATAATATCTAATATAAAATAGAAGTGAAACAGAAAATTTAGCTTCCAATATGGATGTGATTTATAGGGTATCGATGGAACTTTGCTGGCACTTGCACATTAATCACACTCTATGTTTAATGTATGGCATGCGTTAGCATAGTAAGTGCGCTCCCCCTGGGATTACAGTGACAGTATGTAAAATAACCCGCATTATTCTAAATTACAAAGTTCACAAGTCCTTCTGTTAACCCCTGTAGTGCCACATTACTGAAAAACCGAAAGGCCACCGGTATGCCATTATAAGCACTTGATAGTCATGGCTGCGAAGTGCTCTGCTTGTCTGCCGGCCATACACGCTTTCTGCTTTGTAAGAAGTAAATGACCTCAGGCACTGAGAACATGTGAAAGCTCCAGGTATGCAGCCAGAGACTTTATAACCATAAACTTTGAGTAAAATAAAAAAAAATCAGCAAATGGAAAAGACTTTATTATAAAAAGTACTTTTTTCCTGTCAGATTTCAATACATAAATAGTATTCAGCTCTCATTATTACATTGAAAATACATGAAAAGCTCTCACCACTACTAAAATAAGAAGCTTTATAAACCGGAAGCCATATTGTATTCTGTAGGAAGTAGTCACTTGTTACTTCTGTCACATGGAATGGAAGTGTATCAAACTAACAATCCAACAATTTAAAATATAAATAAAAATAAGGAGAATAGAGTATGTAGTGTGTACAGCGAGCTATACTGACTGACGATAGTCAAGTGATTTGTTTTAAAGGCCCTTGGAATGTTAGAAAACGTCTCCTAATTTTTGACAAGCTTAACATTCAAAACTGTTGCAAAGGGAATTTTATCTACTTGCAGTGAAAAGACAAATATATTTTAAGTGTTTCATTTTCCATACAAACAGCAGGCATCACAAACACGGGAGAGATAAAATAGACTTTCTCACATACTTAATCATTAAAAACTGAGATTGTATCCATATTTATGATACATTTAGATAGATGGCTTGACTACATGGAAGTATTAACATGGGTTAGCTCTTCCACTCATAGCGGGGGACAGGAAAAATAAACAGAGGACATTCATAAAGTCACCATCCAAGAACGGGAGCCAAAAACATTAGAAGGAGCAGAGTTAGACTTCAGTGGAGGACTCCTATTTTACACAATACTGTGGTATCACCTCAATCTTTGTTGAGACTCTTGTGCATTCTCACTATGCATTCTCACTGCATTCTCCTGTAAACCTTGATTTTTTTAAACTTTCATAAATACAATGTTTGAAATGTTATCAAACTATGGTCTGTTCTAGACTTGTTTCTTACTATACATAGGGAATATGGTGTGGGACTGGCTCTTATGATGGGAACACCTTTAATTATACAGTTTACATCCCATGTGACAATTTGTGCAGATTGAGCAGTATTATTCTGCTCTTAGGGCCATAGACTGCACTCATGTTGAGCTGAGGACCCCATCATCCAGGGAGGATTTATATATAAACCGGAAGCATTATCACTCCCTGGACAGGTCATCTGTGATGCTCACCAGTGAATAATAAGTGTAGAGTGAGGCCCCCCTGGCTTGTGTCATGAAGCAGCCATCTTGAGGGAGTCATTCATCAGCACCAAGTTTAACAACATGTCTGATGGATGGCTCCCGGGTAAGTATACTATATTAACATTAACTCATTCAATGGTAATATGTACGCATTACACTAATCAATGTATTATGCCATGTCTTACAGGTGACAAGGGATATGGATGTTCAGCTTGGCTCATGACCGTGCTGAGGAATCCACCAGATTACACAGAACACAAGTACAATAGGGCCCATGTTGCCACAAGGTCTGTGATGTGGTGTATTAAACACCTCGCTTCCGGTGCCTTGATAAATCTGGTAGGCATCTGTGGTACCCTCCGATGAAGACATCAAACATCATTGTCTCCTTTGGTATATTGCATAACTTTTTACCATTCTGTGCCTACAGCAGGAGATAGAGATGTGGCTGCTGAGGAGGCAATGCTTCCTTATGTGGTTGTGGATGGTGATAAGAGGGGTCCAGACAAAGATAATCTCTACTCACTTTACTGTAAGCTGACAATCCATGTCTAACATGTTGTGTAGACTCATACTACAGTTAGCAATTGAGTATTCACAATGTAGCCTTCATTCACAGAATACATCATGAACACGATGTTTGCCCATCTTACCCCTTCAGGAAATCTTTGCACATTCATCCAGTAAAGCTGGAAGCTCCCATATTATATAATGGGGTATTTGAGGCTACCACTTCCATATGATATAATGGAGTATTTGAGGCTACTGCTTCCATATTATATAACGCGGTATTTGAGGCTACCGCTTTGTTTCTGTACATTCTTTGAGTTTCACCTTCTTATGATTTCTGAACTGCAAATGTATTTGAAGGCTCATCGGAGATAGCACAAAATTCAGTTGTTCTCTTTCTACTGATGTGATCGGAATATGTCCGGACTTTGGGGGCATGATTTTGGCTCCGAAAATCTGAGCTACCTGAGTAGCCCCTACAATATATAAATATAAAACAAGGTACTTTTCTATTATGCATGGTCAAATGTTAGAAAATAAAATAAACCAAAAATGTGTTCTTTAAAACTTAACTTTGGTTATATAAAAACAATAAAACACCTATTTTATTATGATTTATTATGCCTTTCAACATTTTTATTTCAAAATGAAGTAAAAGGTAGTGGAAAGCAGGGTTCACTAAAGGTTATAGCATTGCAGCCTTAATGAACAGCTAAATTCAATTTGTTCTCCTAATTGTGCACCATTTAAAAGATATTAACCCCTAGGCTTTCTCACTGGTATGTGCACACAGCAATTACATAGCATGCAGCCAATTACTGGGGAGGAGATGATCAGCATCAGATATTCAACATCAGAGAAGCCATACACCTTTCAGCATTGCCAGGTCATGGAGCAGCAGCTCCGCCACATGGCATCCTGGAAGTCGCAAATAAAAAAGATTTGTGACTCAATTCTGAATGGTCCTTCATAGGGGACATGGTCTCATTAATTACTTAATTTTTGTAGCACCTGGCCTCATTTATGGGGGGGATGGGATGGGCAGACGCATTATGACACCGCCTTGAGGCCTCATATGCAAATAAATTAGATACTATATGAACACCATATGAGAACTTGATTTAATAAATAATTGTATATATGAGAAGAAGGAAAACATTTAGAATATTTGTTTTATTGCTGCAACCTAAAATACATTGAGACCACAGAGAAGCTTAGAGGGAGAGAGAGATCAAGTTAGAAACATTTCCATTAATAGGTAACAATAAAACATGACTCTAGAATAGAAAAATGCTGTACTTTGCATTTGTAATTGTGTCCACCAGTCCAAACAAAGGACATAATTGAACTGGAACAGGTCCAATGATGGTCTACAATAATGATTCAAGGACTGGAAATCTTCAGCTATAAAAAAAATACTTGCTAAATTGTTGTCTCTGGAAATTGTACAACTTTCTGGGGCATTTATGTTAGAAGAATTATTTATTGTTAAACACCAAAAATGTTCCTTCACTGTTAACTTATGGAATACATTGGCAAGTAAAGCTTTTTTGATGGCTTCAATCAATACATTAAAAATATGGTTGGATGCCTTCTGTTAATGAAATGCATATTAATTGTAAATCAGCTTATATAATGATGTTCCAAGGAGAATCTGAGAACTGAAGTCAAGCATGTACTGTGATGAACTTAGAAGTGTCTGATATTTGTTTTGCCATTTTCAAAAGATATGAGTGTGTGGAAAAGTTCAACTTGATGGACCACTGCATGGTATTTCCCAACCTAATTAACTATATAGCTATGCTAATTTTTTTTATATTTAATTGTAATAGTGGAGGGTGCACTTGCTTTATCAGCCAGGCATTTCATTTACCTCATTATCAATGCATCACTGATGGAAAGCATAAATGGGTATTATTATTACCCTCATTGTGAAAAAGTGCTTGAAAGAGTTTATTGTCCACAATAAATCAAGGTGACAGAAAATAAAGAAAGTTCCCTGACTGAAGTCTGGATTTTATTGTACAGTGATCTGGAAAATCAAATAATCTTGAGCCTTTCGATTTGCTCGCCAAGAGTTGGCTTTAATTTGAGGAATTATTTACACTATTGATGGCTCCCTTCTGTCATGTTTTCTGGGGATACTCGGACAGCAGAAATGAATTTTTAAGAGTTCAATCCACTCAAACCGAGGACGGAAGCAGCGGCAGGCAGAATTACAATAATTTTTCATCTCCATTGTAAGAGACAAGTCAACAAGATTTGCATAGTCTTGCTGCGAGGTAAAGTGAGCCATAATCATATGACATTGCTAAAGAAGGCAGTGTGTTTGATGCATTTATGTATTTATAAAGCTCTTGATGAAGGCTTATAAACAGAGGCATCAACATTAGTAATCTGCTGAATAAGTTATGCCAGTGATCCGTTCTGGCAGCAAAAAGCATTTTTTGATCAAATATTCAAGATTCGGTTTCGAATGAAAACAAGTTCAGTATGTAAATGCAATAAATACTTGTGGATATTGCACTATGAATAAAGCAATTCAATTCCTTAAATACAGAGAGACAAAACCGTACAATTTGCATTTTGGAAAGTACGACATTTCTCTGTGATCCCGTAGGTCCATTTGTCACAGGTGCCAAAACATGAACAGATGTCACGATTATTGGAGATTACCAAAACTGTTATTGCTAATCTTGACACTTTACATCTCCATTCATTTGGAAGCATCCGTTTTGGCGATATTTAAATCGCACCAGCTATTTCTGCCATGTAAATTACATAAATCATACTTTAAATGAATGCAACGGAAAGATACAAACAGAAGGCCATTTTAAAAAGCGTAATCTAATATACCAACAATTTAATATCCTTAGACAAATAAAAAAAATAAAAAGCCATGCCATCAGGTTGGTTTCCCTATTAGGTAGATTAGATGCCTGTCTCCTTTGTAGGGGCACCTTGTTAAAGAGGTGGGTTTTTAATCTAAGGGGCAGAACAATAGTGGGTGCTGGAAGGATGTCATATCAGTCAGAATTAGTCATTAAAGTCAAGTGTTGAGAGGCAGAAATAGTTTCTGCATCAGGTCACTTATTCTACCCCTGTAGCTAATGTATTTGATTAAGTGCTACCAGTTACTGTACATATCTAATGACTACTGGAAAATTGAAATATATATACACCTATGGGAAAGCCATTGGCTTCAACTATAAGCAATTCAAATCACTTATTAGCTAATATAGTGGGGAAGATTGGTATCCGCCCAAAAAGGGTTGGAAGGGGTTGCTTTTGATCCAAAAGAAAACAAAAACCCCTAAGAGTGTTTTTTTATATTTTGCTTAGGCAGCACATAGTATGAGCAATACATAATTAAGTTAACTTTGCAGCAGAGCAATGGAATGAGTCATACATCTATCACTTAACCTTCAATGGAATGTGTGTACAGGGCAAGGGCACTGGGTAGAGACAGGCTTTTAGGGCTGGGAGAACAGGCAACATGGGGCAACCACTAAAGTTCATCAAAGTCACTGAATATAGTCCAGAGGCCAAATGCCACAGAAGTTGTAGTAGGGATGGTGCCATCACAGTACCCCTTCCCAGACCAGGGCCATAGTCTGTGGGGATGAAGCTGACCCTCATCCCCCTCCAGGAACCCCAGTGACTGAGGGTTCCATCACAGTAATATTAGCAAATCTTAGGGAGTATATGGAGGGCATTTATGGGGATCATGTGAGTATGGCTAAACTGTATATAAAAGGCAGGGCTGCAATTTAACCACACCCACATCATAGTAAAATCAATTATATCCTTGTCTGGCATTAGGGGAAATATGGCTTTGATCAGATGCAAAAACTAGTTTTGCTCTACTGCATACTGTTCTTGAAATCAAGCATACATGTTAAATTATGGAGATCGATTTTTCAAACATTGGCTCATAAACCATATTTGCTCGAATATAAGATGACCCTGATTACAAGTTGACCCCCCCAAACTTTGGATATTCCTTTAGGAAAAAAATAAATAAAAGCCTGAATATAAGACTATCCTATAGGAAAAAAAAGTTAAACTTGTTAATCTCAACATGTAAATTTCTTTTTCATATTTAAGAAAATTTATGATAGAAAAAAATGAATGTTTATATTTTCTTTTATTTGCCCATCTGCCCCCCAGACGTAGTCAATGCATGTCCCCCACAGCCATCTGTCCACCAAACTTAGCCAATGCTGCCCCTACCCCCTCCCTCCCCAGACTTGCCAATGCTGCCTCTTCTCCCTCCCTCCCCCAGACTTGCCAATGCTGCCTTTTCCCCGTACCTCCCCCCAGACTTGCCAATGCTGCCTCTTCCCCCTCCCTCCCTCAGACTTGCCAATGCTGCCTCTGCCTCCCCTCCCTCCCCCAGACTTGCCAATGCTGCCTCCCTCCCTCCCTCCCCCCCAGAGCATTTGCTCTGAAATAAACCTAGTCTTATATTCGAGCAAATAAGGTAAAAGCCAGTGAGAAAACAGCGCTACTGAAACAAGGATCAGCTCCTGCTCGAAAAAATGGGGTTTGAAAAATACATTTTTCTAATGGAAAGCTTTCTTTATAGCTTCATGCAGGTGCTAACAGTACTGGAATAATTATTTAAACGTACCAAGGTCAAAATGTGCATATTAGTCATTTCCTATGCTAATGGGCAAAGAGAAGAGTGTGTTAAATAAGCTGAAACTGCAAGAAGGAAGTCGTGCTCTACTGCACAGGAAAACATTCTTCTCACCCCATCAGCTTCTGATTCACGCCGGGGCCAAAACTATGGCCAGCTGCAAGAGTGACTTCTAAAGGTGCATCCACGTCTGGATTTTAATTGCTGCAATTATATATATAAAAATCTACTGAACGATAGTGCGATAAAACCATTGATAAATCGCATTTGACTGCGGTCACTGTAATTTCACAAGCTGATTTGGAATATTACACCTCATTTTGTTAAACACAGTAAAATCAATTCTATGCCTGAAAACTACATTCACTTTTAATGTTTTTAAAGGGTAGGTATCCAAGGGTTACAAATGTAAGTGTTAAAACTGTCAAACTGTTTTAGGATTGCAAAGTAAGAGTTGAATTATGGGAGCAACTTGCCACAACTGTGTCTAAAATCGCTCAAGTGCAACCAGAATATTTTGTGGCATAAAAGTTGTTACTATTTTGCAGTTTAAAGGGATAGTTCCTTTGCACATTATAGTTTTCTAAGATAAGTACTGTCTTATGTAAAATTGAAAAATCAGATCTGCCTCATCACTTTTTTTCTTCAACTGTTATCTCCCAAAGTTAATAGATTTACTGTTATTGCTACAGTAACAGTCCTGTCTATCTCTCCAAGGCCCCATTATTGGAAATCACTGAATTTCAACATTTTGATGAACTGCTTTTCAATGTAAAACTGCAGGAGTACTGTAAATTGTCCTATATATGTGGACACAAGTACTGGGACACCGCCCCCCCCCCCCTCCCCCTGATTATTCAATTCAGGTGTTTCAAGCAGACACGTTGGCACACATGTATGAAATCAAGCGCCTAGCCATGCAATCTGCATTTACAAACCTTTGTGAATAAAATGGGTCATTCTGGGGAGCTTAATGAATTCAAGTGTAGTACCATGCGTTCAGCATGCCACCATTGCAATAAGTCAGTTTGTGAAATATAGATATTCCACTGTCACCGGTAAGTGGTATTATTGGAAAGTGGAAATGTTGAGAAACAGTACGAAGCGGAAGAGTGGTGTCACCGAGCGTTTAGGCGCATGATGTGTAAAAGTCACCAATGCTTTGCTGATTCCATAGCTGAAAAGTTCCAAACTTCCACTGGCATTAATATCAGCACAAAAACTGTGCAGCGAGGGCTTCATGGAATGGGTTTCCATGTCCAAGCAGCTGCACGAAAGACTCACTTCACCAAGTACAATGGCAAGCGTCGAATCGAGTGGTGTAAACTGTAACATTTGGTGGAGGATGGATAATGGTATGGGGCTATTTTTCAGAGGTTGATGTAGGACCCTTACTTCCAGTGAAGGGAAATCCTTTGGACAATGCTATGCTTCCAACATTGTGGGCACAGTGTGGGGAAGGCCCTTTTCTATTCCAGCATTACTGTGCACAAAGTAAGATCCATAAATAGCTGGTTGAGTTTCATGTGGAAGAACTACAGAGAAATACTGGAACAGCGATTGCAAGCCAGGCCTTCTCTTCCAATATCAGTGCCTGATCTCACAAATGCTTTACTGGATGAATGGGCAAAAATTTCCCACAAAAACACTGCAGAATATTGTGTAGAACACTCCCAGTTGAAGCTGCTATAGCTGCAAAAAGGGTGGGGGGTGGTAGGGTTAGCAACTATATATTAATGTCTATGTATTTTGAATGCGATTTCATAAAAGTCCCTGTTAGTCAGGTATTCCAATGCTTTTTCACTTGTTCCCACAGAGACATTGCAGAATCTTGTGGAGAACCCTCCTAGGACAGTTGAAGCTGTTATTGCTGCAAAGGGGGGGGGGGGGGGGGGCAACTACATATAAATGTCTATGTATTTCAAATGTGATTTCACAAAAGTCCCTGTTGGTGTCAGATGGCCCGATACTTTTGTCCATGTAGTGCACCTTTAATCCTAATTCCTGCTGCCATATTTGTGCTACTATACTCGATATAGCCAATTTCGGACCAATTTTCGGTGGATTCAGTTTGAGGAAATAGCTGAATTTGGGACAAATCAAGTCCTTAAGTTAAGTACTAGAGAACTGAAATAAAAATGATAAAAAAAAAATATTTTCAGTTGAAAAAAATGGACTGTAATTATTTGGCCACTATAATACTCAATGGGGCCAGGGCAAGTGGATCATTTTTTTAGTGGTCCGGGACATTTGGCCAGCTCCTGAAGCAAGGTTATTATTGGGGTGGGGGAGGGGGGGGGGTGTCAAGGATACTTGACCTGGCCACCATGTATGTAACAAGTACAGTCTTAACAAACTTGACAAATAAATACATAGTACAAGTTCACAATGATGTACATATTTGCTAATATATTTTTTTCATTTTACAATCAACTTAACTTGATAAATGTATCTTTTGTAAACTATGATCTTTTTCTCTGTGCAAAAAATATTTTCCAAGTCTTTTCTGAAGTTCCATGAGAGGGTTCTATAGAGATGCAAAATGGATACTCACTAAACATTTGCATGAAGTCACTCATATCACCTTTGAAATTCTTTCACTCATTGAATCACTGCTGCAAAAAAAACAGGCAGAACCCCAGTCTTAATGATCTAGACTCTGCACGAACATAGATTTGATTTTTTTTTTACTTTGCTACATTCAAATGAACTCTCCTCTTGCAATGTAAACAACAATAGCGGGATGACTAGAGCACAATACTTTAAAAGAGATGCCTAATGATTTAGCGCATGCTTCTGTATGCAACAACAAAAAAGGCTAGATGATATCAGGTGCATCAATGTTTGATTGATGCATGGAGTTTCTCTTTAATATCTAAGGTTAAGGTATTCAGTTTAAATTATTAAGAAATACTGAAGGTTCAGTAGGAATAACAATAAAAACATGCAATTTACAGGCCAACTTCCTAGCTGAGATTTTATTCCACGTTAACAGACATATGAAAGCTACAAGTATATTTAACAGTATAGCTATCACTCAGCTCCTACAGAACTAATAACGCCACTGGACACTGACCTCAGCTAGATTCCCCAATTTCATCCTTGTTGCAGGAATACTGCTGATAAAATTAGGCTTTGTTTCCTAGTAAATAAGCTAAACTTGGATGGGGCTCCCTGAGCTACCAAATTACATGTATCCACAACAATTTTGCACAGAGTAGAGGTAATTTCTAGCTACGACTCCTAACATTTTTACAAACTACTCACGAAGACAAAGAAAAAAAATATTCACACAAATGTGATTCCTTCTGCTAGAGACAGCTTTATTGAAGAGAAATAATACATCACCGACAGAGGTAGGAGAAGTCGACAAGTCTGTGACAGAGAAAAAAAAATCACCAGCCAAATGACTTTATGGAAGGGAAAGAGAGCCAGGATAGTTATAATTTAATAGTTTATTCTTGCTATTAATTCTTTCAAATAAATTTGAAATATTACCTTATAAAATGTTGTTTTATGTTTGCTATAGTATATACAGAAAAAGCTAATCTCTAAAATAACAATGTCAACTGGCTTCATATTCAGCTGCATGTTTAGTATATAAAAAATAAGGCCACTCGAGAGTATTTGGTGTTAGGTAATCCATATTTTTTTCTATGGTCAAACGTCAAGCTCATTTCATGTGCAATTTGCATACCCACCAGCATGCCTCATCAACACTGGACTCCTGGGAGTGTGGCTATTGCAAACAAGCACTGGTATAAATACAGAGTGCCGTGCATTTAGTCCAGTGTGTCAAACTGATACAGTACAGAAATTAAAACATAAGAAATATATACTCCAATTCTATGGCAACTTGGTTCTTGAGGCGTATGAAGATATACACGTGTAAAACACTAAAATATAGTGCAAGCACTTACTTGCGGGTGAGCAGACCAGCTTCTCACCAAACGATGAGACCCTACCATGGTCAGTACCACCAAATGCTGTGGATCAGAATTGTAAAGAGACAGAAGGAACAGAGTTTAGAAAGGTATAACACACCTTAATATACAAAATATAATCTGTGTCTTAAGATATATGAATATTTGTGGTCATGGCATAAGCCGTAGTATAATTGACATATGACAAAACATAGAATGGAAATGTCAGTTGTGGTGTGCCGGAACTGACGAGGAAGTAGGCCTGAAAAAAGAGGGCCTACCTTATAAGATGTTTATAAAAGTGGTGTGGTGGGTGGGACAATTCGCCAGACCCAACAGGTAACGAGGGAAGGGTTGATGCCCCTTTAAGAAGGGGAACCAAGCCCCTCCCACAACTTCAGGCCATGCCTTCCATATAAGAAAAGAAAGGACTGATGATCTACCTGCCGGTAACACTTCCAATTGCCCGTACCCTAAACACAG
Source organism: Pelodytes ibericus (assembly GCA_036172795.1). NCBI lineage: Eukaryota > Metazoa > Chordata > Amphibia > Anura > Pelodytidae > Pelodytes > Pelodytes ibericus. Next base: position 28,669,592 of record CM069867.1, on the reverse strand, counting down.
ACACTGCATGACTCTTCTTATGAGACTCTTGGAGGAATCCTCTTCTTGGTTGGGCATAATGCCCCAACCAATGTTTTTCACCTTATAGGTTCCTCAGGGGCTTAAGTACCCCTGCCCCTCCAACGATCCTTTTATATGACATTGAACAGGTGGAACTAACTATATTAAAATACTTTGAATTTAAAAGGTGTCACAGGGATGTAAAGAGAATCATTTTGTAAGCATTGGCACCTACTGTTTGAAGATAAAGATTTACAGAATATTTTACCAAGTCTCCTGCATATAATTTATAGATGAGCCCATAGTAAAGGGAATAACTTGTCCCAAATAACCACTAAACATTTTTTTTAAACAGGGGGAAGTGCTTTTTCAGAGGTGGGAGTTATTTACTGTGCATGAGTACAAATAGAAAGAAGAAGAAACCAATTTGATTACCTTTAAAACTAAAACCATGATACATAGACCACTGCACGTACGTATTGGCAAACATGTCAGGAATATTAGTAAGGGGCATGGGAAACATCAGCCCACTTTAAAAGTCACCATAATTGTAACCCCATGGATTTGTCCTTTGTCGGCATTTGCGTGTTCCTTAAAAACTGGAGAAGGGGGATTTTATTAGGAGAATAGGTCAGGAGGAAATGAGATGAGTATATACATTTAAAATTCTACACTCATTTGGACTCAATCTGGATTTGTTTCATTTTTTATAGAGGCTGTTTATTAACTATTTATGGATGTTTTATGGGATACTGTATTTTCCCTTTTTTTTCTCCAGTTAGGTTCCTCCTCCTGGAGGCTTCTTTTTATCCAAGCATATTATTCATATGTTTATTTATATGACCAAATGTGGGTTCTGATAAGATTGATTGTACCAACAGTTCTACACACCAGATTCTGTTGGTACTGGCAGTGACAGTGGTCCCTTGTGGTGTCTCTTTGTGATTGGTTCAGTGAGCAGTCGCTCTGCTCACTTGTAAGTAAGTGTTATACCAGTGAGTGGGCATATATATATATATATATATATATATATATATATATATATATACATACACTATATTTATATCATTATGTTTATTTACATATGTACATCATCAAACACCACAAGTACCAAGTTTCTATAACATTTGAGTATATATTTCTTATGTTTTTATTTCTGCACTTCATCAGTTTGACACTGAGGTGTACTGAAAGTGCGGCACTCTACTGCTGCAAACTAATACTTTTATTTCACTTGTGAATCACTTTGAATCACTCTTCCACAGTTTTTTAAATGAGCATTGATAATCCACTAGGGTGACCATATTTAATTTCTGCCATTCTGAGTCCCGTATTTCACAAATGAGATTACACACAGTTCTATATTATATACATATTTGTATACCCGGCCTACACCGGGTGCGAGGAGGGTTCTGTCTTGCCTGAAGCGTCTGCACAGTGCTCTCTCGCTGTCTCACTCACATTTCTAATGAAAATTCCACTGCACATATTTATATGACATTATCATATCGCCTCTAAGATGGCGTTTTTCTAGCATAAAAAAATGCAACTTTTTTAGTCTCAGTTCATAATTTTGTAGCCCTCCTTTGCACTTTCTAGTTTTATAATATATTTTTTAAAGACTGGTGCTCAGAATTGTACCACATATTCAAGGTGAGATCTTACTAATGACTTTCAAAGAGATAAGATTATATCCTTCTCCCCGTTTTATACATGACAATATCTTATTTGCCCTTGCAGATGCTGACTGGCATTGAGCACTGTTGCCAAGTGTCATGAAATGGATTTGAAGATCCACTGTGACGGGGGTTCTTGGAGGGGCCTGGCAGCCAGAAGACTCCCTGTAGACTATGGACCCTGTCTGTAAATATATTAGTTTGAGGGTACACACTTTGAGGGCGCCAGTGGACCCCTGTTTTCAACTGGACTTCAAATACAGGCTCATTCAGGATGTGAGCCAAGATGTGTACTTTAGGATTTAAGCCTTTGTCCCATTCAATGTGTTTTCCCCAGGTTAAGATTGTATCCTATCCTGTAAACCCCTGTAATTATGTCACCTTAGCCATTGTCTTCATGTCAGTCATTCAGTGTCCTGTTGTACAGTGATGTCATTTAGCAAGTTACTTTAATTGAGTGCACTCTGTATGTATCTGATACCATTGTATCCTGAAAGGTGTGAGGCATTGATTATATTGTGTTGATTATGTGTCTTACTGTGTGTATTGTAATTAGGTTTACTCATGGTCATTTCTATCTGGATTACTAATGTCTGTGATGTCATGTTTATGTGTATATAAGTCTGTGCTGTTGCACAAATAAAGAGAGTTGTTCTTCTTGCTGTACCTAACTGCTAGATGTCCTGCCTATTTGGGTACAAAGAGCAAGGGTCCAGGAAAGACTTGCTGGGTGAATGCTGAGCTGTAATCGGGGGGCTAGGAGGTGATTCCCTACAACGGGCAGAGGGTCTACTACGTCGGGTAGACGGTCCGTTACACCAAGTCTGTTGTATACAAAATCCTTTTTATTAGTTGTTTTTCCCAGGGAGAGACCATTTAAGGTATATGTTGCCTTAGTATTATTTTTTCCATAATGCATAACTTTACATTTGTCTATATTGAAATTTATTTGCCACTTGTTTGCCCAGTACCCCCTTTGTCTAAAACTTCATGCAAAGAAGAAACATCAAGGATAGTCTGTATTACCTTACCTAATTGTGTGTCATCAGCAAAACACTGAGACATGGCTCTCTAAACATCTTGGGAGATCGTTAATAAACTAGAACTAAGGGAAAAATTGATGAGATTGCAAAAAATGCAATTTAGATAAACATGTATGCAATTTGTAATGTACTACCTAAAGTCATAAATCACTTGAAAAAACAGCTGGAAGACCTATAGATGGCGTGTAGATTCTATGGAAGGCATGTGGATTCTATAGATGGCGTGTGGATTCTATTTCTAGACTAAGTATTCCGCCCATCCCAGGACGATAGAAAACATTTCTGTTAAGGATTCAACCATTCTGGTTGACAATGGATGTAGTTAATATATATACCTCTATTCCACATTGATCATATTAATGCCATGTCCAATGTGGCTATACATTTAATATATAAAAGAAATTATTGGGCATTTTTGATGGAACTATTAAAAATAGTTTGAGTGGACAACTATTTTAGGTCTGACATTGTTTTTTATTTACCGATCCATGGAACGGCAATGGGCTCCAACATGGCTCCCACATATGCAAACGTTTATCTGAATATGAAGAACAATGTATTTAGAAAAATGAAAACTTTCAGAGATAAATAAAAAATTGGTATTGCTACATGTTTGCAGTGTGGGAGGGCCCATTGGAGGCCATACAGGATTTTTTATGGGAGATTAATTCCAGCTCTACGTTACACGTCTATGCTACATTTAAAATGGAATTCAATTATGCAAAATGTCAGCTTTAATATGCATTAATTATGTTTTTCTCAGGCTAAGATGATCCTTAAATGAAATAGCCATAAATAAGTTTTCTTATAAAGAATATTACTATCACTTTTGGAAAGACAACCTGGCTATAAGACACCAGGGTTTTGTCTGTAAATAAAAGCAGAGGAAAAATGAATCACTAGCTATAGTGGAAATACTTAAAAATAAAAAATAAAATACCAGCTATTGCTGGACTTAACATTGGGCATATGCCAATTTTATCAACTAGGTTGCAGCCAGGGTCAAACTGGACTACCGGGATACCAGGAAAAATTCTGGTAGGCTGCAAGCCCTGGGGATACTGAGGTATGTGTCTGCATTAAGCAATGTGGCGGCTGCCACCTTTTTAAAGTATTTTGGCTGTGGTCACTTTAAGAATATAACTGTGGCTCTGTTGCCACCACTGGATATGTCATATCCGGCACCTTTTCCCCCCTGCACGGTATGTGCAGGATTCTGGTGCAAGTCCTGTGGTGCAATCTCAGTACTGGGCTGAGTACTGGGGCAAGTCCTGTGACTGTGATCTAAGTGCTTGGGTGGGTGATGGGGCAAGTCCTGTGAGTGAAAAATCATTGCTGAGGCAAGTCCTGTGAGTGAAGTCTAAGTGCTAGGGAAAGTCCTGTGAGTGTACTCTGAGTACTGGATTAAGTCCCGAGAGTGCAATCTGCATGCTGGGGTAAGTCCTGTGAGTGCAATCTGGATGCTGGGGTAAGTCCTGTGAGTGCAATCTGGATGCTGCGGTAAGTCCTGTGAGCAATCTGGATGCTGGGGTAAGTCCTGTGAGTGCAATCTGGATGCTGCGGTAAGTCCTGTGAGCAATCTGGATGCTGGGGTAAGTCCTGTGAGTGCAATCTGGTTGTTGGAGTAAGTCAATATATCCTCCCAATATGTACACAAAGATATAAATCACACACCGCCCATGCATAGAGCAATTCATATAACCTGGAGCCTATAAATTGCCCTGTATATGAGGTATATATATATACTCAGTCCAGCTATGGTGGCAACCCTACCCAAGCCTCAAGAGAAGTGCCAGTCACCTACTTCATGCTGATGAGTTTACATTCCCAGGGATCTTCCTTCATCTGACCCAAGATTCTAAACATGTCCATTGCCTTGATAGAGCTATACGAGCAAAGAGGGCTCAAAAAGGGGCTTTATTTTTATTCTTTCATTCAGACATTTTTATTTCAAATGACTATATTTAATTCAATCTTTCGATGAAACAGAACTTATTTTTTGCCAACAGTTGCTCTTTAAGAACCGAACAGATGTCCATGAGTAAATGTCCAGCTCTCCACCTCTGTCATTGGTTATGTTTGAAAGGCTGATTTGAACAGTGTGTATATTTTCCAAGAGGTATAGAGAGGATATGGAGGCATAAAGGTGATCATTGTTGACATTATTTGCATATACCCACCCAAATTCACTTAAGGTGCTGATAGCACAGTGAGTATCAGTACGTGGGAAAACCATGTCTTTAGACTTGTCTGGTATTTGTCGGATGTGCAGTGTTTTGTCCACACTGCCGGGCATACGTTGATTAAATCTCCTGTTTATTACATCACCTGGGGATTGATACATAAATGGAATTTCATTTAGGTGTAATTTGCATATTACCCCACAAGGTGATGTCATTAGCAGGCGATACCACAGACAAATGCAATTTTGCTAACACCATTTATAGATCATTTTTAGCATTTGTGTTAAAGTTACAGTATAAGTCATATTTAGGTTGACAGTTATTCAAACAATGCATGTGGAAATTTATATTGCAAAAGCCAATTATTTGTTTGACGTAGTAAATTATTATTTTTAAATACCGTTGGAAAAACCCAAGATGTTCTGCCCATAATAAATGTGGTAAATCTGAACAGGAACACATCATAAGATCAGGCACACACTAACAAGGGTCTCCGACAGAGAACTCGGCTTGTTCCTAAATCTCCCCTGTGTGAATAAGTGCTTTGATTTGATCTTCAGCCCTAAGAGCTTTCATGCTTTCCCTGGCATCAGCGCATGCAAGAACGAACAACACAAAAAAATAAAATGAAAGGAAATGAAAGAGTTAAGCAAGCATCCTTCTCATGCTATCTCTCTGCTGAGCATCCTCCAGCCGGAGAATAAAGAAAACAGAATCAAGAGCCAAGAACTGAACAGACCAAATTTATAGTGCGGCAGAACGCTGTTAATATTCTAGTGATGTCTGGATCTTCCTGGCTGAGCTATCATCAAGGGACAAGCTGCTATTCTGGCACTATGAACGCTCTTCAAACTCTAGCGTAGCCTTCATATCAACCTGCCAGGTTGGCACCCCCTGCTTACTGTTTCTCAGAAGGTATTCATCACTGTCCTTATCGCTTCCAAACATCTGACATGCTGAGAAGGGTATTATTCTTTTTAAAGGTGCAGAGCTTGATGGAAAAATGCTTTCTTTCCTCTTAGGCACACAAGCGTTTCTTTTTGTTAAGATGGGGAGCAGAAACAGAGCACTTTATTTAATTCATAGCTTTGCAACACAGTATGCAGTTGTCCACACGAAATGAAGAGAATCATGGGAATTTAACAGGTATAAGTTAGTATTATTAACACATACAGTGACAGCTTGGTATGCAATTTACATCACTACCATATTATCATGCAATAGAACCAAGTATGATATCTAGTAATCTACTTTAATACATCTATCCCATAATTGTAGTTGCCAAGGGCAGCTGTAAAGCTGTATAGTAAACAATAACATGCAAATTTCACTGCAGAAAACATGCTCAACATGCAATGCAGTATGAAGTCGCCATCATTTTTACACACATATACAAGTCAATACATTCGTTATTATTTTATATAGAAAGGATCACATTATATGGGAATTACAGTCATTACTTATGTGTAGTCCTCTGCTAAAGGAAGGGTACAGGACTCTCTCGCACCTGGTCTGGTTTAAGTCGGTGCTACATCTTAGCTCCAGCAACATTGCAGTTCACCTTTCAACACAAATTACTACCCAAGAAAAAATAAAAATCAGACTAGTCCTACGAACATAGGACTGACTATTATGCTAAGAATGTAGTTATGGTATATTGAAAGTATAGACATCATAATTAGAAATTATTTAATGAAAGTGATGTACTTAATTGAGGGCTCTTTGTTTAGAATATTGGGTCAAATCTTCCTTCATATACACAATGATAGAACTATACAGAGCAAAACAAAGTCAATAAGGATTCATGCAGAGGGTTAGAGGGTCACTATCATATGTGGGGCTCTCCAAATTTTGACCCATATCAGATTATTTCCTTTAAAATCAGGCCATTCATGGATCACCAAAATGTTCCAGAATTGGCCAATATGATCGAATTTGGTGCCAACATTTCGGAGTGGTATCATGTGGTGATGTTAGCTGTGGTCAGAGGGCCATGTGGCAATGGGGTTTCTATTCACACCACTGCATCGCACTAAAGGTACTCATTTATATATTTATATCCACAATGGACAATGGTGGATTGACAATGGGTGTTTTCATTCACTCTGTGGACACGAAATGGTACATATGGCATGTTGGCCAGAGGGTACATATAGCTGGTATAAAATTTATTTTTAAACGTTTATTACCATGGTAATTGCTTAATATATGCCATAACAGCATTTTTTAATACAAAATACATGATTTGAACCTTTTTAAAAATATACTATGATGGCATAAATGGTGAAAATACCATGTCAATCAACCAGTCATGTTATAAAACACACTTATCCCATATGCCCCTTAGCAACTCCAAATAAAAATTAGGGAATTGCCACGTATACAAACGTATATATCTATAGACATATATTATTAACACTGCCAAACCAGCTCTTGTGGTATAACAATGACAGTGATATCATGCCAGCTATAGGTTGGCATCACATCACCGGTTATAGTTCATTGTCTACAGCTGCAGCAGAGCAGACGAGCCATGTTCCTGCTTCTCGGAGTAGTTCACAAGGGAGAGAAGTAGTGTATGACACTTTGACTTTTTCTTTGTATCTTTTATTTATTGCATATATTTGTCTAGTTTTGAACACTACAATTTCAATACAAGTTATTACAGGATAATCAGGCAAAGACATAGCATTACTAAGGCTAATTTCATACTGCATGCATGAACCACTGTTCACGACCTGCTTTTTCTGTGATTGCCTTAAGCATCTGCGCAAACCAAGCATACAATGTCTATGATGTGTTAATATACCTTTTTATATTACCTATCTTCCTCAATGGAATATTCAGTGCTAGCGTCTTTATAACCAGATAATGTTTATGATGAGAATTACCTTAGTTCAAAGGGGTTTCAGTCTGAAGCAGGAAAGTCTGTAATGATTTCCTTTCAAGTTACTTTATCTGCCTGTGCCTCTGGCCACAAAAGCTAGATTGCAATAGACTCAGCATACCTGGGGAATAAAAATAGTATGTAAACACACAATATGTTTGAACAAAGACACTGGGGTATACTAAACAGAACTGTGGTTAACCGACAAGGGAGCTGCACAAATCAGGCCAAAAGCAGGTGAAATGGAGAATGTTTCCAACTCAGTTAATTTGAGCTGGTTTTTGCTCTCTCAGATTGCAGTTTACAGAATAAACCCCGTTAAAATGGGAGTAACGATAAAAAGAAAACATGTTTAATAAACAAGTGTGTTTTATAAAATGATTTTTGAAATAGATTCCTATATGTGATACGTTTACAGCAGAAGTTTCTTCTGTTTGGTGAACTTGATTTGACAGTTCAGACAACTATGCTGTGTGGAGAAAGTCTATTGATATGGCGTGTTGCTCTCTCAGTGACCTCTCCTTGTATCACACATCACCTCTTAACTGGGAATACATTCTGCAAGGATCATGGTATTTTATTACATGATATTCTATTATATCGGAGATAATATATTGTTATGAAGAATACATAGGACTAATGAATAGAATTCTTCAATTTCACCCAAGCTAGGTGACAAGATGGCAGAAATTGCATGTGCAGCAGTTGCTGCCAAATAGGAAAATAACTGAACAATGTGTGTATTTTTGGTTTTCATTTTAAAAATGGCACAGCTTGTTTATTATTTTAATTTATTTCAGACAATTATGGCAGGGCAATTGTCCTTTCTACAGTCAAGAACTAGATACCCCTACTAGGCTTGGCAACCAGCTGTTATTTTAGCAGTAGGCTGGTGAAAAAATTGGCTTAATACCAATGTTAAGTAACATTAATGTCGATATTTTATTTGACAAAAGGGCATAGAAGTATACCATAGAAGTAGGAGAGTATGCTACTATCTGTTATTGTCCTAAAACAGGGGTCTCCCACTTGCAGCTACTTTCAGGCTGAAATATAGAAATCTATTTACCGAATTTTCCGGCGTATAAGACGACTGGGCGTATAAGACGACCCCCAACTTTTGAGAAGATTTTCATGGGTTAAAAAATTGTCTTATACACCGGAAAATACGGCGGATAATATCTATATTTTAACTTTTGAGGTTAAAATATAGAGTTTGGGACCCTCCTCACCCCCTTCCCCAATCCCCAGTACTTACCTACTTTCTGCTCTGTCTCCCGCTGTTAAGCCGGTCCGTGGCTGTGAGGGAAGGGTTGTGCTCTCCCCTCCAGCCGCGCAGTTTTAATAAAAGTTAAAAATTTTTACGACCCCCGACTTTTGAGAAGATTTTCTTGGGTTAAAAAGTCGTCTTATACACCGGAATATACGGTAGTAGTTTTTTTGTTTACATTTGTAGAAGTGTTAAAGTGTTTTCATGTAAAAGTTAGGAAATGTGTTCATAATTTTTTATGATTTTTTTAAAAGTAAATCGTGTGATATGATGAAAATAATGATAACCTAAAGAAATACTTTTTTTGGTGATAAAAACAGTATATATGTGAAGTGAAAGTAAATGAGAAATAGGAAAATTATAGCTAAACACAAATATCACAGAAGTGTATTGTATATTCCAGATTGACCAAAAGTGTTCTAAAAGTCCAGTCACTAAGGGGTTAAGGACCCAATGTTTTTATTTTATTTGCTGATCACAAACTCACATATCAAGTAAAAGTAACCACAACCACAACCACACAAGATTAATATACCGCTGGAAGCAGTTCAGTGTGAATTATCTAAAAGAATTACACACGCAGGCTGTAATTCTAGCCAACATGAATAGAATGCACTGTCATTTCTACATTACAATATGGAAGATGCTGTCATCAGAACAGTTTGATATACGGATATTTTTTCTGTGTTTGGTTTTCTTTGTGAGTCAGTATTGAAGATTTATTGTTGTAACTCCAAACGCAGCAGGTTCATGTGAAAAATCCCCATAGTGTGCTGACATGTTTTATTTTGATCTACATAATTATCACTGCAGCTATTATTTTTGCTCAAAACATGTAAACTCTACACTGATTTAAGTCTCTACTAATTCAAAAAGATATTAAATGCCGCCAATTTCAATCAAAAAAAGCATGTTTGTTTCTGTACTGATATATATTTTTATAATGTATCGTTTATTTTTTATCATTAGTTGAATATAGTTTGTGTTGTGTGCTTATGTATGTGTCGTAAGAGCCTAACTTTAAAAGGAACGCTACACTTTTTCCTTTATTCCTTGGATGATGCAAGGATTAAAAAATAGTGTCCCCCTGTGTTTATAGATACACACAGGTTTACTCTCGAAACACTGTCAGCATGCACACAGCCAATCAGAGAAGGGGCTCATCCGCACTTGTCTGACTGAGGTCTGTATGGAGCAGGTGTCTGCTAGTGCTGTGCTGACCCCATGTTAAAATAAGGATCTTGTTTGCACTATCATAGAGAGACAGTCGCCAACAGTCCCAGGGAAGCATGGAAGCTGCTGGTCAGAGAATAAATTGGCATGTACTATCAAACTTTTTTTTTTTCCAACCTAAAATACTATGTTATATATATATCTATATATACACATACATTTGTAAAGTGCCTCTGTAATGTCATGCAGACAGTAAGAAAGGAAAGATGCACTTTTCAAGAGCCCTGTTTGCCAAGGCGAACAGACGCCAACCAGTATTGGAGTTCTTTGATGCAGTGGTGGGCTAAGCAGAATATGGCTATGTAGGACTAAATCTCCATTTTTTTAATGTAGGATTTAAGAGAGTTTAGCAATTTTTGGTTGTGTGCTGAGATTACTATATATTGTGGATATGTAATAACGTTTTCTAAGAAATAGGCACCTTAGAAAAAATATAACTCACTTAGGTTTTATGTAAAATGTAAATGACAATTCAACAAAGCTTATAGCTTAGTACATTTTATTACCTTGACCTTTCCATAAAGAATATGATTTGGACAAAACTAAGAACATAGAGTAAATTTATTCTTTGTAATGCAACTTACAAAAGGTGTTTGATATTCTGAACAAAATGCTGCGAATTTTTTAAATCCAAATATCTAATATGTAAGTATTTGCACAAAAGGTTTCAACACATACTTATACTATATATTTTATAGTACCTAAAAATACTCATGCAGTATAAAGAAGTGGACTTTTAAATGTTTTAAACTATTCAGGATGACACTCTTAAGGTTTACAGCAAAAAGAATCAACTATCCTTCCTTCTGGTTTTCAGTACTCCATCCAGTTCTGTGTGCTTGCACATGCAGCAAGAGCACCTGCGAGCATTGAATCCACATTGCCTGTAGCACCTTGAAAAAATTGGTATGCAATAACATTTGGTATTGATTTCTGGATCATTAAAAAATTAATCTGGATCATTAAAAGCAGGCACGTCCTGCCAGCAACTCCGTTTCCGACATAGGTGGAACAAGTGGTTTTCACGATCAACAACATTTCTTCTCCAGGGATAGCGCGATTGCTCCATGATGTGTAGTACAGGTACCATATTGGATATTTCTATTGCTGTTTCTAGACTGCCCCTAGAGGCAGTTACCAACATTGCATTACAAAAACCCACCCCAAATACCTAGGGTTATGGTTAGTATAAGGGATAGCGTTTTGGTTACATTGTCAAAAGGTCACTGTAGGAGAAAATGGCGTCACAAACTGGGTAGAGTACGGAGGATAGGAACCGCAATGCAATGACCTGGTAGCTACTGCAACAGGTTTGGAAACAGAACAGTGTCTATTCACCTGAATGGTATTATACCCTATGGTTGAGCCTCAGGCAAATGACCACCCAGGACTTGATACACTGACTGTAACCGCACACTGAAGCAGAGATACGCAGGGAATACTGGACGAGAAGGATAGTCAGCAGGCCGGGTCATACACGAAACAGGAACAAAGTACAAGGTAGGAATTAAGGAGGCAAGGTCACTAGACAGGCAAAATGGTCGAGGCAGGAAGAAAACAGCGGAGTCAAAATCAAGCAGGAGTCAGAACCACAAAATCAATAAATAATAATCAAACGCTAGATCTAGATACAAGGAACTATCTCAAACAAGTTTGAGTAGCAACTCAAGGATTATATACCCAACAAGGAAGTAAAACCGTCCCCCACATGATTCCAAAATAAGGTATAAGTATAGCCCTTTAAGGCTATACTAATCTTCTGTGTGGAGGGATACTGCGCATGCGCGCAGTCTCTGGCTGCTGCACGTTCGTTGGCAGACAGGGGAAGCTGCAGGGAGTGGAGCCTCCATCGCCTGCCTGCCTTACTTACTGATGCGCCGGCGGCGGAAGTACGGACCACCTTGCGGCGGCAGGTAAGTATTTTCTTTACAAATGGCTAGGGAACAAAAAACTGCTTTCATTTATTACCCTGTAATGTGCAAAAAAAACAACAGAAAAACATCTAACATGGCATATTTCGAAACTCAGGACAAAATTTAGAAACTACCGGTATTTAGACTGGATCTTTTTTTACCATTTGTAATTGTGTAAAATATGATGAATTATTTTTTTTTTCATCATATTTTATGATTTTTCTGAATTAACTATGATATTAAAATAATGACATCTCTTTTTATGGTGATAAAAACAATATATCATTTGTGTGGGTACAGTAAATGAGAAAGAAGACAACTACAGCTAAACACAAGCAATGCATAAATGTTAAAACAGCCCGTTTCAAGGGAAATGAGGGTAAAAAAAATCATGTCACTAAGGGGTTAATGGCTCAGTATTAAATTGTTTTTAATGTTCATCATGGCGCCATGGTTGCACAAGCAAACGCTTATTTATCTAAGGGTGCATTTAACCGGAAGATAAATTTAGAGACATTTACCTATCACTAAGTCCAGCAAGTGCAGACCAAACGCTTTAGGTCTTGCAGACATTTTTCCCTAGCAACTTATGCGTGAAGCATTTTTATGTGAATGGAAAAAAAAAAGATGAAGACTGTTAGTTTCTACATAGGTAGTGTGACAAGGATGCAAGAATCTGGATTATTTAGACTTTAAGTCTCCAGTTTGCCAGGGGACTTGTATCCAGTGCACCTCATAAACTTGTTTCTTTGCAGCTATCCATTTAGTGTATATTTAGAACACACTGATGTTTCTTGTCTTACTTAAGTGTTTGCGCCTTGTTTATTTTTGTGTTGTAATGTGTCAGCATACCCTGATATTTTATTTGGGGGCAGAGTTTAAGCCACCTTACTCACCAGTCTTTTACTGATACACACAGTGTTTCACACAATGCTGCACAGATCCCGTAACCTACTGCTTCTTTCTGCGTCCCAGGATTACAAACGCTTTGTGAAGTATTGTGTTCACTCCCGGTATATTATCAACTGTCACCGGGTCTAACGCTAAACTCTTGTAGACAGCTCAAAATGCACCAAACCAAAGTGGAATCCTCTAAGTCACCATTTCAGTGAAGATGGAATTAGCCACTAAATATGGAAGAGAATCCAAATAAAAACCGATGAAGTTATAGAAATGCACATTTTTGCAACAAAATATACTTTTTTGAAGGTTGAAAACTACACACAGCGAAAAACTGACATAAACACAGTACAAGTTTTAAGATAGCCACATTCCAATGGAATGTGTAATTACAACTCAAGCTGTACAATCAGGGAGGAAATCAAAATGTTTTCAGGTAGTTTGATAAAAATAGAGCATTAATTAAGGAATTGTCCAAATGTTACCATCAGGTCACTGGGACCATAACCAGAAACACCAGCCAGAAAATTAGATATTTTGGAATAGGATCACCACACGTGTCAACACAGATGGAATAAAGGGCAGATCAATATCTGTTGTCAAGAAATGCTAGGAAACATTACAACACTCATACATCCCTAGCAACATTATACATTACTTTTCACACATAACAAATACATCTTTAGTTCACATCATACATCTGTCACCCAAGTGACTAGACTTGTTTGTCCAGCACATCCCACAGATGCTCGATTGGATTGAGATCTGAGGAATTTGGAGCCCATGTCAACACCTAGAACTCGTTGTGTTCTTCAAACCATTCATGAGCCCTTTTTGCTCTGTGGCAGGGCGCATTATCCTGCTGAAAGATGTCAATGGCATGAGAGAATACTATTTCCATGAAAGGGTGTACATTGTCTGCAACAATGCTTAGGTAGACGGTGCGTGTCAAAGTAACACATGAATGGCAGGACCCAAGGTTTCCCAGCAGAAAATTACCCGTGATCATAATGTTATGGCTGATTATGAGTCTTTGTATGAGGAACAGTCTATGTTTTAACCTCATGTTCCTATTGCCTACCCCACTGATGCTCAAGTCGTTTTCAGACTTAGCTAACAAGTGGCCTTAGTCACTGAATGGGTTTTGGACAAGATATCAATTGCCTTTTCCCCCATATGTAAAGGACAAAATGTATCAGCTAAGACCTGCTCTATCTTTGAATAAAGAAACACTCCATGTGTTAATTACCAATTTGCTCGCACAGTGAGAGACCCTCATTTTTACATGTCATAAATAATTAATTATGATATATGTATGTAGTAAGGATGGCATCCAAGCTGTTTTTTTGATAATTAATGAGTGAATGGATGTTTCCTGATGTGTATGTGTGTGTATGTATATATATATATATATATATATATACACATACGTATTTTGTATATGAAAGATCCATCCACTCTTAATTACCAAAATAACAGCCTGGATCCTTACTACCTACAGGTATCCAATTAATTATTTATTACAAAGTAAATAGGATCCTACTTTGTCATAAATAAAAAGGAAAGCTTGCATTTTCTCTGGGAATTAATATCCAGGAATTATGTTTTTGATAAAGTCGCTAACCCCCATTTACCATTCATAAAGCTCTACTCTCAATTATTCCCACAACATAGAACTGCTCAACAGGCAGACACGAAAGGCTGTCTACACCCGAAATGTGACATATTTTTTCATTCCTGTTAACTAGTAACTATTTCCATACTCTGATCTAATAAGGATCAAGCTTGTTTCGTGGTGTTCCACGCTAAATTGGAGGCTTTGATCCTTTCTTCCAATTATAAAAAAAAATACTATCTGGTTATATTTCAGCCATATCCTCTCTTCACACATGAGATCAATTTGTTACGTGTAAATAAACACAGCATAGCTTTTGGTTTCTTTTGGTTTCTTTTCTTTTTCACACTAAGAATTTTGTTTATTTTCATTATATACCTACCTGTTTGGGAGACGTTTTACTCTTTTGTTATTTACTTTCAAGTAAAGGAAAGTTTTTATTCTTGAAATAACATATTTAATTGGCTTTCTTAATGGTGTGTTTTTTTGTTGCGGTAAATTTACCTTAACATCATATCCTAGAAGTCTTCTGTACATTAGACACTTCAATCCCTGTTCTCCCGCAGCCTCCCCTATATGCATATACTTTCTAATGACTTGTTCATTAACAGAACAGTACAGAGGACAAGAGGTCACCTGCTAAGACTTGAAGAAAGGAGATTTAGTCTATGACAGCCGAAGGGATATTTTACAGTAAGGGCAATTAAGATATGGAATTCACTGCCTGAAGAAGTGGTTCCACCAAATACGTAAGACGCCTTTAAAAGTGTCCTGGATACTTTTTTAATGAGCAGGAGCATAGTGGGCTATGCATGTTAGTATAGGCATTCATATTTACTTTGTGCTAGTTGATCCAAGGAGAAATCTGCCATTTGGAGTCAAGAAGGATTTTTTACCCCCCACTGAAGGCAGAATTAGAAATTGCTGAAGGAGTTTTTATTTTCTTTCTACTGGATCAACAGCGGTCAACATGGGATGAGAAAAGGGTTGGACTTGATGGATGCAAGTCTTTTTTCAAACTAAACTACTATGTAACTATATACTTATATATATTTATTTTTTTTATTTATGAAATGTCTTATCTGGAAAAACACACTGACACTTAATACTGTCCTAATTTTAAATATGCCAAATGTATTTTGTGTATTACTAATGGATGTAGCAGACCACCTAAACCTACAGAACCTCTTGTACAATCCTTAGATCGCTTGCATGTTTAAAGTGGCAGTTACAGGTAGCTTACTTTTTGTATGTTTGACATGTGTTTAATACATGGGAAATGCAAATTTTTTTTAACATTAAAGCAATTCAGCCCCACATGATATATATATATATATATATATATATATATATATATATATATATATATATATATATATATATATATATATATATAATTTTAGTTGTTTTCTGGTGCTGGCTCTGTGTGACCTGCGCCAGTGATGACAATATAAAGTCCCGAGGCGATCCTTGAGGCTGTGCAGGAAATGTAGACAAACAATGGTAATTTGGATCTTGTCTGCCCTTATGGATGGGAGCAATCTGATATGCTAATGGAGAGGTGTCAGGCCTAAGGTTCCCCACTTACCTTGCCCAGGGGGTCTTGCAGGTAACGTGACGGTCTATGCGCGTGGCCGCCTCACAGATGGTGCTGCTTGATTGGTGGAGTGACAGTGAGTAGAGAAGGAGGTGGAATCTTCACCACTCCCCCTCTCGATTCTCTCTATGTGATGGGGGCGGATCTCAGGTGCACCTCTGAACCTTTGTAGCCTGTCTCAACCTTAGAAACATAGAAACATAGAAACATAGAATGTGTCGGCAGATAAGAACCATTCGGTCCATCTAGTCTGCCCAACCTTCTGGACCATTATATCACCATTCTTTGTACTTTCCCTCCTGTTGTGAAGCCAATAAAGGATTGTGACCAATTTCAAGTATATTCTGCTCCCTGCTCTCCACTCCCCCCTCTCCAGCTCTACAGGAGATTTCCTCTGTAATGGTGCAAGCGAGCAGAAAATAGTGATTCCTCCCCCGAGTAGGTCACATCCTATAGAGCTGGCTATTTCAGATTTTGTCCATTCTCACTGATAGGGCTCTCACTTCTTTTTTTTCTCCGTAAGCTATAAGGGAACAATCAGCAGTCGGACCCTGCTCGCTGCACCTAGAGGAATACTAGGCATACCACACTGACAAGGTCAATGAAGGCTGAAACATATGTCTGTGGTTGCTGTGTTTCTAATGCAGAGTAGACCTGCCAGGCAATTTGGATCTGTACTTATTGGTGGGACCAGTCTGATATGCTAATGGCGAGGTTTCCTCTGTAATGGTGCAAGTGAGCAAAAAACAGAGTAGGTTCCATCCCATAAAGCTGGCTATCCCACTTCGTTGTCTGTCTCTTGTGCAGCAAATGTAGCAAATGAGAAGGGAGCGCAGGGATAGGAAAACCTATCCCTGCTCCCCAGCAGTACATGTGATATCTCCTACACAGAATTGGGAGTACAGAAGATCCCAACACATAATCCTACTGGTCACCAATGAACCACCCATCAACCACCGAGCTGTAGTGTACCATGAGCTACCACAAATAGCGGGTTAGCTATATACTGATAGGATGCAAGATACTTCAAAATGTGTGGTTAACTAACTGTATATGCTGCAAATGGTTTTACTCTGTTGTTTACAGTCATAATTTGTTTAGGGCACATGTAGCATTTGGTCTAACATCTGGTGGAATTGTGACTACATTTCCCATGTTCATGTAAAATGTAGAATGAGGTCATGGGCAGCACAAACATAAATACATCACTGTACTGGAAGGTGCACATAGTGTAGGTTAATAAATGTTGTTTTTTTTATTTTATAATTCTCTGCCATGCTTTCCATAACAAAGTGCAAGGGCTTTCCATTTCCCTACGGGTAGCTGACAATTGCAAGATTTGTTGGTAGCCAACTTTTTGGACAGCGCTCCCTTGTTGCTGCCAGGTGTCCCTCTCTTGAGATACTCTGCCTCCACTGCTTCTTCTTTACATGTCTCTTCTGAGTCCTACTTCTCTTAGAACTTGTTCCACTTTAGTATTTAGTATTTCTGTTTCTCCTTAAACTGGCTACTTTCTTTTAAAAGATGTGAGATCTAGTTCATAGGTTTTACACCTATAATGATTGTTTTTATCCATTGCTGTCGGATGTCCAGGATTTGATCAACGGGGAACACTTTTCCATGTAAACAACACCTATGCTATAGCAAAACAGTTTTCTTTCTATATTTCTATATTTTAGGCTAGTCTTGTTACAGTCTTACAATTAAGTGTGATATCCTCTTTTACAATATATGTAGGTTTTGTTATCCATCACTTGAACGTTATACCATTTTAAATTATACATTTGTTCTGTAAATATGAAGATGTATCTGTTTTTCAAATCTTAAAAGGCTATTGTATAATGTATATTATCTTGTTTGTAATATGCTCAGACAGCCTTGACAAAGGCAATTTGTGCCGAAACATTGGGTTGAATCCTGCATTTACAGCCCCATTGTTGATACCTTTTTTTGTATTGGTAGCCTGTGTCATATTACTCTGGTATTTTGAGTTTGTTTTTGGTTCACATCCTAGTGTGAATAGTATATGTTTCATATGCTCTATTGGATCTTTACTTGCTCTGCTTCATAACACTACATTTGTGACATGTAATCTGTATTTATATCTGTGTGCTCCTCCTGTACTACTGTAATATGTTTATGCCAATAAAAGAATAATTAGTACCTACAGACAGATCTGTAGTCCATTAGTACAGGCCCTTGTATCCTTTGCTACCCAAATATGTAGGTGTTTTTGATATCCTTTGCATGTGCCAAAGTATAAAGCAAACATCTTAATTTGCTCCAGCATGGTTTGCGTCAGCACAATATATTTTGTTTTTAAAAACAAGTGCAGAAGAGAGTGTAAAATAGTGCGGATTGTATTTACTATACATTTAAAACCTCTGTAATGCTGTATGAGCAGGGTTATAAAGTGGCCTGATTTTCTATTTCTTTAACATATTGTAGCTGATACTGGCAAAAGTAGCTTACAATCACATAACAGAATAATTCAGTAGAAGCATTTGTATACCAAATATTACCTGGATACCAATAGATGGTTTATTATTTCCTTGGCTAATAATTGTATTGCAAGTTTAAAAACAATATTCCTGTGTATTTTATTATTTAAAGTGTCAGTGAATGCCAGAGTTAGAGTTATTATACATACAGTACAGTGTCACATATAATTCCACATTTTATGAAACACTAAATTTCAAATGTGTAGTGATATATTAGGGGTTGAAGGCCCTGCTTTTATTGGGTTGGTGGAAACAGAAGGTGTGGAGACAGCAAATATGTTCAAGCCATATGTTCATAATTTGATTTAGATATATTGATGATTTTGTTTGCATTTTAAGAGATGTCATAAAATAATTCAACACCTTTTCTGGTTATAAAGAAACTATCAAGACTCACAAGACAGCTACTGTTTTTTTTCTTCTTTTTTTAACACTCAGACTCTGCCACACATTTCAATTATAAATTGTATGCTCGGTTTACGTGTGTTGCGGATCATCCTTGTGTCCTTATCCAAACTCTACAATCATTTGTTATATATTATATAAATCAAAACAAAAGAAACAACATTAGTACCAGATCCGGAACGGAGAGTATAAATTATCTCGTATGTATTCGGATTTAAAGAGAGGTGCAACAATTACACATATTTAGCGCATTCATATTTACCAAACAAGAAAGAAAAGGAAAGAGAAAAAGAAACAAAAAAAAAAGGGAGAAGAAAACAGACATATCACCCAGGGAGGGTGCCGGTCCGGAACCAGGACCGGGGTGAGCAACTGGTCTAAAGTCCACAGCGAGAGTAGAGGATAGTGACATTCACAGTTATTAAGTCTCAGGGTTAGCTTTAAGGTACTGAATCCAGGGGGCCCATATATCAAGAAACTTGGGGGAAGTTCTCCCAACAGGGTTAATCAAGGCCTCTGCATCCATTTGTAGATTGATTTGCGATTTTATAACTTCCCAAGAGGGAACTTCTGGCAATCTCCAACATCTCGCGAGTGAGAGTTTGCAGGCTAAAAAAATGTGGATCGCCAGAGATCTGTTTGATTGTTTCGGGAAGTTTAAGTCCAGGTGGAGGAGAAAGGCCTGAGGGGTCAAAATATACTGGGATTGCATTATAGCGCCTAGAGTGTGGGAAATCCTATCCTTAAGGGGTCTGAGTGAACTGCATCCCCACCACACATGGGAGTGTGTCCCCTCTGCAGCCCCGCATCGCCAACACAGATTAGAATTGGCTGGGTGAATTTTGGAAAGCCTCTGGGGGACCCAATACCAGCGCAGAGCTACTTTAAAAAATAGCCTGATTAGATTCAGTCCCCCAACTGCCCTCTTCGTAACCGAAACAACATCGGACCACTGATCGGTAGGGAATCGGATATTTAACTCTGCCTCCCACGAGTTGAGAGCATTAGGTCTAATGCAGTCTGACACTGTGTCTACCAAGTCAATAAGTTTAGAAATATTCTTACATTTATTCAGTGATTCAATAAAAACTTCTAGATCCGTTGGGTCAGACAGGTCCCTGTTAGCCATATATGACTTTATCCTATAATAATTCAGGAATTCGTGGTCAGGTAGTGTATATTTCTTTTTCAGGTCCTCAAAGGAGAGTACATGGCTAGACTAAAGCAAACTTGGTACTATTCCAATGCCAGGCCTAGTAAGACACTGACAAGGAAATTAAAATTTAAAAATCAGCAGGCTAGGATTAATAAAATCATTTATGAAGGCAAAACTTGTTTATCCCCATCTCACATTAGCAAGGCCTTTGCAGCGTATTACAGCAAATTGTATAACTTACCAACTCCCATAAGATCGGACCTAGAAATATGGACCTTTTTAGATAGTCTTTCTCTCCCGAAACTTTCTCCCGAAAAATTACAAACTATAACACAACCTATAACGGAAGCCGAAGTAAAAACAATATTAGATACCATTAAAAAAGGGAAAAGCCCCGGGCCCTGATGGTTTCCCGGTAAGCTTTTACCATATCTTACAGCCAATTATTTCTCCTCTTTTAACGCGAGTTTATGCCGAAGTTGCAACACGTAGTGGATTTATCTCTGAAATGCTAGAGGCCTCAATCTCTCCAATCCTTAAAGAGGGCAAGGCCCATATGGCTATTTCCAACTACAGACCCATTTCCTTGATAAACTTGGATATCAAAATCTTATCAAAGATTCTTGCTGAGAGACTGAACCGTGTTATTTCGGATCTCATCCACCTGGATCAGACTGGATTCATCACGGGAAGGTCAGGCGCGGACAATGTAAGACACATTCTTAATTTAATCCATAGGGTCAAAACATGCAAAATTCCATCAGTCTTTATGGCTCTTGACGCCGAAAAGGCTTTCGACCGCGTCAGCTGGCCCTTCTTGGCGCATTCCCTGGAGGCCTTTGGTATTACGGGCCTGTTCAAAACCTATACTATGGCCCTCTATTCCACCCCTAGGGCTAAGATCACCGGTCCCTTCCTGAATTCAGATTATTTTCGGATCAGTAATGGGACCAGACAGGGCTGCCCATTGGCCCCCCTCTTATATGCGCTGAGTATGGAACCCCTGGCGGCCCTAATTAGACAGTCTCCTGAGATTAAGGGGATAGAAATGAACAAGCCGGATTATAAGATAGCTTTATATGCCGACGATGTCATCCTCTCTCTGACCTCCCCTGAGACATCAGTTTCCGGTCTTATTACTGTAATTAATCAGTTTAGTACCTACTCTAATTATAAAATTAACATTTCCAAAACCCAAACTTTGGCATTTTTTCTCTCTCCTTTTCAAATAGCACAGTTATACAAAACTGTTCACATTGATTGGCATAACACTGTCCTATACTACCTAGGGATAAAAATTAAACAAGATTTAAGGCAAACGCTACTATTTAACTATGAAGGCCTCACTCAGCAAATTAGAGATTTACTTTTTCGCTGGAGAGGCCTGGAGATGTCCTGGCTGGGCCGCCTGCAAATTTTAAAAACATATGTCCTTCTGAAAATTCCCATTTGTTTGGGAATCAAGGACCCCAAGAATCGCAAAGGCAATACTACAACAGAATAGTAAAAGAGGTGGCCTGGGTTTTCCAGACCTATTTAAATTAGCCGATGTTTGTATGTTCTCCCATTTTTTGGCCTGGCGGCATGCCAACACATCCTCCACAATTTGGTTTCAAATCGAGACCGGCGACCTGAATGGACAAAATCCTATGTACTTTTATTGGTTGGAGGAGGTTTCCCTGAAAAAAAGTTCTTTTCCTAATCCAATCATAAAAGAGATAATTAAAGCAATGATTAAATTCAAACATAAATTCTCAAAACCTCATGGTATGACCCTTCGGGCGCCGTTTACATTTCTTTCTCAGGTTGTGGAGAATCTTAACCTGACTGGATGGTCAAGTAGGGGCATTCTTAAGTTGGGTGATATTTTCCAAGGACCCTAAGACAGCTACTGTTTTATCCTGTCAAGTTAATCACAACTGTGCTCTGTAGGATTTATTCAATAACCCTTTCCCATCTACAGGAGAAAAAAGAGTTAATGGAGAGTGGGAAGAAGGAAATAGTTAAAGAAGGGTTTGGAGGGGAAAGAGTTAAAAGTGAGATGGGGAGGGGAAAGAGTTAAAGTAAAGTGCGGAAGTAGCAAAAATCTAAAGGAGGGTGTGGATGGGGGAAGATTCAAGTGGGTGTGAAGGTGGAAATAGCTAATGGAGGGTGTGGCAGGGGAAAGAATAAATGAATCCTGTAGAGGGGCAATGAATTAAATTAAAAAGTGGAGAGGGAAAGAGTTAAAAGAGTGTGTGGAGGGGGAAAGGGTTAATTGAGGGTGGGGAGGAGAAAAGATGTAATGGAGAGTGTGGAGAGGGAAAGAGTTACTGGAGGGTGTGGAGGAGGATAGAGTTAATGGATGGTGTTGCTGAGGTAAGAGTTATTGGAGGGTATGGAGGTAGGGAGAGTTAATGGAGGTTGTTGGTTAAGAAAGAGTTACTGGAGGGTGTGGAGGAGGATAGAGTTAATGCATGGTGTTGTGGAGGAAAGAGTTATTGGAGGTTATGGAGGTAGGAAGAGTTAATGGAGGTTGTTGGTTAAGAAAGTGTTAATGGAGGGCTGTGGAGCATTAAAGAATTAAACTAAATTGTGGAGAGGGAAATAGTTAAAGGACAGTTGCCTTGAAAAGTGACATCCAGACACTGACTGAAGTAAGCAATAAGGCTTAAATTAGTTGCACTCAATAGGGGCTATTCATTAAGCCTCCATCCCAGGCCATTTAACTAATGAGCAAACTGGGCACTTGCCCAGGGTCCAATGGTTAAGGGGGTCCCCGCTGGCCACGGGAGTGTCACCAGTGGTGCCAGCATCCCCTCGCAGCTGGATGTGGCTGCTGGAAAAAAAAAGTTTAAAAAAAAATTGTTGCCCCTTGATATAACAGTACGACTGGGGAATGAAGCGGTCAGGGGGTGAGTACTGGGGAAGGGGGAGGAGAGTGGCATATTATTGGGAAAACTGTCTGTCGCTTAATAATGGCAAAATAACACTGGCACAATAATGGGCAAGCTGTGGCATATTTTAATATGAAAACTGACTGTTGCACATATTAATGAAAAAGTAATTGTGGCATGTTAATTGGAACCTGACAGTGGCTTATTTTAATTGGCAAAGGGGTGCCTTGGCATGTTCTGTGGGGCTAAATAACATGTACTATGTGGGAAAGTGACACTGTGGCTTGTCCTGCAGGGGCAGTTCTGTGGGATAAAGTGACACTGTGGTATGTTCTGTGGGACAAATTGACACTGGCATCCCAAATTGTGTGGGTGCAATATGAGTGCAAGCCAAGTGCTGTGGGTGCAGTATAGGTGCATGGCAAGTGCTGTGGATACTGCATGGTGCTGTAAAGTCCTGTAGGTGCAATGTGGGTGCATAAAAAGGAATAAAAACAATACAATTTGTATTACATATACAAATAGTTGAATGTGATATTAAAATAGTTGCATATATTATTAAAAAGTTTACATTTACATACAGTTTTTTACAATGCAACTTTGGAAAAATTGCGTTGCGGGGGGCCCACTGCTAAAGACTTTGCCCATGGCCCACACAGGTCGTAAAGCGGCCCTGCCCCATCAAGCCTAACATCAGGATGTTTGCTACGCAAAGAACTATGAGGATAATCTGGTGCATTGCAAAGTGCCCTGGGGTCAATAATGAAGAGAGGAAGAAGAACTGGAGTGAAAAGGATGCTTTTGAGGGTTTAGGTTATAATAAGGGTCAACTTATATTCACTCAAATATGGTAAATCTATTTCAGAATATTTGTTCACAAGTGTAACCAATAAATCTGCGGATCTTACACAACTTGTCTCCAACTCTTTTGCGCCCAGACGTCTTGAATTTTTCCAGTGTTTGTAACATTCCTCTTTCTCATTTACTGTACCCAATCAAATTATATACTGTTTTTTTCAGGATAAGAAGGGCTTTATTTAACCCCTTCCCGACCTTATGACGAGTTAACTCGTCATAAGAGCCGCAGCGTTAGCGACCTTATGACGAGTTAACTCGTCATGCAGTCTAGCCGGCGGTGCGCTCCGTGGGCACCGCCAGCTAGTCTGCAACGGGTCCAGGACTAAGCCTCGCACCCGAGGCAAAGCTCCTGGACCCGATCGGTCAGTTTCCGGGCATGTGATCGCGGTGATTTAGTCATCACCGCGATAACATGCAAATTAGATGGCAAAGTCAGTGTGTTCACACACTGACTTTGCCTCTAATTCACTCCCTGTGCTTCACATTCTTATAGTGAAGCACAGAGAGTGACCTGTAAGTAAAAATAAATTAATTACATACACATAGGTAAAAAAAACAAAAATTAACCCTTTCATTGCTGATCACAGTTTTTAACTGTGATCAGTTTCCTTCTACTTTATGGCCCTCATTTATTTATTTTTTTAACAGATTTTTTTATTTTTACAATTTATAAAGTTTTTTTGAATAAATAAAGGTAATTTTAATATATTTATTTAATAAAATTTAACCCCTGCATGCCTGTTGCATGATTTTTACTGATCTGACATCGCACTCTTCAGAGTTTTTTTCTGTCTT
Source organism: Pelodytes ibericus (assembly GCA_036172795.1). Lineage (NCBI taxonomy): Eukaryota > Metazoa > Chordata > Amphibia > Anura > Pelodytidae > Pelodytes > Pelodytes ibericus. Next base: position 28,644,684 of record CM069867.1, on the reverse strand, counting down.
TTTTGTTATGGGGGGTTTGGGAACCAATATTTTTCTTTTTTATTAGTTGGTTAATTAGGGGGGATAAGTGGGTTAGTGTTGCACTAGTTATGTAGCTTATTATTGGGAAAATAATGGGGAAAAACTTTTTTTTCCTCAAAAATTTCCTCTTTTATATGTATTTTTTAATACTAAAATGTAAATAATTTTTATGTATAGGGTATCAAAAGAAAGCTCTAAATGTCCTCTAAAAAACAACATATAACTTGTATGGGTACGTTAAATGAGAGAGAGGAAATTTATGTTTCAAAAACCGCGTATTAAAAATTGAAAAACGCTCTGGTCCTTGGCCCAGGAAAATCCCTGGTCCTTAAAGGGTTAAATACCATTATTTTGATCATCTCATATAATTTACCATAATAAAAATATGAAAAAAACAAAATGCTTTTTCTAAATTTTACATGAAAAATCTTTTACACATATACAAATGCTGATAAAAAAAATCCAAAATATTTGTCCTGAGTTTAGAAATACCCCATGTTTATAAGATTTTTTGTTGTTTTTTGCACGTTATAGGGCAAAATCTGCAAATAGTGTATTGCTCTTTCCTATTTTCTCCTATAGGTACATTTTAACCCTAAACCTAATGCTAACCTTATATCTAATGGTCAGTTTACAGGTCGCTATGGCGTCACTTCGGGGATACCTGAACGGCCCAATTTTTGGGACCATTTGTGTCACCAACACGCTCCCAATACTGGTGAAATTCAGGGCTCTGATATTAGCTCAGAAAATTTGAGCTACCTTAATAAGCCCCATGAACTGTCCCTACTCTTGGTTTCTCACTGAGCTGCAATGGTTATATGTAAGAGAGAAACCAAATCAGGCGATTTACAGATATTTTAGTCAGCACATAGAGGGATTTGGATTATCTTATTTAGCCTTTGGTCTAACTTGACTCTGTACGTATAAGTTTTCCAACAAGTTATAAAGATGTACTGTTTAGTGAATAGACTAGTGATATATTTTGTATGCTCTCAATCAGTATTACTGCCGAGACACAGCTTTCATTCCCACATATTCAAAGAAGACTACCCCACTGATTCAATTTACAAGCTTAAAAAGAAAGAACTGAAAGTGAGGAATATAAAAACTCTGAAAGACTTCAAGGCATGTCCCACAGATTTACTGCTTCAAGATAAAATACAAAAGTGAAATAATATTTCTATGTCACTACGCAGAAAGATTGCAGTAAAAAAGATTTTGTTAAATTTAAAGAAACCAATTTCGAGTTTATAAAAGGGAATGCTATTAAACACGCACTAATAAAATACAACAAACAGTGTCTGCACAACCTGCGATATTCTTTAATTCAACGCATGAACTGGAATTCATTCATAAGGAATATTATATTTTCAAAAAACATATAACATAACATAACACAGGATTGCTAAAGGAGAGACAGGCAGGCAAAAACAAAGGTAATTGTTTGTACCTGATTTGTTTAGCATTTTTAGTCAGCTGTGTGGATTCTTAAGACATCCTAATTTGCCTAGTAATTATAAAGCCACTATCTTGATGAGAGTAAAATAATAATGCACAAGAGGAATACAAATAGTCATCCTGGGTGTAAAGAGACTAAACTGTTTCATAATCCAATTACTGCAGTTATCACTCTGGTGTACCCTGGTACATATGTGAGTGAATTAAGCCACTATTTAAATTATAACATCATTAGTATCACAATACACGTTTTATTTCTTCCACTGTTCTATGAACAAAATGGGTCACCGTCTCGTTCCATCATTGGTCTGCCCAGTGAAAGTCTCTTTCCGTCATTGGTCTGCCCAGTGAAAGTCTCTTTCCGTCATTGGTCTGCCCAGTGAACATCTCCTTCCATGATTGGTCTGCCCAGTAAACGGCTCTTTCCATGATTGGTCTGCCCAGTAAACGGCTCTTTCCTTCTTTGGTCTGCCCAGTGAAAGTCTCTTTCTATCATTGGTCTGCCTAGTGAACGTCTCTTTCCATCATTGGTCTGCCCAGTGAACGTCTCCTTCCATGATTGGTCTGCCCAGTGAATGTCTCTTTCCATCATTGGTCTGCCCAGTGAACGTCTCTTTCCATGATTGGTCTGCCCAGTGAACGTCTCCTTCCATGATTGGTCTGCCCAGTGAACGTCTCTTTCCATCATTGGTCTGCCCAGTGAACGTCTCTTTCCATCATTGGTCTGCCCAGTGAATGTCTCTTTCCATCATTGGTCTGCCCAGTGAACGTCTCTTTCCTCATTGGTCTGCCCAGTGAATGCCTCTTTCCATCATTGGTTTGCCCAGTGAATGCATCTTTCCATGACTGGTCTGCCAAGTGAATGTCTCTTTCCATCATTGGTCTGCCCAGTGAACGTCTCTTTCCATGACTGGTCTGCCAAGTGAATGTCTCTTTCCATCATTGGTCTGCCCAGTAAATGTCTCTTTCCATTATTGGTCTGCCCAATGAATGTCTCTTTCCATCATTGGTCTGCCCAGTGAATGTCTCTTTCCATCATTGGTCTGCCCAGTAAATGTCTCTTTCCATGATTGGTCTGCCCAGTGAACGTCTCCTTCCATGATTGGTCTGCCCAGTGAACGTCTCTTTCCATCATTGGTCTGCCCAGTGAACGTCTCTTTCCATCATTGGTCTGCCCAGTGAACGTCTCCTTCCATGATTGGTCTGCCCAGTGAACGTCTCTTTCCATATTGGTCTGCCCAGTGAACATCTCTTTCCATCATTGGTCTGCCCAGTGAACGCCTCTTTCCATCATTGGTCTGCCCAGTGAACGCATCTTTCCATGATCGGTCTGCCCAGTGAATGCCTCTTTCCATCATTGGTCTGCCCAGTGAACGTCTCTTTCCATCATTGGTCTGCCCAGTGAAACATAGAAACATAGAATGTGTCGGCAGATAAGAACCATTCGGTCCATCTAGTCTGCCCAATTTTTTTTTTTTTTTGAGTACTTTTATTAGTCCCCCGTTCCCGGTCTTATAGCTAGGATAGCCCTGTGTCTATCCCACGCATGCTTAAAATCCTTGACTGTGTTTACCTCTACCACTTCTGCTGGCAGGCTATTCCATACATCCACTACCCTCTCAGTAAAGTAATACTTCCTGATATTACTTTTAAATCGTTGCCCCTCTAATTTAAGACTATGTCCTCTAGTTGTGGTAGTTTTTCTTCTTTTAAATATACTCTCTTCCTTTACTGTGTTGATTCCCTTTATGTATTTAAATGTTTCTATCATATCACCCTGTTACGTCTTTCCTCCAAGCTATACATGTTAAGATGCTTTAACCTTTCCTGGTAAGTTTTATCCTTCAACCCATGAACCAGTTTAGTAGCCCTTCTCTGAACTCTCTCCAAAGTATCAATATCCTTCTGGAGATACGGTCTCCAGTACTGCTTACAATACTCCAAGTGAGGTCTCACCAGTGCTCACCAGTGAACGTCTCTTTCCATCATTGGTCTTCCCAGTGAATGTCTCTTTCCATCATTGGTCTGCCCAGTGAATGTCTCTTTCCATCATTGGTCTGCCCAGTGAACGTCTCTTTCCTCATTGGTCTGCCCAGTGAACGTCTCTTTCCTCATTGGTCTGCCCAGTGAACGCCTCTTTCCATCATTGGTCTGCCCAGTGAACGCATCTTTCCATGATCGGTCTGCCCAGTGAATGCCTCTTTCCATCATTGGTCTGCCCAGTGAACGTCTCTTTCCATCTTTGGTCTGCCCAGTGAATGTCTCTTTCCATCATTGGTCTGCCCAGTGAACGTCTCTTTCCATCATTGGTCTGCCCAGTGAACGTCTCTTTCCATCATTGGTCTGCCCAGTGAATGTCTCTTTCCATCATTGGTCTGCCCAGTGAATGCCTCTTTCCATCATTGGTCTGCCAAGTGAACACCTCTTTCCATCATTGGTCTGCCCAGTGAACGTCTCTTTCCATCATTGGTTTGCCATGTGAACGTATCTTTCCATGATTGGTCTACCCAGAAAGTCAGAATAAAGAAATTTGTACAAGTTGCATTGTACACTTTCCCACATTCTTTTTTTAATTGTAACGGTTTTGTCACCTGTTTCCTGTTCAATGGGATGTTTGGCAAAGTGTCCTAGGAGACATCTTTTTTAGAAACTGCAATAAATGCTACATTTTATTGTGACTCTTGCCAGTGACTTTTATATTTGAGGCACCGTTGTAGTAAGGTTCCCCCAATGTTTTGTCTTGCACCTTTTAAAAGATCATAAGTGTGCTAAAGTATAAATATTGTTTTGTGCTATTCCTCTCTCACCCCTGATAGAGCTGCACAAAGCACATAGAACTCAACAGTGTAGTCTATTTGTATCCATTTATTAAAGTTCATACAATCGTTCAGGTAAAAAATAAGGCAAAATAATCAACCTATATATTATTTTATATTCTCTGCATTAAAGGATAAACACAGAAACAATCCGAACAGAATAATAGCAACAAATAGACTACCGAGAGACCTCTGGCATGCCCAGGATAATGTCATCATAACAAATTGCTCTGTAAAATTAAAAAATAATTGATTTATTTTAGTCTGGTCCAACCTGCAATTGCTTGAAAGCATTGCGGCTGTCATTAAAGAGACAGAAAAACAAACCCAATATCGAGAGGTTGGCCGGAGGTGTCCTCTGCCCCTGTATTTATATTATATAGACAGAGATGTGAGCCACTGTGTAACCTAGTCAAAAACCACTTCTTACAGGTTTTACCTTCTAAAAAAATGACAATAGAGTTATTTATAAGCAAGGCGCTATCTACATGTGCACCCAGGTCTGTGTCATGTGCGCTGATCTGGCACTTCTAGCTTGCTCCAGAGATGACGCAATCATTGTATAAATGATCAGGTGTTTTTTTCGGCACCTGGTTACGGATGGAGGACCTCCACTAAACACTGCTGCTGGAGGTTTTACTCCCACATATTAAAGTGCTGCAATGTAGAAAAAGGACACAATCACTGTTACACATATCAGATTGCAACTGAACCTTTTTTAATTTCCGTTACTTTAAAATGTGGGATTTTTTTTTTATACATAACCCCTATTCTTCAAACAATCTCTCTATATGAGACAGCAATGCTGTGAACACCTCCCACCATGTTACCCCAGCAACATGGGACCCTGTGGGCATGGCTTGGTAGGCAGAGGACAAGCACTACAGAGAATATGCAGCCAATGTGCTGCAATGCATGTGCAAGACTGTGTGTATGCCAGAGAATGTCAGGACAGCGGGGATGAAGTTTTTTTTTACACTTCCAGACACTTTTGTGTGCATGAGCATTTATACATAACACTTATATTTCAAAATTAAAAATGCATGTAATGTCTGTTAACCCCTTTGTGTCAGTGAATGCTCTGATGGTGCTGCTCTACTGCCTCGCTGTCGAGGCATTAGATAGCACCGAAATTTTGAATCTGGGGCAGCATGCTCCTCCAAGATGTCTGCTGCCCTCTTGTGGGTAGAGCGTCAGAAGTGAAAAACAATTCACTTGCGTCGCTCTTATGCTGTTGCTTGACAGCACCTAGAGGCAGTCAGCAACATTGCAATAAAAAAAGACTTAATTAGCTAAAATATAGGGTTAGAATAGTTGTTAGGGTTACAATTAAATTAGGGTTAGAATAAGGGATTACAATTAAATTAAAATTAGAATATATTAAGGAGTAACATAAGGGTTAAAGTTGGGGTTAAATTTAGGGTTAGGGTTAAATTTAGGGTTTTGGATGTGGTCAAAAGATCACTGTAAGACAAAAATAAAACACTATCTTTTTTTTCCCTATAACTTGCAAAAAACTGCATAAAAACATGGAAACAAGCATATTTCTGAACTCCAGAAAAAATGTAGAATTTAGATGGGGTCATTTTTAATGATTGTATTTGTGTAAACTTCTTCATCGGCAGCCAGGAACATCCAAGCAGGGACCCGATCAGGGTCTCTATAGACCCTATCGGTCCCTGCCGAGATCCCGAAGTTTGGGTACGCTAGGATGCCAGAAATGTAACGGATGCTCAGTTTGAGTGTTCGCTACATTTCCAATGTCAGATTGAGTTAATTCAAAGCGGTCTCATCTGACACTGGGGATCCTGCTGCAAGTCCCTGCAGTGGGATCCTCAGCACTGCTCACTGCGGGGAGCTGCAATGAGCAGTTTAATATAGGACATTCTATGCCGTCCTATTAGCCTTTAGGCAGTAAAAAGTAGAGTCTGCATTGAACGTCCTACAAGCGCGAAGGGGTTAACAGATGCAAAAGTTATGTGTCTTTAACAAAATGCGTGCTAGGTTTATATCCGGATCTGCCTCACAGCAAGAGACTTGCCTATCCTCTTATCTATCAGGATCTGATGGGTGCTGACCATTTTTACATATAATCAGTTTGTGGAACTTAGTATGGTAGAAATGAGGGCCTGTCACTGTGATATCGGTGAGTGGCAGGGAGGTATACTATTAGCCTGCCTGTCTCACAAGTGGAAAGCGATTCTATATTTATAAAATAAAAATAAATTACGGTAGATTGTGCACCCTATGGGCTTAATATATTAATGTTTGCATCCAAGATGGGACTCAAGAAACACCTTTGTGCATATTGTAATTCACATCACAAACTATATGTGTTGCCTTTATGTTCATGCTTTGTTATTAATGTGCAATTGATTTCTCTTGCTCCTGACAATTGAAGGGAACAGTAACAATTTCTGTTAAATGGCTAGAAATCATAATTAATCCACAGCTTATATCATTAGCTGTGAAATGCCAAGGAGCACCTAGAAACTGACGTATCAAAGCCTTGCTGAATATAGGAACTCACTGACCTATCAGAGGAAAATTAGAGTTTTTCCCTGGTCAGTTCTGACCTATGTCAATAACTTTAGATATGTCTTGACCCTTGATGGTCTTCTCAATAAAGGAAGAATTGTAGGGAAATGGAATGGGAATTTCAAAACTTTAGGCCAATGCAATTGAATGAAAGAATGTTTCCAACTCGCTTACTTTGGCCTTAAGTTTGAAATTACTGTCTAAATTCCCTGCAATTCTCACTTTATTAAATAGAACCGTTAGCATTATGTAAACTGCATAGGATTAAGCAGACTTTGTAGCACTACACCTACATTGGATTTTTGCATTGTATAGGCAGAAATGTGCATAAACACATGGGCCCTGTTGGGAGTTCTGTAAAAATCCGCAATCGCTGTTTGTTATGTAGAACGGTGATTGCGTATTGCGAAACTTTGCAGTGCAGGAGAAGGACCTGGGTTTGGCGGGGATTCCTTGACACAAATTAGGTGCTTTATATATTAGCGCACACACCGCTGACACCATTATTTGGCGCAATCTGCATGTGTAACATGTTAATACATAGCCCCATAGTGCTTTAGTCATGAAAGAAGCAAGTCCGAAGTAGCCCAGTTGGAAAAATTATCCAATTCCGCTATACTTCAAGTTCCGTTATTTTGGCTGTAAATAGACTGTATCACCTAAGCATTGTTTTACAGTCCATGTAGAGAAGAAAAAATGACTAAAAATTATCTTACACTGTGTTAGCAAAATTGCAAGCAAATGCCTAAAATACTAGAAAAATTAGTTTTTTTATGTGTCTGTGGAGTCTCATGTTTATGACATCACCTGTGATGTCCACAAATGATACCAGAACTAAGTTACAGTGTCAAAGGACGACGCTATAGATGTTCAGCACTTCCTCTGTAAAAATTGTATTACCTGGTCAGTTTATCATGGAGCACCAAGTCTAATCACCCAACTTCTTGCCCCGCCGATCTAGAATGTTTGGGAGGTCAAGTGTCAGCACTACAGCATATGAGCGGTAGCGCTGACACCAGGGCTGCCTTCAGAAATTGTTTGGCACCTTATAGAACAAATGGTCTGGGCCCCCACCTCTCTCACTCCATTTCTCCTGCACTCCTTTCATTGTTGTCTCCATATACTTTGCCAGAGCATCACCTTGCACACCCAGGATTTGCCTGGCAACCACATTACACACCCAGGACCCCGGCCAGCACCCACTTTACACAGCAAGCACCCACAAAACATGCCCCATCACCCACATTGCACATCAAGTACTTACCCCAGCCAGCACTCACAGTTTTTCTCTAGCTCCATGGTGTTCAGTGGTAGGCAATTGGATGTCTGTGTGCTGCCCACACACACAGACATTCTACCATGCTGTCTCTCACATTCCCCACTTGGTCTAAAGTCTGAAAGCCACCAGGTCATGGGACCCCCAATGCTCTGACCTCAGAACACACGCAAGGGCGTCTGTTTGCTTGGGCAGCTCACAGATATCAAGCTGCCTGCTTAACCACAGAGAGGCTGGTGAGGGCAAATATTTTGATCTCTCTTCTATGTTTTTTTTAAAGGGGCCCCTTGGACATGTCCCTGAAAGCATTGCCCATGTTCAGGCTGACCAGACTTTCTGGTTTTACCGGGCAGTCACAGTGTACCGAAAACCTTTTTTGGGACACAAAAATCTCCTGGTTTTTTGTGCTGGCTCTGTGGGGGGTAGTTGCTGCCTGACGCCTGGGATAGATGTATCCCGACAACATGCAGCCCCCAATTTTAGATTTTTGAAAATTAATAGTTTGTGCGGAGGTTGCACACTTTGATTGGGGGTTTCAGTCTGCCAGAACCCTGTGAAGCAGTGCCTTGTTCATTTCTTTGGGTAACTGCAGGCAGCATCAGTCTGTGTGTTAAAGACCTCAGACCTCAGTCAGTGCTGCCTTGCGCATCAGAAATACTGTGCTCTGAGTCATCACTAGTCACAAGGCAGCACTGACTGAAATCTGAGTGTGTTTAACACAAAGACGTGATGCTGCCCATGGCTCCCCAAGGCAAAAATGAAGAAGATAGAGAGGACAGGCATGCAGGGGAAAGACGAGAGAAATGGCAGACATGGGGGGGGGGGGAGAGACGGCAGACGTGGGCAGAAGAGGAGAGAGAGAAACGACAGATGTGGGTGGAATAGGAGAGAGAGAGTGAGACAGTAGATGTGGGTGGTTGAGGAGGAATGGCAGACATGGGGGGGTGAAAGATAGAGACTGCAGATGTGGGGGGCAGGAGAGAGACAGCAGATGTGGGAGGGAGAGGAGTAAGGACTGATTATTCTTCTCGGTCCGCCAACGTAATCTAGGTTGACGAGACCATGAACAAAATCCGCACTGATATCCTGGGTATTGTTGTAATCCTGACCAGGCGAGAAACTGTCAGAGTTACGAGTTCTTTTTTGTGTGTTCTAAGATACCTCAGGCAGCGCTCAAACTAGAGCTACAATTCTCAGGGTCATCTGGCCAGTTCCCATATCCAGATCCCATATTGCTGTGTATACCCCAGTTTCTGCTTCTCCAGGTAAAGCAGCATGTGTTGGGGACACATTTTGGCTGAGATCAGGTCTTCTATATAGAAGAATCCAATTGTTTTTGTATCAAACCATGCTTGTTATTGGTCAGCACTGGCTAGAAGTATACGATCGGTGGTATATCAGGGTATACAAGCAGATAATTCTTATTATTGGACAAGATAACGTAATATATATACACCTACTTGCACACTGTCTCTTCTGTCACCTTCCTTTTATATAAACCCATATCATACTACAGTAAAAGCCAAGGGATTCCTGCAAATAAACCTCACCTGGAACTCATTCCTCAACCATATTCCCTTCAGTGGTTTCTGAGAGTAGTGAGACATAAAATGTTTAGCTAGCTTTATCAGGTCTTTCCCAGCTATAAAGGGTAGAGTTAGATATAGAACTATCACGTGTAGTGTGATGGTGCAGTGAGCACCAACAGCTGTAGCACTAATCTGAATGTCAGGGTTACAAGTTTGATTGTGAGTAGGTCCAACTCACTTTCTTACAAGTATTTCAAGATGAGACTGGGTAAAATCAGACACAGCTGGTGAATGGATGCTTTTAGAGCATAATGAATGTGTTTATTCACTTTACAAATATAATTATTCATTTTACCAGCCTTGGAGCCTTGAAAGGATGAGGGGAACCAACTGAGACTCAAGCTTGAAACTCTGAGGCTTGAGCATGCTCTACAGCTGGGGGGTGGTATACAATGGTCTTTTATTAATGAATGGTCACATAGAAGCTAATGCTCATACAATGTAGACAAAAGACAATTTTATACCTTTCTTTTACAACATGCGAGGTGTGATGGCTCAGTTGGTTAAGAATTTTGCTATTGAGCATGTTTAAGCCTCAGGGCTGTTGGTTGGATTCCCAGTAGATCCCTCTCCTTCTACGTATATATAGTGATATAAGAGAGTGGGTAATAGAAAACTTTAGTGAACGTTTGGTTTTATCACATAATGAATGTCATTACTCTCTTAAAAACGACACATTTCCTCATTTTACCACCTTTGGAGCCATGTAATGATGAGGGGAATAAACTGAAAATCAAACATGCAACCCAGAAGCTTGAACATGCTCTACAGCCAGGATATCAACCAACTGAGCCATCAAACCTCACACGAGAGGGAATGGTGTAAAATAGTCTTTTAACATACAGTTATATGTGAAAGAGAGACTGGGTCAATCCTTTTATAAAAACCCATTTTTTACCATCTTGCAGAGTGTGAGGCCATATTAATCAGACAAAAAATGTCTTCTGTCTGATTACAGGATCACCTGGAGGGGTTAGCTTCTTCCCACAAGTAGGACATTCTATGCCATTCTAAAACACTGGGCTCATACGTCTGTAGGACAGCATAGAATGTCCATTGATGTGCAGCTGATTGCAGCCCCCTTTGAGTGATCTCAGTCTGGCAGAGTAGATGTAACCGACGCTCAAACTTGAATCGTGCTGTGCCCTAACCCGAAAGTTCTCGAGGGACGTTGTTAGTGCTCATTATATTCTATAATGGAATTTACTATAAAACAAATGATAAAATATGACTTTTACTTATCTTATCCTCTACAAACGATAATGGAAAAACTTGCTGAATTGATTCAAATGTTTGTCCTAGATTTAGAAATAGTTAATGTTTACATGCTTTCCTGTTGTTTTTTGCAAGTTATCAGACAATAACTGAAAATAGCTATTTCCTAACTATTTTCTCCTATAGTGACCTTTCGACCCCAGCCTTTATCATCACCCTAACCCTAAACATAAACCTAATCCTAAATTAACTGTAATCCTAACTGTATCCCTAATGCTAAGCCTAGTCCTATACCTATAGCGAACTAATGTTTGTGTATGTAATGCTGCTGACTGCCTCAAGAGGCAGTCTAGCAGCAGAGCGACAGAAGTGATCACTGATCACTTATAAAGCTCTTGTCCACAACAGGGCTGCACCAGATTGGAACGGTATGCTGCCATTCGAATATGGGGTCCACGGAATGATCGCAGGTGAATTGGGCCCCAAATACCAGTGTTGCTTCATTAAGGCATATCAAGGCATTACAGCAACCCTTCCTGGGCAGCGATCACTTCCACCACTTGTTCTAACAGACTCCGCCCTCCTAGCAAAAAAATGCCATGATAGCATGCAAAAGTCCTCAAGTCAGAAGAATTTTTTTTTCAGTTCAGCTATTTTGCCCTGATCTTTACCATTGCCTTTTTAATTCACCTCAGTCCAGTGTTTAACTAGTAGACTTCAGGAACTCTAAATGAAGCTCATGAAAATGTGCTGTCAGAAGACAGAACACCCATAAAGCATTTTATAAGCAAACACCAGGAACTGCACCACCAAAATAGTATTACTATTTGATTTACCACCAAGCATTCCACAAAATACATCCCCAAAACAAATGTTATTACAACTAACACATACCTACCAACATTTCAAATGGTCAGGGACACTTGTTTTCGGGGGATAACACGCACCTCATTTTAAGAAGGAAATTTCAGGAAAAAAAAACTTACATTTCAAATAAAGAACTTTGAAGCCCAATATGCCATTTTAATATGCCAGGATATTGCCCCCAATATGCCATTTTAATATGCCAGGATATTGCCCCCAATATGCCATTTTAATATGCAGGATATTGCCCCCAATATACCATTTTAATATGCAGGATATTGCCCCCAATATACCATTTTAATATGCAGGATATTGCCCCCAATATGCCATTTTAATATGCCAGGATATTGCCCCCAATATGCCATTGAATATGCCATGATATTGCCCCCAATATGCCAGGATATTGCCCCTTAGTATGCTCGTTATGCCACCCTCCTCCCCCCCCCCCCTTCCCCAGACCCCAGTATTTACCTCGTTCCTGCTCTGTCCCCTGGTGCTCTGAAGCTGCGTGGCTGTGAGGGAAGCGTTGTGAGCTTCCCTCCAGCCGCGCGGAACAATAAAGTTTGTTAAAAAAAAAAAACACACTTTATTGACCGCGCGGCTGGAGGGGAGCTCACAACGCTTCCCTCACAGCCACGCTGCTTCAGAGCACCGGTGTACAGAGCAGGAACGAGGTAAGTTTTAGATTTTTTTTTTTTCGGCGTATAACACGCACACATCATTTTCCCCCTATTTTTAGGGAGAAAAAGTGCATGTTATACGCCGATAAATACGGTAATTATTAAGTCATTTAGCATAAAAAGTTATGCATTTTATTAACAAAAACTATTAATAACATTTACTGCATTTCAAACTTATGACATGCTTTGAAGCACTTTGATACATTCACACACATCTAAAATTATGAGCTCCTAGAAATGAAGGACCCGATAGGAGGACAGAGGACTGTCTCTCCTCGATAGGGACACTTGAGAGGCATGCTAACGTATTTTATTTGTAGCATGTACTTTTTTTTCAACTTAAACCACAAACCTGTCAACACTAAAAACATGCTTTTGCTTGAGGCCAATGTTAAGTCTAGAACAGCAATAGCATAGCAATTTTTTATTTTTAAGAAAAGGTGGCAACCCTTTTACAATACCATACATTATACATTTATAAGACCTCAAACCATGGCTACATTTTCTGGAAGTTCTTTGTATGACAAGTTTAACATTTCATTATTTTGTATTATGCTTTGGATCTGAATTTATTTGATATAATAAATGTAGCAGCATTCTTTTCTCTGTATGGCATTCCTTGCTTTATTTAAAATAAACACATTTAACTATGATTACAACAGTCTTGCTGTAACTTTCAGAACAGGTACCTTCAAGTATCACAGTTCTGACAGCACTATGGT